>JACWES010000120.1:0-24508 GCA_025688845.1 Cucumis hystrix
ATCTTTTTTTTCTTCTTTTCTTCTTCTCCCCTTGCCCTAGTCGTCCAGCCCTAGCCGCCGCCAGTCTCCCTCCTCTTCCTTTCCGTTCAACCTCACTCCGCCCAGCCGTATCGCACACGCCGCCCAGCCGATCGTTTCCGTTAGCCGCACGTCCGCACGCCGGCGTCTTTTTCCAGCCACGTCGGGGTTCCGCGCCCGACTCTGTTCGTGAAGCGGCCGACCGTACGCGAAGTAGTGCGTCGCGAAGCCGTGTCTGCAGTGCAAATCCTCATCCGTCGGTCGCCCCCCCCCCCTCCCCCCTCCTCAGATCCGTTCTTCGGGCGCCGGGTCCGTGAACTCCAACCGCCGCGCGTCCCCTCCTCTATTCCGACCGCTTGACGAAACCTAGCCGCACACCTCTGTCTCCTTTCAGCCGCGGATCACAAACCATTTTACTCCGATTTGCTTGCACAATCTTGTTCGTTTAGGTTCGATTGCCGCTGCCTCTATTTTTTATTAGAAAGATCGAAGTTTGTTGGTAAAGATTTAAGTTATGGATTTTAGTTATTTCAAAACAAAATTTCAAGTTATTGGTGGAATTAATTGTTGACGGTTGTTCGATCTTAGGTTGAAGGTAACGCCTAATTCCCTTGGGCTCACAACAATTATTGGATTTAATTGGAGCTTGGTTCGTGAACTTGGGTAAGTTGTGAAACATCACATTGGGTTGATTTTTAAATGAATTATGTGTTGGAAAGAGATATTGAGTGATTGTCTTAATGTTTAGGTTGTTGGCAAACGTGGATTCAATCAAGGGGTTAGAGTAAAGTTACGGTAAGGGACTTTCTACTGGACTCAATAACAAGAATTAAGATGTATTGACTATATGGACTGAAATGTTATGTCTGGACTGAGTAGTGATGACAGGTTATGCTGTGTGTTTGGGTGTGGACTGAAAGTTTAATGTATATTGTGCTTGACTGAATGAAATTTATATATGTATGTATGGATTGACGTGGACTTGTTGTCTAGCGTATGTTGTGACTGCTGGGCTATTTATGTGGCTGACTGATGTGGTAATATGTTTCTACTGTCCTTGAGTGAAATTTGGATAATATGGTTGTTTGAGGTTAAAGGGGGAGCTTATGTGACAAGGAAATCTGATTGTATTGAGAATGATTTTTAAGATGTTTAGAATGGACTGAGGGGATAAATTATTAATTTTCTATTGGAAAGTTACCCTGCGAGTATCCTTCGGGATCATCCTCTTTATGTACATCCTTTGGGAGCACAAGACTGTGATTGTGCAGAGTACACCATATGATGCTAATAATTTATTTTCCGCTAACGGGACCAGTAGTGGGTCTCTTACTGAGTATATTAATACTCACCCTTTTTATGTTTAACTTTTCAGGCAAAGGTAACACGAGGGGCAGACCGACGAGGGACAAGAAGGACTCGTGAATTGCCATAGGGGACTGTCTTTAAACTGCTTCCGCTGACGGTTTGAAAATATTTTGATTTAACTAAGTCTACAAATAGTTAAAATTTTTGTAAACAGCATTTGAAATTTTGTATTTTTGAAATAGGGTCCGATTAAAATTTCCCTTCGTTTTCTTACGGTTCCAACTGAATCTTGCTATGTCTTTTGTCAACAAACGGTTTTGAGTAAACGTAACGACTTAGACAAGGTCGTTAAAAGTCTGGATCGTCACAGTTGGTATCAGAGCCTAAGTTTTAGGTTCTGTAGACTGACTTATGATTTAAGTCCATGTTTTTGTGTCCCTATGGCTAACACGATCCTTCGTCACTCGTCAGGTATGCTTTTATGTTTAATAAGTACGGTATTAATAACATGACCTTGCCTAAGTTAAACTAGACTGACTGAGGTGCTTTGTTGTTAAGATTAAAAGGATATTTTTGGTGGTATTAGGAAACCATGCCGCCAAGGAGAGGTGCACGTAGGGGTGGTTTTAGAGGCCGAGGTAGAGGAGCAGGGCGTTTGGGTCGTCACATGTTGGTTGTTGTCAAATAGCTTGAATCCCATCAAACAGTGAAATTCAGAAAAAGGTTCACCAGTTTTCCCATTGTAACGTTGTATGTCACAATCAATTTGTGTCTCAATTATTGGCAACCCGACCACTAAGGGACAACACTATCTCATATGCTCAAACCTACAAATGGACAATTATATAAATAAAAGAAGAACACAAAATTATAACTATAAAAGAAAAATTAGTAACCTAGAAAGTAAATGGAAATCCGTATATGCTATACAACTCTGACGACTTGTTATTCACATGCCTTTTCTTGTACATTACAACTTTATGATCAAGTGAACCTTTCAAGTTGTTGAGTGTTTTAATGCATATCAAATTACCCTAGTTGTAGCTGATAAAGTCCTTCAAATTATCCATGAGGCACAATAGGGTCTACTCTATGTGTTGCCTCCTTTTCCTCCCCATCATTTCCAACTTTGATTAAATAGAACACGAGTATCTTCACTGCTTCATCGTCACTCTTAAACTAAAAATTCGATTAATCTTTATACAACTCAAATCTATTTATATTATCCTATCACCTAAATGTAGTTGTCTCAATCAATGGCTTTATTATGTGCAAACTCAACAACACGTCTTGGTCTATGTCTCAGCCCCGTAATTATAATGTCAAACTCTTTTTGTCCAAAAGAGACCTTCTCACCCAATAATTTAAAACTGATAATGTCGTCCTGGTTATCCTCAATCTTTCTCAGCAAGTTGTAATGGCATAGAGGTCCATTGAACACCATCTTAACGTCCAAGAAATGACCAAACGTAGTTTTAATTTCCTAAACATATACAGTTGCTTAGGAGTTAATCTATTTTTAATATTGGAGATGATCTTGGCTAAGTCAGAACAACATGTCAAGTTTACAGAAAAAAAAGTTTGAAGTGCGAACTTTGGTGACCAGAGGCATCTGGCAAACAAAGAACACACATAATAGGAAAAAAAAAGTAATCTATCTAAGATCTCGGGGCTATATGAGGTCAGTCTTGATTGAGAACAATATAAACTAACGAAAAACTCAGGTCATTTACATTGGGATGCCATGAGATTAGGGTTTTAATGCATTTTCTGAAGGATCTCGAGCTAATCTCAGGCAAACTCTACCTTGAGAGCCAACATATAATGCATACAAAAACATAAACCTATTCCAATCTCTGGACTCACTCAACAAATCTAGAGGCAATTTCATCTAATCTCAGTTGAGATTCATGTTCTTAACGAGCTTAGATGGATGAAATTGCTGAGATTCATCATAGAACCCAATCTACATGAAATTAAAAGCGAGATATGCAAACATTCAACTACTTCCCAACCGCCTCAGATTTTGCAACAAACCTTATAAGAAAACTTAAAACTCAACCTTAAACTATCAAATCGTTCGGAGTGGAATACCTCTACAAATTTAAGCTTGAGGATGTTATAAAAAAGTTTGATGAAGCAAAAATCATTGAATCACAATAATTTTGAGAGCAAAGAACTTAAAATTCGGCTGGAATGAGCAGTTGGTTATGCAAAAGTGAAGATGAAGCCTTCGATACAACATGGTATGTTGGTAATTGCATATTAACGTTCATTTTGAATTTTAAACGATTACATTAAATCTCAAGGTCGATCTCAGCTGAGATAACCTGAGAAGAAAAAATGTAACGACATTTCAAAAAGTGTACTATTTTTGAAATATTAAATCCAACACGTGCTCTTTTGAACAATTTTCACATATAAAGTGTGAGAGTTTAAACTTTCAAATGTCCCATATAATTTGTCGGATCTTAATTTTAAGGCTATTTGAAAATATGTAATTTTTACTCAGATTAAATGAATGATAATTGGAAAAATCTAAAAGGTAAAATTTTGGCTTATAGACTTTGAAAATTTTTTAAACTTAAATTTATTTTTTTGTATGTTTTTGTGATATAATGTATGGATATTTAGAGCATTTAAATGAAGATTAGTTTGTCTCTACCTATAGAGTTATTTGAAAATTAAGGATTAATGTGAACTTAAAAGCTAAATGTTTATAAATGATGATTAAAAATGGGTATATTATAGTCTAGTTAAGTCACAATCAAAGTTTCATAAGAAAAATAAAGTATACGTAATTGCACCAATCTCTGTGTAACTCAAGCAACTCCCAAACATATGACACATAACAATCTTTTAAAAGATATGTGGTTTCTTTGGAATGATTTAAGAAAAAAAAATGTTTTTCAATTAAACATTTTTTTTCTAAAAACTCCTTAAAATAAAAACATATGTGTTTGACATTTTTTTTTTAAATTGTTTTTTTAGGTAAAAGTATGTTTAATTTGTTATATACTAATTTTTTTTATTAATTTTAAATTGAATAAAAAAATTGCATACAAGTAGTGGTCAGAGTTAGCTAATGGTTATTTGGGATAGTAGCTCGAGGTGGCTAATGGAAGTCACTGAAAAATGGTTGTTGGAAGTTGGTTGTCGATGGTCACATAAATCAGTCATCAAAGACGGTGGTCAAAGGTGGTTGATGACGGTTACTAAAAAATGATGACTAGAGGTTGATCGACAACGATTGTTAGAAAAATGGTTGTTGAAGGTATTCTGTTGACAATTGTCGAAGACAATGGTTAGATGGTCAAGGAAAGTTGGCTCACAATAGTCACAACAAAAACAAGTCGGGGATGTTCAACAAAAAAACTATGGAAAAATTCAGCCAGAGACAGTCGCCAGAAAATGGTCATCGAAAGTTTTTTAGAGACGGTTGTAAAAAGCTGTCGTCGAAGGTTACAACGATTGTGGAAAAAATGGTAGACGAAAATTGATCTCCAGTAGTTGGCAAAGAAATTTGCTAAACATGGCGACTAGAGATTTGCTGACCACGATCAGAAAACAAATCATATGTTGTCGAAAAACAATGATAAGTGGTTGTTTATAGCGATCGTCTAAAATTGGTCACCTAAAGTTGGCATATGGTAGGCATCGAAAAACGTTCTTTGAAAGGTTGTCGACGGTGGTTGTCAGAAAACAATTTTTGGAGATTGTTCGATAGTGGTTGTCAAAAAAGTATTAGATGAAAGTTGATCGTCAACGGTTGATAAAAATAGTAGCCAGAAAAACGGTGGTTGAAGGTTTGTCAGCAACAATCAACGGTGATAAGTGGTTAGTCTATGACGGTTGCTAGAAAATGGTCATTCTAATTTGGTGAACGAAAATTGTCGAAGAACAATATTTGAAGGTTGATCAAAAGCAGTTGTGAGGAAAAGGACAAGCAAAATTTGGTTGGTGGTAGTTGTGTAAAAAATGGTGGTTAAAAGTTTACCGATGATTTCACACAATGATTAGTTATTGCAACAAGGGATGATATGATTGTCAGTGGTTGTCGGAGACAATATATCATCTATTATTTTAGTTGATAGTCATTGTTAGAAATACTCTCACATCACTTACTATATTCATGCACATTTATGCTGAGTTTATTGACATATTCAAATAATCAAATTGAGAGATCATTAAAGTATATGAATTAATATTTTCTTAGAAAATAAATTATAATGGGATATCTTTCTTTTTAAAAGTTTTTAAAATAATGAAAATTGGCTAAACTAACTTTTCTTTAGAATGAGATTCAAATGATGAGGGTTGATATTTCAAACCTACACCATACCTTTTTCTAAAGAACTAATTAGACTATATTTAGATCGATGGTTCCAAAATTTATTTTATTATAGTTAAAAACTAGTCTCTCTCTTACTAGGTTTTAAGATTTGAACTTAAAGCATGTGTCAATTATCGACTAGATAAAATTTGATTTACTTTTATCTATATCTATACTATATATAATATATAAAATGATGAAAGTAGATAAATTTTTTAGTTCCAGTTTATCCTTTCATTTTATCAGCTTTTAGTTTTGCTTTAGTGACAATTTTGTCATTTATATAGATTTAATATTTGTATCATTTTCATTATAACTTTTAATGACAGTGAAAATGATTTTTTTTTAATTTTCATCTTCTTATTATAACTTTTGTTTTAAAAAAAATCACTCCAATTAATTATGTCATTTAAATTTATCCAAATTCATTCATATTCTCCTCTCTCCCTTAATCTTCTATCTCTCAACTATTCACATTCTCTATCTCTTTCAACCTTTCAAATTCCTCCTTTCCAAATCTTGGTATAAATATATCTTTTTTTTTTTCATTCATATTCACAAGTCACAACAAAATGTTAAGGATGAAAAAGAAATCAAATCATATTTTTCTATTCGTTTTTTTTATATATAGAAGTATGCTTGTGTTTATTCCTCCATCTATAGGTTTCTTTTTAGTATACAATATAAGTTGGGGAAACTTGAACCACCAATGTTGTGGTTGACATGTACATATGTAAATCATGTAATATTGAGAATCTTTTTTTAATTTAACCATGAGAACCTTGCTCATGTTTTTTTCTTCATTTGATTTTTTTTTATTAAAACTATTTTATTAATGAAATGGTTGGGTGACTTATGTTTTGATTTTGTTAAAACAATGTAAATATCGTTGAAATTTATTAAGTATAAATAAAGGTAATAAAATGTGTAAAACAAGAAATATTAAAATCTTTTCTTTAATTTTTTACCTATAAAATCATTAAAAAAATTATGATTTCACATTTATAATTTCATAATTTCAAAAGAAATATGATTTTGGTGGATGTTTTACCCTTTCATTATAATTTTTTTTAATGTTGCTTTAGTGGCAATTTTATCATTCACATAGATTTAATGTTTGTGATCATTTTTACATTCAACAAAATAGAATTTACACTTTGTTAACTTTTCATCTCTTTTTTTGAAAAAAAAAAGGTTTTGATCCATAATTGATATTAGTTAATGCTCTATGTTATTAGGGCCATAATGTAATTTTTCAATCTTCCATAACTGATATTACATAATGCTATATGTTAACATTGTTTTTTCAAGATGTTAAGAAATGAAATTTGAATTGTGCAAACAAATCAAATTCAAAGATACATTCAAAAGATAACAACATTTTCTCTTTATGGAATAAATTCATTTTTCACTCATTACGATGTGAATAGAAAAAGGATATAAATATGAAAATATTATAATAACGGTTTCGATTTCACGTGCATCACACGTGTTGTTTACTAGTAATATATAAAAGTTCCTATATGGAGAAACTTTTTCTTCCTATTTTACCCTTCCTTTATAACAATTCTTAAAATTATTTTGATGGATAGTTTTGTCATTTATTAAATCAAATAAAATATTGTTAATTAATAAAAATGATTTCTAATTATTAATTATCATTAAATGTAATAATAATGTAGAATATGAAATGTTTTTATTTATTTATTTCTAAAAAAACCACTCTAGAATTTATAACTTTACCTTTAATTATAATTACATTAGTTTCAAAACTTTTGAAATTTTAGTAGTTTTGCAATATCATTTTTGTTACTATAAAATGAGTCTTCTTCACTACATTTTCTAAAACTTGTCTTCTCTTGGTTTGGAGATTTAGTAGCTTGAAGATGGAATTTTAGTAATTTTGATTTGAGAATGTAAGATTACAGATGGAGTTTTAGTGTCTTTGTGATAAAATTTAAGTTTGAAAATGAGGATGTTGGAGTTTGCAGACTGTAAGCTCAAAGATGAAGGAAAAAATTCTTTGTTATGTTAGTTTGTGAAGAATGATTGTATATTGAGCTTGAAGATGGAAAATGGAGGGTTAGAGATTGGGAGCTTAAAGATGGAAGATGGAGGCTTGGAGATCATGTGCTTGAAGATGAAGGGTCTCTGTGGGTTGTTAATGTTTTGATGGTATTTTCATTATTGACTTGATTCTTTTTTTTTTTTAACTAAAAAAAGACAAGCAGCAGACTTAATTATTTGGTAATTGCAAGTATGTTCTTTTTTTTATGTTTTTCATTTTTTTTAATTGATATACTCTTCTTCTTGCTACAATAATAATAAATAATGTGTACTTTATTTTATTTTGTATTTTAAAATCAAAGTAACCACTTTTAAATAAAAATATTTGTTATAATTTAAGAAATTTTATGTTAATTACAACCTCTCTTTTCTTAAATATTTTGTTTTACATAACTCATAAAACTTGAATATCTTAGCTTCCAAATACAAAAATCTTAATATTCTCACATTTTTCCTTTTTTATTTTAGGTAATTTTTTTATTTATACAAAATTCATATTATGCTATTTATACAAATCTCACTCTTTTTATATACTAAAATAAAAATGACAAATTATACTAAAATAAAATGACAAATTTCACGTGCAATGTGTCACAATCGTAGCGTTTCAACCTCGAGACAGACGATTGTGTGGCACTTGTTCTAACTCGATGAACAAGTTAGCCGATCAAAATCCGATAGTTGTGGGTAATGTCGACGTATGTCGTAACCTTCCTTGGCGTTCTTGGGAAATTTGTTTATAAAATGCGGGAAAGAAAGAAATACATTGAAATAGACGTTACAATAAGCATTAAAGACTGTCAATTGCAAGGAAAAAGAGTTGCTTGCAAAGAGTACAACTAATGCTTGGGCGGGGATTCAACTGGTATGCCTCCCTTATAGTACATTTTGAACATTTTCAGCTCTGGTAGGCTTGCATATGAAAATGCAGCTGAAAATACCGAAACGTCACACCCAAGCTTTATGACTTAAAATGAAATGCAACTACCTAAACAAGATATGGAACTTAAAGATAAGATAAACTGGGGGTATTCGGAGCATATAACCATAGGTAAACACACCTTGGAAAAATATGTCCGTGACACACTCCCCCACTTAAAGAGTTGATGTCCCCGTTGACTGGCAAAGCTGGAACCCTTCGATCTTCTGCTTCCACGCTTCACGGTCATTGGTACGTCTTCCACATGCTTCTTCCACGAGGAGGTTCTTCCAATTCGCCATGAACTTGTGTGTCCTTACTAAGGGAGTGGCTATTTCTATTTCTTCCAGGTGAAGAACTTTGGTGACGCCTCGAATATTGAGAGTCACTAGACAGATCGAACAAACGTTCAGCTATTGCATAGGCTGACGTGAGGTCTTGAACTCTCTCCTCATATAGCTTAGTCCTTGCCCACGACTTCAATCCTTCAACAAAACTGAAGATTTTTTCCTTTTCGGTCATATCGAATATGTCTAACATCAGCCCCGCAAATTGCTTCACATACTCCCGAATGGTTCCAGTGTGCCTTAATTCCTGCAGTTTCCGTTGAGCTAGAATCTCGACATTCTCGGGAAAAAACTGCGAACGTTCTCTCTTTAGGCTGTCCCAAGTGTCTATTACGCAACGCCCTTCCTGAATGTCAACATATCGGGACCTCCACCATAACTTTGCATCTTCAGATAGATGCATAGTAGCCAATGTCACTTTGGCTTCTTCCGTATTAGTATTTGTGGCTTTGAAATACTGCTCAATGTCGAAGATAAAGTTTTCCAGTGCCTTTGCATCTCTTGCCTCACAGAAGGGTTTAGCTTCTGGGATTTTTATCTTGCCAACTGTAATTGCTCCTCCAGCTGGAGCTTGATTTGCCAACACTCGCATTGTAAGGTTCACCTTCATGTTCACCTCTGCAATTTCATTTCTAACGACATCCAGGGTGGCTCGAAAATCCTCTGTCATGTCGTTTATCATTTCCATTATATCCTTCTGGGAGTTATCTAGCTCAATAACTCGTTCTTCCATCTGGGCAGCAGCGCCCGACGAACTGTCCCCACGCTTGTAGGTGACATTTCCAGTTCTCATAACTCGTGACTCTAGAGTATTGACTCTAGCTAGCAAATCTTGTATGGGTAATCCGTCCAGACGACCGAACATTGCATCAATGGCATCGGCTTTCTTCAAAATCTCCTCAAGCCGGGTTTCTATTGAGCTGATGGAATCAGGAACTTTCACCAGATAGAGCATCTGCTTTTCGATTTCCACCAATCGTTCATTATGGGTCTTTCCCATTTGTTTCGCAGTCGACATCTTTCTGTCTCAACTGTCAATCAGTCAATTTGGCTCTGATACCACTTGTCACAATCGTAGCGTTTCAACCTCGAGACGGACGATTGTGTGGCACTTATTCTAACTCGATGAACAAGTCAGCCGATCAAAATCCGATAGTTGTGGGTAACGTCGACGTATGTCGTAACCTTCCTTGGCGTTCTTGGGAAATTTGTTTATAAAATGCGGGAAAGAAAGAAATACATTGAAATAGACGTTATAATAAGCATTAAAGACTGTTAATTGCAAGGAAAAAGAGTTGCTTGCAAAGAGTACAACTAATGCTTGGGCGGGGATTCAATTGGTATGCCTCCCCTATAGTACATTTTGAACATTTTCAGCTCTGATAGGCTTGCATATGAAAATGCAACTGAAAATGCCGAAACGTCACACCCAAGCTTTATGACTTAAAATGAAATGCAACTACCTAAACAAGATATGAGACTTAAAGATAAGATAAACTGGGGGTATTCGGAGCATATAACCATAGGTAAACACACCTTGGAAAAATATGTCCGTGACACAATGCACGTGTTACTAACTAGTACTATAAAAAAAATACCAACGTACTTTTATGTTTATGTATAAATACATGATATAAAACATAAATGCTCTTCGTGGAAAAATGATGTTGGTATTTAACTATCACACCCCCTCGCAAAGTTCCTTCCCTAAAGTCTTAACCTAGCTCCAAAAGACAGTGCAAGGGTTGACAAACATTGCCATACATTGACAACATTTACCAACCAGAACCTATCTAACTCAACTATCCGTCATGAAACAGATGCATGATTACAAGAAACAATTAACACAAACTAAATGCTTTTGTTAACATGTTGGACCACTAGTGGTAACTTTTATAGTACTTGATCATAAATCCATAACTCGTTCCTAACATGAACATGGGTGTTGGTACACCACAATTCTCTCAACATAGATATACAATTTCAAATATATCATTCTCCACTTAGGCACAACGAATTGCACCTTTACTGATGTACACATAGGATCGTCAACCTTCACGTCAATAAAAGAAAACCACTATGTGCATATAAGGTCATAGAGAGTAACATAGAACATACGAGCATAGATTAAAAATATGCTTGAAAACTTAACTTAAAACACGTGCGTTCTTTAAATCTCCTTCAAATCTCATGTTCATGAACATGTTTGGAATAGTTTAATAATCTCGCTTTAAATATATACTTTTGAACTCAAGCTTAAACTCATGCTTGCAAATCATTTATTAATTGGAATAATCATTCAAAAACCTCAAACATGCTTCGAAATATTTTGCTTTCAACTCATGTTCATAAATAAACTTTGAAAATCATTTTTATGTATATGTCACTCATAGACTCATGGTCCAACTCAGCTGGAATTCTCTTGTCCTGAAATATCCATATTTAAGCCTAAATTAATCCCTTAACCTTAGAACTTTACTCAAAATAGGCAAAAATATCACACAAGATTGTCCATTTAGCATGCTGGCATACATGTGCGTGGGGGGGGGGGGGGGGGGGGGGGGGTTGGTTGGCTTGCGAGTAGGGTTCGAGAAGTCTTGTTGTGTGCTAACCTCGTGCTTGGAATGCTGCACGCATCATGGCCGCGTGCCTCATGGCGTAAGCTTGTGCATTGCGTGTGTCCATTATGTTTAGTTTGAATTAATTATATATTTTATTTTCTGTAATTGATGTTTCAGAAGTCATAGTTTTACTATTTCATAAAAAGAAAAAAGTTTTAGTTCTGTTTTGTGAAATATTAAAAAAAAAAATCTTTAAAATTGAGTTGATGGTCTTGTTGAGTATTATTGATGCCAAAATTTAGATAATGAAATATGTCTGACTTTCACATGAAGTGAAATTGTTTGAAAGGGAGAAAAATGTAACTTCAAAGGAGAAAACCTGCATATTGGTATAGTGATTTCCACCCACACATTTTCATGCTTATGTTAGAAAGTGAATGAGCATGAAAGCTATGTAGTTTGAGAGTAGGGATTCAAGTTAACTCATATGTAGTTTCTAGAAACAATGATGCATTTATAAACAAAGTTGACCTAGGTACTTCCCTAGGATTTTAAAGTTGCCTCAAGATGAATATATAACCTATTGGGCTGAGAGGTCTGCCTGCAGATTTCATGTTTGCCTAAGGCCGAGCTCAACCTTGGCCTAGGTTGAGCACTCCCTTAGGCCAATTTTGGTCCTACGACAATGTTTTGGGTAGGGGCATGCGAAGCTGTTTTGCTAGGTTCCATTTGACCTTGGCCTTGAACAAGGTTGAGCACATGAATTTGGGTTTTGACACAAACTAACCTTCTCTTATAGACCCATTTTGAGCCTAGATGTTATTTGGCCCAATTCGTGTTATTTTTTTGTCTTTGTTTTGCTTCTATTCTTATTTTTTTGTCGAATATACCATTTAATCCAAAATCACCCATTACAAGTATTCATCCATCAAGAAGACGATAAGGCTTCACTTTCTTTAAAAGATACATTTTTCGCTCCTTTGAGTACTAATTGGTAATTTTGAGACAATCCTTATGTTTATCTAATATATGATATCAAAGTTCATTAAGCTCAGATGTTTATGTTGAGGATTGTCAAGGAAAAATTGAAAGCCTATGGGTAGCTCCAAGCCCATGGAATATTTGAATGAGACAGTGGAAACACACATTGAAAAGAAAATAGTTTAGGGTTTAGGTGATAATTGAGGTAGATTCAATTTGACACTTGTAACATCAAGTGCGAAAACAACTCTTGCACCTTTGGAGTTGCATATAACCAAAGACGAGTATTATAGGAAGAGCCTATAAATAGACCCATTCAATGATTGTAGCGTGGAAGTGTATGTTGAAGAAAATTGAATCCCGACAAAAGTGTGTGATTGTGGTCTTTGATTTCTTGAAAAAATTAAAGATGCAAAAATAAACAAGAATGTTGAGCAAGATACCTTTGTCGATCCATAATTGCAGCAAAAACTTCTATTCGAATGAGCTCCTTTTCGAAGTCTTAGCTTCCTCTTTTTATGAAATCTTTCTTACTATGGCTCTAGCAATGATCCAACTTGTAGGAACCACTCTTGAAAGAATAGAGGGACTAAAGAACAAATTTTTTGATAGAATTCTTTTAAGAAAATTTGGAGAATTTTTCTAGTGGAAGAATCTCAAAGTAATCACATACTATGAACCATATACATGAATATCGATATACATGATACGAGTACGATATAATATGATTATTCGTCTATTTTAAAAGAATTAAAATATTGATTTGTCTAGGATAGTCATTATATTTAATACAATAATATAATATAATATAGGTAAATTTTCAAAAATAGCAAATTTGACAAAATATTTACAACCTATAGCAAATTCTATCATTGATAGTCATTGATATGCTATACTGATAGAAGACTATCAGTGATAGAATCTAAAATTTTACTATAGCTTATAAATATTTTAATTTATTTTGTTATTTTTAAAAATACCCCTATAATATAATATAATCTCTACTATATATCTCTACAATATTAAATGAGAGTATAAGTGGAAGACTTTTCACTTTTCATTTTGCTCTTAGATTTTCTTAATTACTATTTTGCGCTTAATGTTTTTTATTTTGCCACCACATCAAAGCTACAATATTGTAATTTATAACGTACAATATCACACCTCACACCTTTTGACACATCACTTCATAAGTAAACATTCTTTTACAAAATTGCATCAGTTCACACAAACACGTTCTTTCACATTGTAACTACCAAAAATTTCAAATATTAAGTACAAACTTTTCTATCTTTCTTCTTCATCCCTTCATTTGAAAAATGTTTATAGAAGGATTTTTAGAATGAAGTTTTTGTTTTCCATTTGAAGATGGTCTTGATCATCTGTCGTATCTATTTTTGTTCTCCCATTTGAAGATGGTCTCAATCCACTTTCGTGTCTCTGTTGTATCAATTGCTTTTTCCAAATGAATTTCTATTGTCACCAACAAAGTAGTGTATTCTCTCAATCAATGTGAGTTTCTTTTTTCTTTTTTAAAGAAAGATAACGAAAAAGATAATTGTAGTGGTAAATTTGCCTTGAGATTTAGTTGGCAGCCACTTGGATATGATGGTTATATATATATATATATGTATATATAAACTGTTTAAATAAATATATTTGACTAAATATATGGTTGCGTATCTATGAAATATATATTTGGTGAGGTAGTCTAACAGATGCAATTAAACATATGTGTTTGTTGAGTTCATCTGACGCAACTGATATCAATGAGTTGCGACTGTTTAGATAAAGATAGTTGCATACTTAACTGTTGCACGGTTTTACTTACGAGTGGATGCACACTTCATTAAGAAAAGTATTATTTATATTTCATATATATATATATATATACATATATTAATTGAACTGACCATGCATGGATGAGAAAGAAAATCTTTTATTTAGTTATGAGTGATTTTCATTGTTTTCAACATATGTACTTTTATTTAGTTTTGAAAAATCTGACTTGGTTTTTTAAAACGGCTTTAAAACAATTGCAGTATCGAACCAAATACAAAAAGTTTAGGGCATAAAAGGTTTTGTTTTTAACTTTGTTTATTTATTCTTTTAGAGAAGAGGAGACTTTAGGAATACTCCTTTGACTAAAATAAAAACGAAAGGAAAAGAAAGTAAAAAGAGAGAGCAAATAAAAACAATAATTTGGTTGAGAGAATGTGGTCGAATAAATGAAGCACATAATGTAAAAAAGGGGGCATGGCCAAAAGTTTGCCTCCATAATCATTTGAGTTTGGAGTATCCAACGTTCATATATATCATTAATATTCCTTCTTCTCCTTTTCCACTTTTCCCTTTTCTCTCTTGTTCTTTTCAAAACCTACTAAAAACGTATATACACGGAGGCTTATGGTGAAAGACTTCAATTCCCTTTGTTTTCGGTCCACACCTTCCAACTTTTCAATTTCTTATCAACGCTATTCATACTCATATTCTTTTTCTATGCTTATAAAATGTGTTTAAAGGGATACATACACTTGGGATGATTTGATATTTACGTAATCTTACTTTAACATAAAAACAATTGTCTTTGTTACTTGAACAATTTGTTTCTATTACATGTTTTATTCGTATCATGTTGATTCTGCCTTAAGATTTTCTTTTCTGATATGTTAATATGTGAAGTGCATATTTGTTGGATGCTTCCTTATCCCCAGTGACATGTCTTGCAAAATGTTTGGGATATTGTTAAGGACATTGTAACGTGGAAGACAATAGATTTTACATAAATATTTGGGAAATTGCATCAAATGACAAAAATATTTAAAAAAAAACAGCTTATGAGACCTATTTTTTGCATATTGGGAATATGACAAAATTAGTATATCAGACGGTAATCATATGACTATCGGATGGTTATTAGACGGTAATCATAAGATTATCAGCTTTTAAATTTGCTACTTTTGCAATTTAAAAAGGTAGTAACATGAGCCCTATTATCATAATTTTTTTTTGCTATTTTTGCAAGAGTCCCTAAATATTTTTACTAAATTATCTGTCAACGAGATTTTGCAGATTTTGTAATCAGACTATATGTTTTTTTTAGCATAGATGAATTAGTCTTTCCATGAAGATTTTTTCAACAAACTACCCATAGACACATATATTATGGTTTTATTCAATTTTAAGGTTAGCCACTTTAAAGAATATTTGAGCCACTTGTCTTTGTGTGTACGTTTACCAAAAACCAGAAGTGTGATAATCCTTAGGATTGTGGAAGTGTGTTGTAGATCTTTGAGGTATTTTTCTACATTGTCTTGAAGCTTTATTTGTTATTTAAGAAAGGATTATTCTTAAACTTAAGAGGATCCTAAGTTCATCAAATGGGGAGTAAGGGGTCTTCTTCAAAAAAGATAGAAGGTAGAGAGGGAGTCTTTAAGTTTTATTCATAAAGAGTTTCATACTTTAGAGGAGCCTAAGTGATTCTTCACTAATATTTTCACACTTAGGGGAAGGCTAAGTTTCATTAAGAGAGTCTCATACTTTTTGTGAGAGCCTAAGTGATCGTTCAAGAAGTTAGGTTATTTGCGTGTCACTGTATCGATGGTTCATTTATAGATAAGTACTGAAAAATATCTCTCCACAAGCATAACTCCTCTTGGTTGTATGTGATATTGAACTGAACTGAGTTACTAATATGTTCTTAAAATGTGCTTATTTTTCCTTGTATTTAGAATTATTTTTATTAGATTTAATGTGTTTGCTAACGGTTTTCTGAGAATTATCACAAAAATAAGTTTTGGAAGCCAAAAGAATCAAACTGAGCCAAAATTGGATGAAAATGTGGAACAAAAAAAGAATGTTAGAAAAATAGGGTTTGCAAATGGGTAGCGCAATTGAGCCATTACACATTGACGCTACGTACCTTCAACATTTCAGACTCAAGAGTTGTGCATATGGGTAGTGCAATTGCGCTCTAGGGAGTGCATTTCTGCACTCCAATCAAAACAGGCAGCGTGCGACACCAAAAGTCAAAAATAAAACTTTTGCATTTTTGGTGAGTTTCTTGGTGACCAAGTTTTGTTCCGCTATATATTTGAAAGCTCTATAACGTATGAAACATAAAATTTTTGAGTTTTTTTTAGAAAGAGAGAAAGGTTAGAGAAAAATATGAAGTCTTCATGAATTCGAGAGGATCAAGGATCGTTGGAAGGCAAAACCATCTCGAAGACGTTATTGAAAGTCAGATAACTTCTCTTTCCTATCTTTATTCTTGATTTCTTGGTTGTATTGATCTATTATAATTAATGTTGGTTCTGTCTATGTATAAGCCATGTTAGGCCAAATTTCTCATAGTTTTAGGGGTAAATGAATTTTTAGGTTTAAATTGGTAAACACTTTACTTCTTGAATGTTAATGCACAACTACACTTTCTAGCATCACCGTTCTCAATACTTTTGAATGCTTGATCAACATTTGAATGATCTTATGATTCAAATCTTTCTTGAGAGAGTATGCTTTAAATTATATCATGCATGTTGGACTATTGTTTGAACACATGAAAGTAGTCGGATAATATATAGTAGGGACGGTTGATGAAGAGTCTTAAGGCTTTTCTTAATTATCCAATTTCAAGAGATTGGTTATTTGTGATCAAGTGAAATAAAAGATTGATCTTAAGAAGGACAACTCGAATAAAATATTTCTAAATCTAGGTGTCTGTGTTAGTTAATTCAAGAATCATGCATTTGTGTTCAAATAATACCTTTGCTGGAATCTATTTCCTAAACAATCTCTTAGTTGATAACTTCAATATATTTGATCTCTTTTGCTTTCCTAGATTAGTTTATTTTAAGTATCATCACAAGTCAGTTTCCTAAATAATATTGGAACAATCTCTAAAATAGTCAAAAAATTTCAATATGATTCCCTAAGGACGATACTTGGTCTCTTGACCGTTTTAACTATATTATCGCTTGACGTGTGCACTTGCACTTGCATCAGTTATCAATTTTTGTGTTTGTGTTATTTTTTTGTGTTTATATTTCATGTTCTTGGAATTGTTGTAACACCGTATGTAACAAGTTTCATTGTGTGTTAGATAACCTTTATTTATCCGATGTTCCAAATCTTTCAGTAATCGTAATTTATTTAGCTCGTTGAGTATTGGGTCACTCTTGTGTTTTTTTTGGCCATTTATTTATGTTAGGGCTTTTGAGCTTTTAGTTTTAGTAAAAAGTGAGGAGTTGGGTTTGAGATTTGTGCAATTAACAAGTCAAACTAGAATTTTCTTTTGTTAAAAAAAAGAAAAGAAATTGGAAAAAAGAGTTTTCCCTTTCACTCGTGCACTCCCTCTCTCTCGAAAACTCTCTCAATCGTCAACCTTCGCCCACGCCAAATTGGCACACACTCACAGAACTACTCACCACCGTCAATGCTTCGTTGCTCCGTTGGTTAGTTGCCAAAAATTTCTTTCACACGTGGAGCTGGGTTTGACGGTAGGCTCTCTCCCTTTCTCTTCTTGTGCAGATCTCTTTCAGTCTCTCTCTAACTTTTAGATCTATGTAGCCCAGCCCCAAGAGACACAACCACTTATTTCTTCCTCTCCTACGGTGTAACACTTTGGTGGGCAGTGCTGGGGTTCAATCTCGATCATACCTAATTTTTCACTATCACGAGAGTTCATCGATCTTTATAAGACACCCTAAGAGTTGTCTTTTTTTTGGTAAGTTTTACCGTATAGGAGAAGTTGTTGGAGTGATTTCTGAGCCATTGAGTCAACTATTGAGTGGGTCCAATTTCTTACTCTAATCATGTCACTTCCCCTCCTGGAGCTCCTTAACTCAACACCTAACTTAGCTTCCACAAGAGGAGGCAAGGGCCGGCAAACATTGCCTTATCTTGACAACACTCATCAACCAACTAACTTGCCCGACTTAAGTAACAATTACAAACACAATCATACTTGAAACAAACATCAACACAAGCTATAAGCTTTTATTAATAACTTAGACTACTAGTTGCAACCTATGTGAGACATCAACGGAAGTTTAAACCTAATAACTCAGTGGAAGCTTAGACATAATACAATCCTTTTTAACTAATCTACTGTTAGGATTTATGTCCTAAAACTCGTAGATAGTAAATATAATTCGTTGACAGTTTTTTATTAATAAAATATTATTATTATAATTTCAATAAACGTTATTGATTATATTATTAGCTTTGTCTTAATAACCTAAATCCAATAAACTAACATCCTAAGCTGTTTGATGACTCTTGAACAGTATGTAGAGACATATAGGGATCAATGTTCAAGATTAACTTAAAGGGTTTATAGTATATGGACAACGATGAATACCTTATCCTGATAACACTATGGATATGACTCACTTTGTATTTGATAAATATGCAATGATCTAGCACGTTTGTGTAGGTGACATGCGAGTAAGGGTATCCTATGCAATGAGTTTGCATAAGATCAGACCACGAAATAGTAATAACCACTAGATGTAACTCAATTAACTAGTTGGGTTTCTATTTCACTAGGATGACCTAGGTAACATAGTCTTAATCCCGACTATATTATAAACTCCTGTTTGTGAGGAATTGCCCTTTGATTTGTATGAGTGAGAGTGGTTAGATTGTTGACTCAATATGCTTATCATTTTGGAGACAAGACCGAGTGGGGAGTTGGGAACATAATCACACAAGATGGAATTCACTCATTCTCGACTTTAGGGTAAGTAGATGTGTGTTTCCTTAAATGGGGTCTCCAAGACTTGAACAAAGGGACCTACCCTCTCTATGGCACCAGAGGGGTTTCTGTTTATTGGTTGGACCATAAACAAGTTGTTCACTAGAGAAGCACTGGCATTTAAGGACTAGAAGTAACCTAGGGGTAAAATGGAAATTTGATCCCGCTGGTGTTACGAACACTCGTGAAGGACCAACATAGTGTTATTGGTCTATATCCGTAGACACAGAAATATATCTACAGTGAGAAGAGTTTAGCTGTGAGTCTTTAGTGGAGTGCACACATAGTTAACGAATATTGATTAATGTGATTAAAGAGTTTAGCCAATTAATCTCATATCGTTGTAGCTTTTGATCTGTAGGTCCATTAGGTCCCCTTACTAGCTCGTAAAGGGTAATGAGATTTATTTATATTAGTTGTAATTTGAAATGTTCAAATTTACTTTGAGAATTAGTATAATGTATGGTGATACATTATAATATAAAGTTTATATTTTAATTAACTTTATCATGTAAATTTAATTTTGGATACGATTCAAAATTAATTTATGAGAGAAAATATTTGAATGAGTTCAAATATTAATTTAATGCGACTTGGATTCATATTAAAACTATAGGTTAATTTAATGCGTATATGATACATATTAAAACTCTAGGTTACGAGAGAAATTTATTTTTAAATATGATTCAAATTAAATATAAGATATTGAATTTAGCAATTAATTAATTAGAGAATTAATTAATAGTTTAGTTTAATTTGATTTAATTAAATTAAATTAAAACTATAGGATATGTGAGAGATGTTCATTAAATATAATTTAAATGAAATATTAATTAAATATGATTTAATTAATTAATTAGTTAATATCTTTATTAATTTAATATTTTTTAAATTAATAGAATCGTCTGATTCTCTCTAACTTCCTGAATAAGAGAGAGTTATAAATACGTAGAAGAAAATAAGTTTTTCAACCTAAGCTTTTGCCTCTTTGCGAATCCTCTCAGAGATTCTCTCAAAAATATTTTCCCATTCTAATTGGTTCCCACAAATCAATCTCATCCTAGAGGATAGGAAGGTCTCCAACGGGTGGTGTTCCCAATTTAGAGTTTTAGTAGATTCAGAGGCGTCAAACTACATGAGTTTTTCTTTCTTTAATCTATAATTAGAAAGCATGCTTAGCCTTTAAGTTATAATTAGAAAATTAATTTTTGTATTATATTATCAATGTATGGTATTTTTCAAATTCCCAATTAAATTGATCTAAGGTCTTTGTAAAATCTTTCGTTGCCAAAGGCTTTAATCCCTTCATCTACCTCATATCAAAAGACTTTAACAACAAGAGTAGACATGCTCATTTTGAACTTATCTGACAGAGACAATCCTAACTTTGATAACTCTTCACAGTCATTTAAAACTGATTGGACTGACAGCAGTAAGACTAGCACTTGAGAATGCATAACCTGTACCTAAAATGTGAGAAAACATTTGAAAGGTTAAGTTGAAAGACTTAGTAAGTGACGATTTTATACAACATCTTTATCATAAACAGTTTAGAATAAAACCTTGGCTTCAAGAAACATTCTAGTAGTAAGAAACCATTTCATAAACATGATACTTGTTAACATTAAACATTTCATAAACCTTTCTTGAACCATGGATCCATAACCTAGGCAGTACTAATACCCCAACATCATAAGACGACTGGGCGTGACCCTATCAACAAAATACGTACTAGGTGGCGGAACACCTCGTCATCTAAAGATAGACATAGGATACTATTTCCATTGTATCCTCCTCCTCATAGGCATACAAAGTATATCTTCCCTGGTGGATTGTAAACCAAATGTGCATATAGACCACAGATAGTACTCTTTAAACATTTCGAGCCTTGGATTGTTTAAAACATGCTTGAAAACTTGGCTTAAAACATATTTTTGCTTTCAATTCACATGGTCATAACATACTTTTGAACATAACATTTACCTTGGAAATTAGCTTAAAACTATGTCTTACTTAAATCATAAGCTTAGCTTGTAAAAACTTAAACATGCTTTGCAAATCTTCAATAGAAATTAGTAAAATCAATATACTTCTCAGAACATGCTTTAAACATTAACATGTAACTCATGCTTTAGAAATCAATTTGGAAATCAATGTTACCACTCACAATACTCGGTCCAACCCTTCGCTTAGAATTTTCTTCAAATTCTCATTGATTTGAAAAATCCATATTTAAACCTTATAAAATTCCTTCATCATGAAAATTACCCAAAATTTACTCAAAATTGCAAAAATAGCAAAATAACTCTAAAAACCATGTCATGACACTTTTGGTCACATGGCATGGGCACAGGCAGCACACGTGCATGTATAGGGCATCGAGATGCCCAGTAAAGTGCCTAGTGTGCATGCACATATGTCGTGCGTGCCTGGTGGTTGGCGATGCACAGTGCGTGCTCATCTCTACACATGAAATTCATGTATAAGCTAGGCTTTCTTTAGTGAAAGCTGAAAATCTATTTTTCTATTGATTTTTTTGCCGAAAAAGTAAGAACGACAGATTCAAAAGTACAAGAAGATCCTTACGGACAAAGCGTCAGATCACGAAGGAGAAGGCGAGGCAAAGTCGACCCGCCATAGAAAATTTTCCAGTTGCCCTTTTCTTGCACCAGTTGCTGACCTTGTTGAATTATATTCTTTTCATTATTCTAGTAAGTTAACTATAATAAGAAAAAAACCCACTATCACCTTGCCTTGCGCACTAACCTTCTTGAATGCATGACTATGCACACGACCTGAGCGCAACTTTGCCGCTCGACTGTGCCTTGGGTCTGTTGTATGCCTCAAAACACCCAGAATAACCTCTTTACCTGCTTTGCACGTGCATATCAAGCCCCTTAACACAGTGTTGCTCGACCACCCTAGACTTGCCTAGAAACTATGAAATTTCCAGAATCATCAATCAAATTCCAATGCTTATAACTTTTAGTCCATACCTTAAAAGAAACAATTTTCTTCTACAAATTTGTTTAGAATTATCTTAACTTTCTTACCTCAAAATTTCAGTTTGAAGCTCTAAGAATTGCATTATGTATCCCTTTGGAAGTGAAGACTACTCAGAATCTCTTCGAAAATGGTATTTTTTCACTTTTTTCAAACCAAACCTGTCTCTTAATCTTTTTTTTTGTGTAGCAACCCAAATAAATAAAATAGACTCATAAAGAAAGCATTTTCAAGTAGTTTGAGGCAGAACGCACAAGTGAATTGCTCTCACTCATCGTCCAAAGTAACTTTTTTATAGAGAGCTTTGCATATCAACTTGATGCCACCTCATGCCACCTCCTACTTACCCCAAAATGCATGTTGCATGTTGTGGGCACCTGGAAACCACTACACCGACGTGCCTTGAGACTTACACCCTTTAATATCTCTAAATCCTTAATTTGACACCCAAAATCCTCTTTTGCACGCATGCTAACCTCACAACAAGGTTGCAAGGCCTATCCGTGCATATCTCGCCTAAAGGCCAACATGAATAGCAAGCCTTCTCATCTAACAATGTCAATTCTCCTTGCATAGCACAATGGCCGTCCAATGCCATATCCTTAGAGGTTATCTCGCCAATTCCTTTGAAAGCTTGGAGCCTACCAAGTCTTCAGAGGTTCTGTTAGCTAAATGGCTGCCTATTTGCTCTTCTCGCCTAGCATCATGGAGCTTCTGATCAAACCAATAGTTGGCCGCCTAAATGAACCCTTAGAGGTTTTCTGGACACGCCTACTTTCACGGCCACTCACACATGACGTAACCTTGGCCACAAATTTTTTTGTTATAAGTTGGCTCACTTGGCCGCCCATCCTTTCTTCCATGCGTAACTTTCACTTGGTTAAATTTTATTCTTTGCCAGCCTCCTTCCTTGTCATCATATCATGACACTAGGTTGTTCAACACTTCTCCTTAAAATTTCCTTTCCTTTCCTACTAACTCCTTTTCTCTTTCTTTTTATCAAGTCCCTGTAGGTTTTAAAGGTCCTTAGAGATTTAGGGTTTACAAACCATGTTTAAAGGTTGTTTAGGTATGTATTGCAAAGCTCTTGAGGTGATGCCGGTAAGACTAAGAGTTGTTTTGCCTATCTTAGTAAGTTTTGAGACTTAATAACTTTATTTAAAGATTGGTGTTAGTCTACGCTAGTTGGGTCTAAATCCTTAATTTTTTGTTGGTGCCTAAGTTCGAATTTTTGAGAAAAGTCAAGCTTTGACCTTAAACCAAGCCTCAAGTTGGGTAAGCTTTTAGATTGTTGGTTTTAATTTCAATTATGGAGTTGCATGGAGTTTTTATTGAGAGACCTTAAAAATTAATATAATTGGTTAAGATCTTGTGTTATTGATAACGTGCAGAAATGTCTGTTATTATAGTTCTTTTTATTAGAATAATGAGGTGAAAACTCATAAGAAGAGGATCAAAACACGTAACTTGTGTAGTAAACACATAAGTATTTAGAAATATAACTTACATAAGCACCATGCCTGTTTACGCGATTATCATGTTTAAATGTATGGTAAGTGAACAAGAAAGGAGACACCTAGCGCATAGGTCACGCGATGGGAACTCACCTGGTAACTAACACCTACAGACAAGGAACCATGTCATCACGTAAGAAAAGCTCACTACAAGACAAGAATGGTAGTTGGAGTGATGTGACTTCCTAAGACTTGCAACAATGCTAACAAGATCAGAGGAACAAAAGCTTTCTACCAAAAGTTGTCTAAAGCACTTCATCTTCAGCAAGAAGAGGGAGCGACGTCTGAACGAACTGCCACACATAAAAAAGAGCCTGAATGGGTGAAAACCTAGAGAGCCAGTGGCAAGAATTAGCCTAACCATCGGATGTACATCACTTCTTTATCTTTTTCGATCAGAGTGTAACACGAAAGCTTAGATTTTGATAGGAGGAGAGCCATCCCCCATTCCCCCCAACTTGTATTTTAATCCATTCTTCTTTCTTTCTACTTTTGCATTTCTGTGTAATATATGTTGTTCATATTGTACAGTGGCCTAAGGCCTACATTCTTTATACATATATTACATGTTTATACCTTTTCGATCCATCATTTCTTGACTTTTCACTTGTCAAGATGTTATTAGTAGTTAGGTTATACATGTTATTAGTAGTTAGGTTCATGGTAAGTTCTCGATCAGGAGTCTAACTTATACAGCTTATAG
>JACWES010000121.1:0-35138 GCA_025688845.1 Cucumis hystrix
CTTATTATTATTATTATTATTATTATTATTATTATTATTATTATTATTATTATTTAATTATGAAATATATTTAACTCTCTTTTTGATATTTTGATGATTTTTTTTAACTTTGTAACTTTTGATATATTGTATAAATTCAATTTTTGAATGTTTCATTTTGTTACAAAAATATTTAATAATTTTCAATTCATAAAAATTAGAATAATTTGTTATTAAAAAGAAAGGTAATAGGAGATGGAAGGATAAATCAAGATAGGATTTAAATCAATAACAAACCAATTATGTGTGAGTATGTGATTGAAGAATAAAAAGTAAAATATTTTATGAAAATAAATTTTTAAATAATAATTTTTGCATAGATTTTTTTATTTGGTTATTTTAATATTGTAATAATTATAATAAAGATAATAATAATAATAAGGATAATAATAATAATAATAATAATAACAACAATAATAACAACAATAATAACAAAATAACAACAATAATAATATAAATTGATGATGCCCACCGACTTCTTTTCCATCGAAAAAGATTGAGAAAAATTAAAAAGAAAAAAAGAAAAATAAGCGTTGCTGTAAGAGATGCATTCTAATAATGCAAAAAAAAACACTCATTTTGCCAAAATAGTTTTGAAAAATTTATTTTTCCCAATTTAGTTTTAAAATTACCCCAAATTCCCTCGTGTCATCTATTGTATAAATTCTCGTTGACCTATTGAAATATAGTTAAGTACGACCTTTAATATTAACTTAGATGAAAGTTGATATTTTTGTTACATTGCTAAAATAGTCCTAAAACACTATAAAAATAAACATCAAAGTACTATTTCAATATCGATATTTTAAATCTTGAATTTAGTCAAAGTTTGTGCCTGTAGTTTCAACTTGATTTAACTTTTCATATTCTAATAATTTTTTGTGAATTTTGCTATTTTTGACCATTTTTGTAAACTTTTAGAAAAATTTAAGAATTTTTATTTGGTCTACTTATCAAGAATTTTCGAGTCTCAATTTTAAAACAGTCAAAATTATTTTTATTGTAATTTAAATCATTTTAAAAGGACGTTTTTAAAAATGACAAAATAATAAAACTATTTACAAAGCATAATAAAATTGATCGAACTCAATATAACTCATAATAAGTTTTTTTTGTTATATTTTTTTAAATAGTTTTATTGATTTTTTTCTATTCATGACAATTTTTCCTTTCTTACTGTTTTAGTGCACTTTTTATACAATCAAGAAGTTTAATCCATTTGTTATGTAGATTTGAAATAAACAAACATCGCGATCCAAGAACGAAAAATGAGCAAAACTTTAATTATGTGTAGCGTGAACTTTTGTCCTATTGTGACTTTTTAGTTTTTAGGGCAAAGTATATATAAATATTTTACTATCTGACAATTATATATAGGTGTTTGCTTATCAATAAATTCATAAATATTTTTCATACTACTATTTGATTATTTCTAGAAACTGACTACTTCTCTATCATCTTCAATAATTGTACGTATAGATGACCATTATTGGTACAAATATTATGTCAAATATCTTTCGACTGTAGAATGAATTATTATATGAATATGTCATAAAAAATTAAAAAGTTACTGACCTTTCTACCTACGACAGAATTTGAGCGCAAAAAATAATTGACTCCTTAAGACAATACTCACTCTAAGTCTTATCAATTTTATGATTAATTGAATCCTAAAATAGAACATATTGCATTTTTTCTTTATAGAAGCATCACTTTGTCCATAAAACCCAACGAAATGAATGTAACTTTAAATTTTAAATGGAGAGTTATGCATAATTTTTTTTTATTATATTTAATAATTAGATTATACGTCTCTGGATTTTAAACAATTATTTTTACTATTGACATTTGAAATTTTGTTACAAAATGAAGGAAAAAAAAATATTTGAACTTTGAAATTATTCTCAAAGACATTTTCTGTCAAACTTAAAATAAAGGAGTAATTTATGAGCTTTTACAACTTAATAGAATTAGAATTAAGATTTATTATTACACATTTATCATATTTTAAAATAATTTACATATCAACATATATTCACATTAATTAATGTATACATTTTTTAATAATTATAGTACATTATATGCGTGCCAATTTATTTTTCTCTATTATAAAAAAAAACTCATAAAAATAGTTTTTAGACAAATTATTTCAAAATTAAAAAGTCAAAAGAATGAATCGATTTAAAATAGATAAGACATAACTATTGAAAATTACTTTAAAGTTTGGGATCTAAAAGAAAAAAACAATCTAGAATAAACCTAACATCTTTTATTCTTTATACAAAGGTTTTTTCCCCAATAAAAACTGAAAATCTGAATAATTTTATGATTCTTCTTATATGCCTTTCAAAGTGTTTTAACCTTGAAGATTCGAAACTTGAACATCCAGGGTGTACAGTTTATATTAATGAACTACATATATGTTTACTTTGTAAGTTAAATTCTTTAATTACATGCAAAATTGTACTACTAAATTAGAATAAATTGGCTGAGATGAAATTCAATGTAATTATTTATTTTTCTAAAATGTGATCCAATTCTAAAATTCTATCTTCTTTCTCCCTAATTCTAAAATTCTATTTGAATATGAACTAAGAGTATTATTTTTCTTTACATCTCAATATGTCTAAATGCAATTAAGTAATTGTAATAATAATGTAAAGGAAAAGTAGAGTATCATTTTGAAATTTATATTTTAATCGATGAACAAATTTCAATTATTCACATTGCACTCTTGTACCAATCATAGCATTTTCTTTTTAGACAGAATCTTCTTTAAAAGAGAAATGTGAACAAACAATAAACATATAAACTAATTATAAAAAACTTGGTTTTAGTGGGAATAGTTAACACTACCAATATATACATTCATGTGATTTGATCCACTACTAAATTAGTTTTCTAACCCCTTTAGATTATTCTTATCGAATTATAAAGTTTTCAACAAATTTTTGTGAATTAATCACTGTAAATACATATAATAGCCTAACGATATACGGTAAGATTTTGTTTATATATATAAATATATAGTTTATTTTGTTACAGCATAGGGTTATGTGTTGAAAAATATTTTGATAAAGAAAAGAATAGAGTGAGAAAAGGATAAAAGGATTGAAAGATGGTCAAAGAGGATTGGCTTTTGTCACATGATGTTGAGACTTTGAGAGGTTCAAATAAAGGTCAAATGATATGGGCTTCGATGCCGGCGCCGGCACCGGCGTCGGCAAGGTCTAGATTGTTTAGAAAGAAAAAAGAAACAAAAAAGGCAAAAAAAGAAACTAATTAAATGCACACGGTATTGAGGGGTTCCCACAAATATGCAACTTTTACTTCTCGTACACATTAATATCTTCACATTCTTATACACTTTTCCTACTTCCACCTTTCAAATCTAATTAACAACTCCTATATGTATATATCAAGTCTAATTTCAAAGACTTTTAGGATTTTGTTTTGTAATTTATGGGTCTTATTTTTAAATTTCTCACCTAAAAAGTCATTAGTGATAATTGATCTTTGTTAACTCCTATTAGTGATAACAACTATATTTGATAACAATTGGTAATTGCTATAAGTTACTAAAGGGTAGATTTGACATTTTTA
Organism: Cucumis hystrix; assembly: GCA_025688845.1. Classification (NCBI taxonomy): domain Eukaryota; kingdom Viridiplantae; phylum Streptophyta; class Magnoliopsida; order Cucurbitales; family Cucurbitaceae; genus Cucumis; species Cucumis hystrix. The sequence goes on from JACWES010000121.1 coordinate 3,643, forward strand.
AAAAAATATTAATCAACACTTACTATTTATACAAATGTTTTATCATTGTACTGTAATTTAAATTTATTTCCTAAATTGGGTTATTTTCTATAATTTTCCAATACAAAATTGGTAAACTAAACATGTTCATAAAACTAACTAATTTTAGTTGAGATTAAAAAAAAAAAGAAAAAGTTTTTATCGCTTAATAGTATTACTAGATACATCAATAACTTTTTAAATTGACATCCAAGTTTTAATTGCTTCTTCCTCCTCCGCCAATGTTGTTAGAGTTTTCTTTTGTATCCGATTGGTTCTCCTCTATCTATGAGATGTGTCGTTGGTTGGATTCTGGTTAGCTTGTTTGTAATATTTTCTCTTTTAAATAAAACTCTATCACCGTTCGATTTTATTTCAATTTTCAATTTCTTCTAAAATCATCAACTAAAGGTCTCGGTTAGTAACATTTTGTTTTTATTTTATTTTAAAATTAAATCTATTTTGTTTCCATATTTTACATTGATTTGAAACATCGGTTGAATTTTTAATCAAATTTCAAAAACAAAAATTTAGATTTTGAAAACTACTTTTCTACATGTTCATATACTTCAATTTTTTTTTAAAATGAATTTATTGTAGTTAAAGTGACTTGTTCTTGTCCCAATTCCTAGATGACAATTAGAAGGTTTTGTGACAACACCATGATGAGGTGTCGACTATAAGATAAGAATTTGTAAAACAACATTTGATAATTAAATGCTATGTTCTTCACATCCTCTCCTCTAATTTCTTTGTAAAATGTCTCAATCAAATACTAATTTTCCCCATCCTCTCTAAATTTGACAATGCAAGGTACAATGTAATATCTAATTTATTATTATTGTTATGATATTGTTGTTGATTAGTGATAATTAATTAAACCAACAAATTACATTACTTAGTCTATATAATTTACAACATTCAAATCTCTTCCATCTAGAAATTACATTCACAAGTTAATTTAACACTATTATAAATTATATTTTTAAATATAGGAACATCAATTAATTTATTTAAAATACAATAAAATTTTACCTTTTTTTTATTATTAATAATAGATTTTTATATCTAAATCTATCGTGATTTAATTATATAAATTAAAATTTTGTTATATTTGTAAATTAATATATTAATCATTGTTTTGTCTTTGGTAATTTTTTTTGTGGTATAAATAGTTGCCTTTTATTACTATTCTTAAAAAACCCAATCATTTTTCCCTCTTACAAACAAAATGGAAAATGATGAATTAAACATATTTGATTTTCTTTTTTGAACTGATCATGATAGGAACGTATTATGGTTGATTTGAATCGAATATAAATTTTAGAAAAATATAGATTCCATTTGATTAATCTATGGGGTCATTACATTTAATAATGATGATTTAAAAGCTTATATAGTTTGACAAAAACAAATGGTTTGATTAAAACATGATAGTAATGTTATGTGTCAATATAACTTGTTTTAAAATGGTACAGACATAAAAAGAAAAAAAAATATCTATATATATATATCTATCTATCTATCTATATATATATATGAATGTAATTAATCTGATAACAACTCATCCTTTAAGAAAAAAAAATACAAATTACCTTTAGAAAGTGATGGCCAAAATTAAAATACAATAAATTTCTCTTAATTATTTATGGCTTTAATTAGTTTTAGTGAATTCACCCAAATCTATTATCTAATAGATAATGTTGATGAAAAGATAATTAATTTTATTGTCACTTACATTATAGAAAAATTAATTTAAGATTATCAGATAATCTCGTTATTTTGTTGGAAATTTACTTTTGGAAAGAGTTACAAAGATGGGATTGGGATTATAAAGGGTATAATTCTGACTAATTAATTTTACGACTAATTCATTAACATTTGATTTTTAGCTATTTATTTTTTTTGCCAGAAGACCTTTTGTAGTTATAATCTACTTTTTAACCATTTCTTTTTTAAAAAAATTATGAATATTTCTCATAAAAAATAATAGTTTTTAGGGCAATTTCTAAACTATTTTCTTATAAATGTTATAGTCTTAGCAAGGTGGAAATTTTAATTTAACATGAAAATATCTCTAGATTGGTGTTTTAGGAAAGATTACAAAACTAAATATACATACACTTATACATATATAAATGGATAAATAAACCTTTATTGTTTTTTATTATATCAACAATAATTAAATAGATTCATTGAATTTGAATAGGGTTAATATGTTTTTGTTTCTTATTATATCAACAATAACGAAATTTCATTGCTATTTTTATGTTTCATAAATTTATGTGTGATATATAAGAAAACACCGATCACCTTTACTTGAATGTTGAACTCTTTACAATGAAAATATTAACTTATTTGGGTATAAAACAAATTAAAATTTTGTACATATTTACCTTTATAAAGTGACTTGAACAAAAGTGAATAGTTTAAGTATAAGTGGCCATTAGTTGACCACATGCTACCAAAAGAGAACAAAAGTTAATTAATTATGGAATGGGAAGTGTCGAATTTGGGTGATGAGGAGATTAGAAGATGGAGGTGGCCGGAGGAAGTAGAGATTAAAATGAACATTTGATGCTTCAAGTCTTCCAACGGGAAGGGGATGGGATTGGGTGTCACAATTCGTGATTCCGATGGTAGGATTTTGAAGGCCATTCCAGAGGCCAAGGAGATGCATGTTGAGCGATTGCAACGGATGCTTTACCTTTTTTTTTTATTAGGGTTTAAAGAGGTCTTTAAAATATAAAATGATGCTATCGAATGTTAGCTCGAATCAGATTTTTTAACTTTAACTCATGAATTAAAAACTAACCGTTTGTGAAATTCTACAATATTGGAATGATATTGGAAGAAATTTGAGATTGGATGCAACAAATAAATGTTTATGGGGTGTCTTTTTTATTCCTCGTGTTTGTAATAAATAGCTCGTTATTAGAAGTAAAATTGTTATGTTAATTGTTAGTTTTAAGAAGTAAAATTGTTTATGTTAATTGTTAGTTTTGGTTCTTAATTAGTTAAAAATAAGTTCCTTTTACAGTTACTATCACAATTGTAAATATTACTATAAATTTCACTCTTGATCAATGAATAAAACGAGTATTCTAATTTCCAACTCTTGTTCAATATGGTATCAGAGCAATACCCTTACCTCCTAATTCTTCTTGTTCTTCCATCGACCATCATCTCCACCATCTTCCGCCAAACTCATAACCATCATGACAACTCCTCTCACCAACCTTCCACTACCACTTTGGAAACCCAAGGAAATTCCGCCCCCAGTCAATTCGATACTCTCCCCAAACCTCCTTTAATAAAAATCAAGGATATCTAAATCTCTATTTTCTACACCATAATGACAACACAAATCTAGTGTTAGTCACAGAACAACTGAGATTGAAGAAAGTTACGTTTTTTGGAGCTGAGCAATGGTTATTGGCCTCTCAATGAAGAATAAGATTGGATTTATTGACGGATCCATTACCCGTCCAACTGGTGACCTCCTCCTAGTCTTAATAAAAAACAATCTTATTTCTAATACACGTCTTAGCTAGTTTTGCTTCTAAAATGAGTAAGAAATAAATTGGATTTATAATTTTGTTGAGTTTTGAGGTTGAGCACGTGATATTTATTTGTAACCCAATTAAAAAATTATATATCCATTTTAAAATTTTAATTCTCATACTCATATTTGTTGCACTAAAGAAACAATTAAAAATCCCAAATTAAAAAAAAAAAGTCCAAGCTATAAGAAGACAAACAAAAAAAATTAAATCACAGGATCAAATAAAAAATATACTATTTTATAATTTAACTATTTGAAAGAAAAAAAAAAAAAAAAAAAAAAGAAAAAACGAAACCTAATCTTTGAAAATAAAAGATAAGGGAAAAAGAAAAAAATGGGGAATGGTTAGAAAACAGATTCTAAAAATATTCATAGTTAATAATTATCGAATAATCCAAAAATTATATATTAAAAAAAATTAAAAGAGTTGATGACGTAATAAATAAAACAGGAATATTATAGTATATAAAAAGCAACCAAACCACCGCGCATTACATTGTTCCCTCTTCCTTCGCTCTAAATTCTGATTGGTCAATCCCTTCTTTTTAAATCGCCAAAATTCTTATTCCCTCCTCACACACCTTTTCCCCCCTCTTCTCTCTATTTCCATTCCCTTTCCCTCGAACCTTCAACACTTCCTCTTTCTTCTCCTGCTCCGGCGACTCCTCTTCCACACCGTCGATCCTCGATTTCACTTATGGTATGTACCGCTTTCTCTTTCTCTCTACATCTTTAAATTCCAATCCGAATCCTTTTTTTTTTCTTTCTATAATTGACGGCTGGAAACCGCTTTTTGTATCGCTCTGGTTTTGGAAATCAATAGCGGTATTCCGGCCGGTTTCTACGGAATCTTGGATTTGTCGTCGAAATAGTTTAGTATTTGACGGTGATCGTTTCTCTGATTGAACCGCCGTTTCTGGCGGCATTGGAGTTCACGCGGCTGGCTCCAATTTTTTATAATTTGTTTTTAGATTATTAAAATATTGTGGGCGTTTTCATCTTAGGCTTTCGTTTGTTTACTTAACTTTTACGTTTATTTTCGTTTTTTTTTTTCGTTTCTTAATTTCTTGGCTTTTAGTTTATTTGTTATTGTTTTTTCTAAAGCGTATTCCATAGTGTTTTAGTTAAGTTAGATTATATTTAGACTAAACAAAGCGTAATAAAAAAAAAAAAAATTTGATTAAATTGTCAAATTAAAAACATATATATTTATATTTGTAGCCAATTTTAGTATGTTATTTGATATATGAGAAATTTATTAAATGTCATTCAATGTTATACGAAACTAAATATATATATATATATATATATTTTTCATGTCCTAAAGTTTTTAAGATATTTAAAAAATTACACATATTTCATTGAAATTGATGTTTCCTTGATTATTGTTCAAAGACTAAAAAGGGATTTTTTTAATTAAAAATATTGAAATTAAATCCCATGGGCCAATTTATTATGATATATAAAGTTGGGAAAAACTTGAGTTTGTATAATAAGTATTAATGTAAGAATGAATAGGTCTTGGAAATGTAACCTTTCCTTCTCATATTTTGGTTCAATAAATATGTTATGGGTATTCATGATAGTCTTGGCTATAGATCATTGGTTTTGTGGGTTTTTTTTAAAAGGGTTTTATGGGTTTTTATAATATGGTGAGATTAAAAAATTGATAATTTCAAATATATAATTACCTAACTTGAAGACTGTGTTGGACACCAAGGAAACCAAATATTTAAGACCTCTATTTTGTTTTCTTTTTCCCTTGTATTTTTTTTTTTTTTGTGTTGATGTTCCTTTTAAATAATATAATAGTTGAGTTATTAGTCAAATTTCAAAATAAAAAGCTATTTTTTTATTAGTTTTTTTTAAGGTAAAGGTAATATTTGTAAGTTTAATTTTAAAAAAACAAAATGATTACCAAACTAAATTATTTAGATCTGGTTTGGTAACCATTTGGTTAAGTAATTTTTCTTGTGTTGTTATTGTACGATTTTATTCCAGTCACACCCCGAAAACTAAAAACAACAATTTTTAGTTTTCATTTTATTTATTTTATTTAATTTTTTTTACTAAGAATTCAACCATATTAAAGCATGAGGTGAATAGGTTTGTTTTCAAAATTTAAAAAAAAAAAAAAAAATAAAAAAAAAAAAATAAAAACTAAATGGCCATTTGAGGTGCAATTTATTTTTCATACTATTTTCATATATCTTAGCTAGTAAAAGATATATCTGAGAACTCTTATTATTTACTGTGCCTACGATACTATTTTATAATTAAAACCAAACATATTTTGTGCCTTTACACTCTTAAGTTTACATCTCAAACAACTTCCAAATAGTAAATAGTTACCAAAGGGCCCTATGATTTCTTAATTTAGAAACAATAGATGATACAAAAATGTCGGATGGATGGAGTTCTCAAAGTAAAGTTAGTAGTTTCAATGAAGTTGGTTGAATTAAGATAATAAATAAAGATAAAGCACCCACTCTCTTTTACAATAATGTACACCTCCACGTGACCTTCCCTTGTTGCCACAAGAACAAATCCACCAAATTTCTAGTACTACCTTCCCTACATAAAACACTACAATTTTTCTTTACTCACAAAAAAAGAAAAAAAACGAAAGAAAGAAAAATTAAGAAGAAGAAAGAAAAAATCAAATTCCAAATTTAAAGGAAATATTTAAAAATATATGGATTAAATAGAAACTAAATTTAAATATAGAGATTGGAAAATTATATTTTTCCAAAATAAAACATGCTTTTTCAAGTGGTGATCCCAGATAATTAACATGTGATGACTATGTATATTTTTTCTTTTTTCTTTTAAACATTATATCGTTATCTGTAGTTGTAGTTGTTAGGGACATTCATCTAACTTTAGTATTTATATTTATTATAGCTATCTCTAATTGTACAATAAAATATAATTATAGATCTAAGATCCCTCATCTGATAGACCAAGTCACATGCCTTGCTTGCTCTCTAGAACTATATGTAAAATTTCATCTATGGCTTCCTTTATTTTGTTGTAAAACAGCAAACATATCTTTTCCTAAATTAGAACTCGTCTTTGTTAGTTTGAATAATAATGTTATTGCTCACATTAGCGGAGATAGTTGAATTGAGTTAGTTTTTAGATGAGTCTCGTAGATTGTGGACAAGGACCCAAATGGTTGTCCTCATTCCTGCCATGTTTGAATTGAGAAAAAGCATACACAGATACATGGATATGTCTATTTGAGACTATTAATGGCTGAGGCTTTGGTTGTTGTCTTGTTTATTTGATTGCAATGTCCAATATATATCCATATACACGTACGTGGCCATTATTTTGTCAATTGGGGAGATATATATCCCAATCACACAGGACCATTTATTAGACAGCTTTTCTTCCTTTTTTGGCAAAGAAAAAAAAAGTACAAGTGTGATCCCAAATTTGGGATCTTAAATTTTATTTAGATTTTTATTTTTGTAAAGAAGATTATTCAATTGATATATACACTAGTGAAAATATATATTTATGAGTATTCGTAGTTTTTTTTAAAATCTTGTTTTATGAGTATAATATTTGGACATACAAATATATATATCTAGTAGTGAATAATGAACTTTGTTTTAGTAGCATGTTGATGTATTTAAATATACTAATAAGTATTTTTTTTTTTTTGATAAATTTAATTATTTCTAATTTATTCATTTATTTTCATTTATAATTTAGAAATTTTGATACGTTTTTGTAAATATTTTAGTTTAATTTGTTATATTTGAAAACAGTATTTATATAGAGTATTAAAGTATTAAATTAATAATTGAATATTATATCATTTCCTTGGAAATCCTAATGGAGATTTTTAATACATTAAAGGTATCATCAATTTGAAATTTCTAAAAGGCTAAATATCAAATCGGTGATTACCTAATAGATTAGGGACCATTTACGTATTTAATGTTTTTATTTTTTATTCTGTCCTCAAATTTTGGATACTCCTTTGTCAAACTTCTTTCATCATCGTTAATTTCAAAAAAGTAAAAAAATAAAAAAATAAAAAAATAAACTTCTTTATTATTATTATTGTTATTAAATGAACCAAAACTTATTTAAAAATCATACCTACATTCTTTGTTTTATTAAATTAGAAACTTAAAAGGATATAAAAATTCTCAATGATAATGTCACATGTTTGAATTTAAAAAGAGAAGTTAGGTGGTATTGTTATTTATGATACGAGTAAATGTATCATAAAATATAAAAATAATTCGACTAAAGAATACGAAACCAATTTCAAGATTATATAATATGTATATATATATAAAATATTGAATTTAAAATTTCGATGCATTTGTGATAAATTCTTGGAACTACTTCTTCTCAAGGACCGCACGTGGGAAATGTTTTTGTTTTTGTTATTTTATTTTTGATTCGGAGTGCGTGAATACGACGCTCGTAAGAAGCGGGTGGGAAATTGGACTGACAAAAATACTGGAAATTTAATAGGGTGCGGGGGAGGACACGGAAAGGGCGGTGAGAAGAATTACTTTGACCAAACCGGTCTCGTTGGAGGCTGGATCAGATGCATCCGAGTATAAAGCTCCTAACCTACTCAGTCGCATCCTAAGCCTCTTTAAAGATGTACGGCCAGGATCTGATCTATCTCACTTCAAGGTAGCTCTCTCAACTTCAACTTCTCAACTGTCATTCTATTTCAAAAAGAAATAATATATGTTTGGACCTTTTAAAAAGATGTACTGCATTCTATCAACACTGAGTTAAACTATGTTTGGATTTATGAGTTTTTGTGTTATTATGTGACCTTTCAAGTAAAAATCAGTGTATGATTTTACTTAACAGCTACTTTTCTTTTTAATCTGAAAATAGTGTTAGTATTGTCAAAAGTGAAAATATCTCAACTAGATAAAATGCGTACTATGGACCAAAAAGTATGATGATTGAATGTTTCCATCATCTCAGTTGAACTCAGACCCAAAAAAACTAATATTCTTAGTAATATTATTGGATGACAAGGTTTATGTGAATTACTAAATTTCAGGTACCCCCACAGTTCAACATGCCAAAATCACAACTTCAATGTTATGGTGAATCTGTGTATTGCTTCAATGAAGACATGTTAAGGAAGTGCAACAATGGGAAGAACCCAATAGACAGATTTGTGGCTGTTGTAGCATGGAACATTTCTACTCTTCGTCCTTTAACTTTTGGTATTTCTCCTTTCAACCCAATTCTTGGAGAAACCCATCATGCTTCAGCAGGCTCCCTAAATGTTCTACTTGAGCAGGTTCTTACTTAATCTCTTTGTATGAAAAACATCTTTACAGATCTCTCTTTCTTTAGTTACCGACTCTTTCTTTTGTATGAAAATTTGTCAGGTTTCACATCATCCACCAGTGAGTGCCCTCCATGCTACTGATGAAAAGGAAAACTTGGAAATGATATGGTGTCAGCAGCCTAGTGCCAAATTCTATGGTACTCAAAATCTCCATTTTTCTTCACATAGTACATGATTTCAGTGGCAATTACTCGATTATCAATCCCCTCTGTGTGGTCACTATTTGTTAGATCTACTCTAGTCTTTGCACAATTTATGAAGCTAATAGAATCCAAATCAGAATTACTTTCATATAAAAAGATTAAAAAGAAATACAAGGCAACCCAACTATTCGAGATATTTCGAATCTCCACTCTACTGGGTAATACTAACTGAAGCTTAAAACTGTCTAAACGATTCTCTTACCTCCTCTGTTTTCCCTCCCTCCTATTTCTAACCGGTACCAAAAGGACGTTCCTATTTAATTACTAATATACTCTTGATTAAGAATCTAATAGAAATCTTATCATTACACCAACCAACTTTTGTAGGGACATCTGTGGAGGTGGAAGTAAGAGGGAAGAGAGAGCTGAGACTTTCAAATCATAGAGAAACTTACGTTATGAATGCCCCAAATCTGATGTTCAAATTCCTTCCAACACCTGGGGCTGAATGGAGTGGTAATCTCAGAATTGCTTGCCATGACAGTGGTCTTGAAGCTGAGTTACGTTTCAAAGGTCTTTCTTTCTTTGGATTTGGAGGGAATGCTAGATCAATCAAAGGAAAGATTTTTGATAGTTTGTCATCAAAGCCTCTTTATGAGGTCAATGGTCAATGGGACAGGTAAACCAAAGCTCTATGCTATAAGTATCCCTCTACCAGTTTGGAATCATCATTACTTTAGTTTCAACTTTCTGAAAGAAAATTTTGTGGTTTCGAGTCTTTTGAACCAAGGAAAATCCTCTTTTTTCCTTTTCTCATGCATTAGCATTACGATATATGGCATATGTCAAGGACTCAAGAGTCTTATTCACAAAGGTGTAAACAAACACAAAATATGGCTATGGATTTCCTCTGAAGTCAATTAATTTCTTATAATTGCAGAACTGTCACGGTGAAGAACATAGAGAGCGGTGAAGTTGCAGTCATATACAACGCAAAAGAAAACATTTGGAGGCTGAGAACTCCTACAGTTCAAGACCTAAGGGTATAATATTTTTCGTAATCAACTTTCTTCATCATACCGTCAGCTCCATACAAACTTTTCATTTATATAATTGAATGAAATTTTGACAAAATCTATGACAGCTCTCTAATACTTGTTCTAGCTCTTTAATAGTCAATACACATCTTAAAATGAATATCAATTAGCTAAGAAGCATATACACTTGAACACTCTAACATTTTTTGGACAAGTATCAAACACTTGTTGGTGTAATAGATGAGCCAGACAATAGTCAATAGAACTGCATTTGTTAAACTTGCATCAAACATTTGTTACATATATTAAATAGATAAATATATGACAAAACAATAAAATTTGATAGTGAAATACGCCAAACTACTTAGTTTAGCATACAAATGCATAAACACATGAAATTTACATTTCATTCTTGTTTGAAAATGATATATGTTTTTAAAGGTGAATGTTAATAATCGTGTCATTGTCATGTTTGTGTCCTGAATTTGATAAAAAATAGTGTATCACCGTGTCCGTGTATATACGTACACGCCTGATTGTGAATTGAACATTTTCCACTCATACTCAACAGTGTGTGTGGCCAAGTGAATCAGCAGTGGTATGGAGTGAGGTGAGCCAAGGCATTCTAAGCAAAGACTGGGAGGCAGCAAAAAAAGGAAAGAGAGCTTTGGAGGAGAAACAAAGGGAGATTGCAAGAGAAATGGCATCAAGAGGTGAGACTTGGGTTCCTAAGCATTTTACTTTTTCTCATACTAAAGAAGGTGGTTGGGACTGCACACCTATCCATAAATCAGTCCCTCCATCCCCCATTGTTGTACCCAAATAATCATATTCCTCTCAATTTTTTTTGTATAATAACAAAAACATTAAATAGTTTATTGTAATGTTAACTTTTATCGAGGAGTTATGTATACTTATTCAACAAAGAGACCATCTAGTTGCCTAACCTATCTACTTGTTCCAAATTTTTTATGTGTTGGAGTTAGTAAGTTTATATTTGGGATATAGAGTTGTAAGATTGAGTTTCTCAATAATTGTAAAAAGTGGATTAAAAAATAAAGTTGAAGTTACTTAGTAAACATGGAAAGTAGAGAGTTTTTAAGATTGGATCATTCTTGCAAATTCATCAAGTGATGACACTTGAATAATTTCTCAAAAACAAAATCCTTTACTCATCAAGAAGTTGACAATCAATCCTACGAAAGAACACTTTCATTTGTTCAAGATCAAAACCAACGTTATAATTCTGTTGAGCCAAAATCCCAATCACAGACAGATTCAACAACTCAGAATTACTTGGCAGAATAGCTAAACAAAACCGATCCCCACCATGTTGCCGGAACAAACTCCCCGATTCCAACACCAAATCAGCACGACCGGCGAAATGAAACGTCACTGTTGGAAACCCAACAAGATCTCGACTGACAACACCTTTAAAACACAACCCTTCGAATTTCCTCTGAGTTGGGATTCGTTCCAACAAACCCTTCATTAAATCAACAATCTCATCATAAAGTAATTCAAACCCACCATTTGCAAGCTTAGTGTAGGTCATTCCAGAGTCTATCAGAACTCCACCGCTGCCGTCCGATGAGATTTTGAAGGCATTTGGGTCGATTTTGAGGGTCTTAGAACCAACACTGATGGATTGTAATGTGACATAATAATGGCCAAAGTGGATTTGAAGAGGAGTGGAATCGCCTTCAATGTAAGATCCTTGTCCTAAGACGAGATGATTGTGAGTGTAGAGAGGATCGTTGATATCGCCAATGCAATAGGAAAATTTGTTGCCTAATTGAGTGGCCATTGTTATGTGGGGATATGCTCCTAATCCAAATACGCCATTGTAGGCATCGTCATTGTTGGTTTTGATGTTCATATGACCACACCCAAATGTTAAGTTCGACTTTTTTATTTTGCCTGTTACAACAATCGATACTGAATTTAGCCATTGTGAGTTTGACAAATGTTGTAATTACAAATTAAAGTTCATATAGTTTTTCTATGTTATAATCTCAATTCTTTTTTGTTAAATCATTTATTTTGTTAAATCATTTAGTGTATTACAAATCATATGATATCACAAAATAATAATTATATAAAACACGGTAAAATATGTTACTAAAACAATTAAGAAAGTCAATTTATTTATTAACTTATTTGTGTTGAAATAGCATTGTATTGAAAAACTCTACCTTCATCAAGTGTCTCAAAGAGAAGTGATTCCTTAGCAAGAATTCCTTGTGAGGAATCCCCACCAAGGTACCTCAACTTGTACTCAGCTTGATTAAACCGATTGCATTTGTAACCATTAATGTAGTTATACCCAGGAAACCCACAACCCAATGTTTTGTAACTTACTGATTTCAAAGGATCGAACCATGAGGTCGATTGTTGAAAACAGTTGATACAAGGCAAACATTGCACCCACAGGAGGGAGCTACCAGTGTCGACCACTACGAGCTGTGTCACGGGTGGCGAACCGATTGACAAATTAACAAGAAACCCACTACCTCGATTGAAAGGAACGAGAATTGATCGAGCTTCATTACCAACAGACTTCAGTTCTTTAATCTTTGACTCGAGAAAAGCAAAGCGTTCGATTGAGCTTGTCTGCTCTCTCTTCGATCGATCCTCAACTGTCTCGTTTGGGTCATAGAGTGGATGTAGATATGAGTTGCGGTGGATCAGCTTGGTCGCCAAACGTGAAGGCTTTGTCGTGATCAATGTGGACGAGATTATGGCTGTTGACAAATAAAATGCCAAGGTCAGGGAAGGTAAAAGATGATGGAGAGAAGCTAACATAATCATCATGTTGCTTCTGATGTGTTATACAATGGAGAACGAAACCGTGGTGATCTCTCAAAGCAGAATGCAACCATATTTAATATCATGTAGAACCAGAAAGACTAGCAGGTAAAAGATGATGGAAAAATATTAAAGTATAACTTCACGACAAGGTTATGTGCAAAGATACAAGGGGTTTTAGTAAAAGTATAGAAACACTAATTAACAGATGAAAAATATGAGCGCCTAAAACATAAAGCATCAAATGAATCCTAAAAAAAGAATTAAAACCACAGATGGGAAAATGCTGCACAGTGAAGATTATGATGAGAAAACTTACATAACGTCAATTGACTTTGGCATTAGAAGGATGGCACTTCTGCAAAAAGCGCCTGGAAAGTCGGTTTCTAATGAACTAGAAGCAGGGGAGGAAAATGTTCTGGACATCTAAAGTTAACAGATTGAGTAGTGCAATTAGTCCATTTCCAAACCTTATGAGATAAGTTGAGCTTTTTGTCCTTCCTGTTTGTAGAGCTTTGCAATTGAAGTGCAGCACAGAGATGTGGTACTTTGAAACTTAAAATATATATTTGTAAAAATTTGCAAGAACAAAAATTCAGATCCACATGTTTACAAAATATTACTACAAGATCTAAGGAAATTATCTTCCTTCAAAATTGTCTGTTCTTCTGTTCTAAAGAAAGAAAAAAAAAGTAAAAAATATGAAGTAAAAATTAGAAAATATGCCCATCCCCCAGGAAGCAACACCAACATGTTAGTTTCCTTCAATCTCAGATCACCAGACACTCGGCAAGCAGATCGATGCACACAAGAAAGGTGGTTGGTCACATTCAAACCTTCCCAAGGCCAGGAATTTACAACCTAGAACTGAATAAAAGACCAGATTGAACCAAAAACTCTGAAGTTCTTGATGTTCCAAAAGAATTTGAAACTTCAAAAGTAAATGTAAACATAAAAACCTAACTCAAATTGTTGTATAGTTGGAGAAAAGATACAGCAACTTATCCAAAGCTTGAGGATAAAATTTTCTTGCAAATAGGTAACAAGGCCGTTGTAAACCATTCCACAAACAAGGCCACCTTTGTACTTCTTTCTGTAAAGGACCCAGAAAAAAAACAATTAGATGAAGACACCAACAAAATTTCATTGAAATAACAGAACAAGCATACCTTCTGGTCACTTGTAACATGCACGCTCACATCAATCGACTGCAAAAATATTAAAATAGCACCATTAAAACAATCAACATCCACAACACTTTTCATTTCCCCTTCAAATCCCCTTGCCCTACTCTAGGGGTGTGCAAGGGGTGAGTTGATGACAAACTGCAATTGGTAAGAAAAATGACTGGGAAGGCTAACATTTTGGAGCTTCACCAATGAAAATCAGTAAAGTGAAAATATTGATATTATAAATAAATCATACCGTAATATTCTGCAAAAGCTCATAGGTAATATCCTCGGCTCTATACGATTTTGGATGCCACTTTCTTTCAGACCAATCAACATGTGTTACTGACCAATTTGCGATTCCAGTCGGATCAATCATCTAAAGTATGTAGAAATGGAAACTTTTTAGCTAGAGATACGGGAAATGGTCTATGGTAAGAAGTCTGGAGAAACTTTTACATTGAAAAACGTCGGCAAGTAATGCTCGTCAGCTATGCAATTGTGCCCTTCTAAACCTGGCTGTGGATGAAAATATAGATATCAATACATGGTGGTGAGTCGGTGTTTGGTAATCACGTGGGCAGAGGATTTATCTGAAAGAAAATGGAAATGGTTGAACATAAAAGAACATACATAAAACCTCAAACCCAATAAATGGTTTAGTAGGCTAGGTGTTTGCAGACGTGTGGGAATGCAGAAAAGGATCAATGTGTGTACCATGACACACCAATGAGATAAGAGAAAAATATTCTCATCTTTTACTTCTATTAAAGGTCCAACTCCAAAGAAAATGGAGTAGATATGATTAGATCCCAAATATACAGTTTGGTTAGGGAAAATGGTGTCTACATATTTGTAAGCATCAAGAAAAGGCTATATAATCAAAAGAAAGTTCGCTCAGGAAGTCAGGACTCAGGATGTACGGGAAAATGAGAAATATGAATTCAACTTCTCTTCTAATGAAGTGTCCGTGCTGTGCGTGTGTGTGTGTGAGGGAGAGAGAGAGAGACTGAGCATTATATTGTACCCCTAAGATGTACAACATGTGCAAAAGAAAACTACACACATTAGTCCTAATATTGCAACAGAAATACAGAAGACATGTTTACAATCACCCGGCAGTAATCGCGAAATTTGGAGTAATAAAGATTGTCAGCCAAAACTATTAAAGCATGCTGCCGTTTCATTGTGAACCACTGCATAAAATAAAATAAAAAAATCGGATTAAAATTGCATTCTATTTCGTTGATTGTCACATGCGCACGTGGAATAAATATCTCAATCTGAAAATCTAAGCCTTAATGTCAAAGATGTTGAAGAAATAAGAATGAATGCATCCTTGAGTAAAACCCATCAAACCTAATCTAAAGTTTTAGGTTTTGCGACATTTCAAATGAATAAAAATAATCAAGAGAACTATTGAAATTTTGCATAGTTATATTGGCAACCTAGACAAGCACAGAAGTTAACGAAAGAACCCAAGTACTTAATTCTATCCGTTAGTGTACAAAAGAATTCTTCCGCACACACACGCAACAACAAGAACAACAAAAGACTAAATTTTTGGAAAGTTGTATGAATGAGCGAAATTTCCAGAGTGTACCTGTGCACCTTTTCTAAAGTGTTTCTCCTCCACTTCCGGTAACATGTGCTCTGAATACCTGCCATTTCCATGTGGCCCAGGATCCTTAAAGCTGAGAAAATTGATAATTGGCAACTATTAGAGATTTTCTACAAACAAATCAATATGCAGTATTGAATTGTTTGTCCTGAATTTTGACAAGAAACCAGGTCCTAGGAGTTGTGTGTGTGAATTTTCTCACAGAAAAGTTGAGGAAATGACATGTTGAGAGGGAGCATGCAACTATATAACTCACCTGTCAACAAAACTTATATTTGAATGCATCAGATACTTGTAGATATAGTCAAAACTATATAAAGGCACACAACTGCAAAATAAAACGAACATGGTAGTTGACGATAAGAACTTAAACATAATTCATGAATTGAAAAAGAGAGAGAGATACTGAGATTTCAGTCACCTATCAGAAAGTAAAACAAAATGGTGATTATCTGGATCTTTTAGAGCATTTGCCAATAATCTTCTCTCCGCATCAACCATGGTAATTTTACCCCACACTACCTGCAATAATTATCAATCAAGAGTTCCAATTATTACATTCTCATCAGAAAGGGGATTCCAGAAAAGGATAAGATGCAAAAAATGAGGCAAGAATGACTCATATGCAATGAGTGAAATTTAATATCAGGCTAGCTTCTACAGAGGCATTGGGAATTTCATTCTGACACCATATAGACTAATAACTCTTTTAAATTAAGGTACCTGACCACTATGTATATCCCGATTCAAGAAGTGGCTGCTGACATGAGTTGGTTTCTCCTTAGATGCATGGACATAAACAGTGAATTTGTCTTCGTGACCCTACCAGTAGATGTGAATTAGTTTTCATTGAAAATCAGTCTGCACATCAAGAAGTAATGAAACGAAAAAGAATAACGAGCAAATAGTAAAATGATAGACCCCCAATTCTACACCAATATAGTAGAAGAAAGAAGCTTCTGTCAATCCGTTTGGGGATGGTATGCCGTGCTTCGATTCAGTTGAGTACCCGCCAATCTGAACATTTCTTTCCAAAAACTGCTCACAAACACCTTATCTCTATCGGAGACGATGGACTTCGGGTACCCGTGCAGTCGTCACTCTTTGCGAACAACTCCGCTACTGTCGCGTGAATGGATGTCGGGAGGGTCAGGAAGTGACCATATTTACTGAGCCTGTCTACCACAACAAGTATCGTATCTAATCCTCCGATTTCGGCAGTCCCTCAATGAAGTCCATTGAGATATCACTCCAAATGCTATTTGGAACTTCCAGTGGCAATAACAGTCCAGCTGGGGTCAACGTCAAGGATTTATTTTTTTGACAAATCAAGCATTTTCTTCGCAGTGTTTTTTTACATCAGACTTCATCCCTATCCAATATAACTCCCCGGTGATCCTCTTTATAGGTTCTCAAAAAACCAGAATGCCCTCCTAGCACCGAATCATGATAAGTTTTCAATATGGCAGGAATCAGGGTTGATGACCGAGATAGCACTATTCTACCCTTGTACCTCAGCAGGCCCTGTTCAATAGAAAATTTCATTTCAGCCTTCCCCTCCCCGGCTTGCAGCTTTTCCCATATTTTGCGAAGTTCCGGGTCTCCTTCTACTTCCCTTTTAACGGTCAACAAATCGATCAAGGTTGGTGCCGTTAAGCTGCACAATTGGACTGTTGGTGGTATTCTTGACAGGGCGTCAGCTGCATTATTCTCCGATCCCGGTTTGTACTGGACCTCAAAGGAGTACCCTAGTAGTTTGGCTATCCATTTTTGGTACTGGGGTTGGATTACTCTCTGTTCCAATAAGAACTTTAGTGACCTCTGGTCAGTTCTTACTACGAATGTTTTCCCCAGTAAGTAAGGCCTCCACCTCTGTACAGCCATGACTACGGCCATTAATTCCCTTTCATATACTGGCTTGACTCTATCCCTTACTGCCAAAGTATGGCTGAAGTAGGCAATGGGTTTCTTGGCTTGCATCAGCACGGCTCCTATGCCATACCCCGAAGCATCAGTTTCCAGTTCGAACGTGCTACTAAAGTCTGGCAGTGCCAAGACCGGTAATGTCATCATAGCTTGCTTCAGCCTTCGAAAAGCCTCCTCTGATTCGTTGGTCCAGCTAAACCCTCCTTTCTTTATTAATTGAGTTAGAGGTGCTGCCATTGATCCATAGTGTTGGACGAACCTGCGATAGTATCCTGTTAATCCCAGAAATCCGCGAGTCTCTCTTACATTCGTGGGCGTCGGCCATTCTTTTATAGCTCGTATCTTTTCCGGATCAACCTCAACTCCTTGAGCCGATATGACATGGCCGAGGTAGTCCACCCGTTCCTGTGCAAAGCTGCATTTCTTTTGATTTGCGTAGAGTGCATTTCTCCTCAGAGTTTCCAGTGTCAGTCTAAGATGTGCGAGGTGGACTTCGAAGTTCTCACTATATATCAGGATATCATCGAAGAACACTAATATGAATTTCCGCAAATAGGGTCTGAAGACCGTGTTCATTAGGGATTGGAAAGTGGAGGGGGCATTAGTTAATCCGAAAGGCATGACTAGGAACTCGTAATGACCTTCATGTGTACGAAATGCTGTCTTCTCCACATCTTCCTTTGCCATCCGGATTTGATGATAGCCTGATTTTAGATCAATCTTTGAGAACCATTTAGCTCCATTCAACTCATCGAATAATTCCTCAATGACTGGAATAGGGAACTTATCAGGTATAGTCACACTGTTTAGGACCCTATAATCCACACAAAATCTCCAACTCCCGTCTTTCTTCCTTACTAGCAAAACCGGGCTGGAGTACGGGCTTTTACTTGGACGAATGATTCCCGAGCTCAACATTTCTTCCACCAGTCGTTCCATCTCGGCTTTTTGTAAGTAGCCATAACGATATGGCCTCACGTTAACCGGGTCAGTTCCCTGTTTCAAATATATGTGATGCTCAATACTCCTTTGTGGAGGAATTCCTTCTGGCCAGGTAAAGATATCTTTGAATGTTTCGAGTACACCTAAAACCGCTTCTTCCTCGGGTAGTGCTTCATCCTTCCGACCCTGCTCCCTCGGCTCGTCAACCGTTGCCATTGCTCTACACTCTATTAGGAACCCTTGTTCAGATTCCGTCCATGACTTCATCATCTTCTTGAGGCCAACCCTGGCTTTGGTTAAACTGGGGTCTCCCTTTATCACCACCCTCTCTCCCTTATACAGAAATGTCATGGTTAAATTCCTCCAATCCACTTCCGTCATTCCCAGTGAATATAACCACTGCATTCCTAACACCCCGTCAACTCCTCCCAATTCCAGCGGTAGGAAATCTGCCTTCACTCTCCATCCTTCTAGCTCCAACTCGATGCTTTCACACACTCCTCTTCCCTTCACGGCCGCACCCGAGCCTAGTATCACCCCATAATGGGCAGTAGCTTTTGTGGGTAATTTGAGTTCTTGCACCACTCTGTCCGAGATGAAGTTATGTGTTGCTCCACAATCGATGAGTACGACTACCTCTCTTTCCTTAATCCTGCCTCTCACCTTCATTGTTCCCGGATTGGTCAACCCAACCACTGAATTGATTGATAGTTCAACGATAGCCGGCTCTTCTTGGGTTATTTCTAAGCCGTTATGCTTTATTTCTTCACAGTCCCTTTCCTCCACAATTTCATATTCTTCGTTCTCCCTTACCACATACATCCTCAGCTCCCTTTGTTCCCTGCCTTTACAGCGGTGGTCACGGGAATACTTCTCATTACAACGAAAACAGAGGCCCTTCTCTTTCCGGGCTTGAAACTCTGCATCTGAGAGTTTCCTGGTGATGCCCTCCTTCTTAACTTCTCCAGCGGTTGTTCTTAAGGTCACCGTCCTCATTGGGAATGCAGTGTTTCCCTTGTGATCACTGTCGTTTGTCGTCTTAGTGCTTGAAAAGTTGGTTGGAATATATTTTCCTTTGGCATACACGTTCAGACTTGCCTCATTCCGCAATATCTCCCGGTTTTCCACGAGTTGGGCCGCGCTCATCATCTCGGCCAGACTGGCCGGTTTACAAAATTCCACCTCAGCTTTGATCCACGGAATAAACCGTTCATAAACGTCTCTTCTATCACCCGGTCCTGCAGATCCGTCAATGGTGCCATCAATCTATCAAACTCATTGCGATATGCTTCCACGGTGGTCTGTTGTTTTATTCTTAAGAATTGGCCGCAGATGGATCCTTCCCTTGCTGATCGAAATCGCACCAGTATTCTGTCCTTAAGATTGGTCCATCCGGTAAACTTATCCCGCTCTTCCTGTGCTCGGTACCAGTTTAAAGCTGGCCCTTCGAAGCTGATGGTCGCGACCAACACCTTCTCCGCATCGGTCAGTTTGTGGATTTGAAAATATCGATCCGCGCGAAATAGCCACGAATCGGGTTCCTCACCATTGAAGACAGGCATTTCTACCTTCTTAAATTTATTCCGTTCATTCGTACCTTCTTCGTCCTCCGTCTTCCTCTCCTTCGGTTTGTTTTCGCCGTGTCTACTAGTCGAACTCTCCCCTTCGATGTTCTTCGGGCAACCCGCTTCTTGTGCACTGTAGCCTGCCACCTTCTCACTTGTTATCGTACGTTCCTTCGCGATAGAATCCATGAGCGTCATTAACATTTGATGGGTCTTCTCTGTTTGTTTTCCGATCGTCGTCAAACTCTCTTCAATCGCAGGAATTTTATTTACTTCTTTCTTCACCAGTAGCAATTCCTGATTGTGAGCTTCCATTCTCTCCTCCGCCCGCGTGTGGACCATTATCTGCCTCTTTACCCAGGTTCGATGGCTCTGATACCAAATGATGAAACTCCTCTTGATCACGTCCGATCAAGAAGGAGGTCTCTTATTTAATTGAGATAATTTCTCAATCTAAATACCCAGATTATAATAATCATAAAACACATGAATCGAATAGTACTCAATGCGGGAATTTAAAGCCTTCCTTCCTCTCCCGTACTAACCTGAAATCTTAACAAATGATAACTAACCTCTCTCTCCATAACTAACAAATGATAACTAACCTCTCTCTCCATATCTAACTCCTATTTATACTCCCTTATTGAATTACTAAAATACCCCTATAATATTAAAGCTATTTCTTTGGCACGTGCTTCATCCTTGCNCTTAACGGCACCAACCTTGATCGATTTGTTGACCGTTAAAAGGGAAGTAGAAGGAGACCCGGAACTTCGCAAAATATGGGAAAAGCTGCAAGCCGGGGAGGGGAAGGCTGAAATGAAATTTTCTATTGAACAGGGCCTGCTGAGGTACAAGGGTAGAATAGTGCTATCTCGGTCATCAACCCTGATTCCTGACATATTGAAAACTTATCATGATTCGGTGCTAGGAGGGCATTCTGGTTTTTGAGAACCTATAAGAGGATCACCGGGGAGTTATATTGGATAGGGATGAAGTCTGATGTAAAAAAACACTGCGAAGAATGCTTGATTTGTCAAAAAAATAAATCCTTGACGTTGACCCAGCTGGACTGTTATTGCCACTGGAAGTTCCAAATAGCATTTGGAGTGATATCTCAATGGACTTCATTGAGGGACTGCCGAAATCGGGAGGATTAGATACGATACTTGTTGTGGTAGACAGGCTCAGTAAATATGGTCACTTCCTGACCCTCCGACATCCATTCACGGCAAAGACAGTAGCGGAGTTGTTCGTCAAAGAAGTGGTACGACTGCACGGGTACCCAAAGTCCATCGTCTCCGATAGAGATAAGGTGTTTGTGAGCAGTTTTTTGGAAAGAAATGTTCAGATTGGCGGGTACTCAACTGAATCGAAGCACGGCATACCATCCCCAAACGGATGGACAGACAGAAGTGGTCAACAGAAGCGTGGAAACCTACTTAAGGTGCTTTTGCAGTGAGAAACCCAAAGAATGGACAAAATGGCTGCACTGGGCTGAGTACTGGTACAATACCACCTTCCACAGGTCATTAGGTACCACACCTTTTCAAGCTGTGTACGGACGCACACCCCCTCCATTACTGTACTATGGAGATCAAAGTACATCTAACCCTCTGTTAGATGAACAACTCAAGACGAGAGATGAAGTCTTGGGAGTACTGAAGGAGCATCTTAGGGTGGCACAAGACAAGATGAAGAAGAATGCGGATTTGAGAAGAAGGGATGTGGAATATGAGGTGGGAGACAAGGTGTTTATAAAGCTTCGGCCATATAGACAGATGTCCTTGCGTAAAAAAAAGAATGAGAAACTGTCTCCTAAATTCTTCGGGCCGTTTGAAGTTATAGAACGGATAGGTCCAGTAGCTTATAAGCTCCAGTTGCCAGATTCCTCATGTATTCATCCCGTGTTTCACGTCTCGAACCTTAAGAAAATGGTGGGGACTCACACCATGATGAAACCGGAAGACATGGCATATTTAAACGAAAATTATGAATGGATGGCTATGCCAGAGGAAATTTGTGGATACTCTAAGAACAAGGAAGGAAGTTGGGAGATACTGATTAAGTGGCAAGGGCTACCACCTCAGGAGGCTTCTTGGGAGGAGTATGAAGAATTCAAGAAGAAATTTCCAGGTTTTCACCTTGAGGACAAGGTGAATTTGGAAAAGGGATGTAATGATAGACCCCCAATTCTACACCAATATAGTAGAAGAAAGAAGCTGCAAGGATGAAGCACGTGCCAAAGAAATAGCTTTAATATTATAGGGGTATTTTAGTAATTCAATAAGGGAGTATAAATAGGAGTTAGATATGGAGAGAGAGGTTAGTTATCATTTGTTAGTTATGGAGAGAGAGGTTAGTTATCATTTGTTAAGATTTCAGGTTAGTACGGGAGAGGAAGGAAGGCTTTAAATTCCCGCATTGAGTACTATTCGATTCATGTGTTTTATGATTATTATAATCTGGGTATTTAGATTGAGAAATTATCTCAATTAAATAAGAGACCTCCTTCTTGATCGGACGTGATCAAGAGGAGTTTCATCATAAAACTACTAATTCCCCTTCTTTCAAAGCCTTGATGGATATCATTATCACTGGCACATGAAACTAAATTAAAAGAAATCAGATTTATTAGTTGCCATGTACGTAATAATTGAGTATTTTTCCAAGAGAGTGAAAAGCCATGTACACCAATAAGTGATTGCAGAGGAATAAAGACAATGTAAAATTCAAGAACAATAAAGATTAAACAGCTTGGAATTAGAAATGAAAAAACAAAAACTTACATTGAAAAATTTGTCCCACAGCTTCTCAAACGGCAAAGACCCAGGAGTCAAAAACATAAATGCTATCTTTGGAGTTTTTGAAGGTACAATAGGTGAGTTCAAAATTTCTTGAATAACAACACGAGAAGCAACCTCTTCATCAGTAAGTTCTCTAGCAGGAGCAGGTGGAAGCCAGTCCGTAATGACCTTACAACCTCGAGAAGAAAAAATGTAACAGGCACCACTAGTTTGGGGTGGATACATGTAAGCACAGATAAGGAAGACAATGATAAAGGAAACCAAGACGATAATCCATAATGGCTTTTTCATATGAGTACGATGGCGAGACCCTGGCAAAATCTGCATCTCACTAGGACACCATGCCTGAGTTGTCTTCATCTTCAACAAAATGTACAGCAGCTAAATTTCTAAACAATTTGCATTTCGCTTGCTATCTACCAATACGCACTCCTCCAATGAGAGGAATAAATGTCAAAAAGTTACCAAAAAATCTGAAAATTGACTGATCACTGATGAAGGAAATCTGCAATTAGATAGCAAACAAATTTTTTTATCGCAAGTTCTAAAGAATCATCTAGTTAGCTAAAATGGAAAAGGTAAAGCTTCAAATGATTATAGAACTCAATAGTATCGTAATTCGAATTGCTCCTATGGTAAACACCTCATGAGCAGCACAAGGCTTCAGCCCTGTACACTGAAAGAAACTTTTGCAGTAAGTTACTTCCCAACAATCCCCACAAACATAATAAAAATAGTCCATTCTAATCTATGAAGCATCCCAACCAACAACTAAAACTAATCAATACGGCCTATGTAACTTGAGTAATCTACATTTCACAGAAAAGTCAAGCCAACCCGACGCCTATACATATTACAATTAGACCTACCCAGAACCCCAAATGACAAGAAAACTAATAATACGAAAGAAAAAACGCTATGAATTCAAATCAAAAAAGCAAAACCAGTAAAACTAGTAATCAACCGAAATGGGTAAAACACATCACAATAACAATTAAAGAAGAGAAAATCTAGAGCTAAGATTCCCAAAATCCAAAACTGCCAATCAAGAAATAGGAAAATAACGTAAACAAACGGGAATCAGACCCAGAATCGGAATCGGAATCCGAACACTCACTTCAGTGATGAAAAAACGAACCAAATGTAAGAAAGAGAAAATGGGGTAAGAAATCATACTCACAGAATAATGATCTCGAGGGAAGAACCAAGTTGGGGGGGTGGGTTTTCCAAGATCCAAATCATAAAAAAAATGAAAAAAGAAAAGGAAGAATGAAGCATTCATATAGCCGCGTAGAGCAGAAATGGAGATAATTTAATTAGTTTTCTTGTAAAGTCTATGATTTCCATTTCCATTGTCAGAAACGCTTCGTTGTCCTGCTCCTTCTCTCTCTTCTCTTCCTCTTCTCTCTCTCACTACACCTTAGAGCTCAGCCTTGGTGCGACGGAGCAGCCGTGGAATATGGCGTTCCGGTTTCAAATGCACATCATTATTATTTTTCAAGACGATGTTTTATTAACAATATATATTTAAATACACTCAACCATTTAAATCGAATTTATAACAACATTCTAAAAAATTATAAATATAATAAACTATATTGTGGACGGATCCAATCGCTAATAGACTTTATTGTATTTAGATTCTTTTTTAAATAATGCTAAATATGTTAATATTTTAATTTCCATAACTATATTTACAAATGTCCTAATTTTAATCTCTATATTTTTAAAGGTAATACTTGTGCACTCTATACAACACCATTTTTTGCATCTTTTTTATCACACACCAAAAAATATCAAAATATTTTAAAATAATAAATTATTTTTGTCACATAACAAGTTATATGATTCCACAATTTAGATGCATACTGAAGATGCATCTAATAAATTTAAATTAAATCCTTTACTTATTTCTTAAAGAAAATAAATAATCATTTATATATTTTACTTTCTTGTATGGTAATTATTTTAAATGATGAAAGTGTAAAAAAATAAATTAAATATAACAAAATATTATAATCTATTAATGATAGATTATAGTAGTGTATTCGTATTTGTCACTTATAAACCATAATATTTTGTTATATTTGAAATTAATACAAATTATTATTATTATTTAATCAAGTCGATAAAAAAATCAACTTTTAAAAGCTAAATTTAAAATTTATTGAATATACAAATGACAACATAATAATATAAATTAACTTTTAAAAGTAAGAGAATTAAAAGGGCATTTCTAACCTAATCTTTTGAACTTCTTTATTTTATTGTTATTATTGTGAGAATGAAAAAAATGATTGGAAGCTTTAAAACAAATTTTAAAGTTTGTGACTTTTGGGCTATCAGCGCCTTCTTTATTCAAATGGAAAATAAATTAAATCATCTCATCTTACCATAAACATAATTTAAAAACTAATTCATTAAATAAAAAAAAGCATAAACATAAACACTGATCTTAATGGAATAAATTTATTGTCATAATTACAAACATTAAAGTAGAGTTGGTGGAAATTATCTAATTAATTTTAAATTATTAAATTAAAAATAAGTAATAAGTATTTTTTACACGTTGTATCGATAAATTTATATTTACTATGAATTATGACTTCTGTCCTTGCTGGATAATCATTTTCTTTTTAGAAAAATAAAATTAGTCAATTTGCTTAATTATAATGGTAGAATTTATAGTCAATTCTAAAAACAAAAATACCATTTTAAAAGTTACTTTCGTTTTTTTTTTTTTTTTTTTAATTTTTTAATTTTAGTTAGGTTTTTTAAATTATTAATTAAAAGTAGAAAATAGAGAAAGAAAGTAAAATTATTATTATCAAACAGGACTTATAAATTGAAATGTAGTTTTCATATTTACATTTATTTGATCCTACATCTTTAAGATAGTCTGATTTAGTTAAAAAAACATTTTGATTCTATGATTTTAATAGTTAAACTTTTAATTTATATGCTTTAATCTTGCTAAGATTTATTAAATAATAATACCATGTACAGTAAGGATGCAAATGATTAACAACGAGCAACCATTAGAAACTAATGTAAAATTTAAGTACAAATACTAATGAAAGAAAAGGCTTCCTTTATATCATGCTTTTGTTTAGTCATTGTTGCCTTTGGTATGTAGTTTGAGAATTCTTTTTATTTTTTAGTATAATAATTATCACGAGGATGAGAATCAAAACTCTCATTTTTAAGATGATGAAAAGTTATGTTAATTAACCATTAAGTTAAGCTCACTTTTATCTAGATATGTCTATTGCAAATATAAAATTTTGAATAATATTCATTGTGTTAAGAAAATTGTGGTTGATTTTATTTAAATTGAATTTGGAAAAAAGGAAATTAAATACCTACTTTAGTTAATGATATTGGCTAACAAATATACCTTTTATAAAGATACATATTTCCCTATTCTAAAATGTTTTTAATTATCTAGGTATAACTAAATTTGACCATTGATCTCAAAGTAAATTATTTTCTTTACTATTTCGTTAAAGTACAATAATATAGTACAATGTAAAAAATATTACAAGAAGTCTATATGTGATAGATTATTAATAGTCAATCTTAAACTATTGAAATTGATCATAGATAAATTGGGATGTTTTGTTATATTTATAAATATTTTTGTTCATTTTAATATATTTGAAAACAACTCTTAATTAACTTTAAGTTTGAAATCCCCTTTTAAGTTAGTACTCAATATATCTTAAACCCTACCTACAATTTCAAGAAAAGAAATCATTAATTAGTCAAAAGTAAAGCCTAAGAAACAAAAAAATGATGAGTTAAAACATCCATTTGTATTTCATAATAAATTTACTTTTTTATTTAAAAAAAAAACAAAAACAAAAAATAGTATTTTTTTTATTCAATTTGAAAAATACTTCTGTGTAACTTGGAATGCGACGTAAACTTGCACTAAAAGTGTTCGATCACAAGTTTTTGGTGGCAAATTTAATTTTTAAATTTTTTTTATTTATTTTTGGCAATGAAAGGATGGCATGAAAAAGTTGTACCCAATAAGCATTATTTTAAATTTTGGTAAAGAAAAAACGTGATGATAGAAGTTGCATTTTAAGAGAAAACGGTAGAAGAAAATGAATGTAAATAAATGACGTCCAATAAATTGCATATTTCAAGAGCTTTTAGTTCTCTAAACTATTTAGTAATTGACAAAAAAAAAAAAAAAAAAGTAAGGTAATCATAATGTAATAACAAAAAATCCTTAGCAATTGATAAAAAATATAAAGTAATCATATGATGGTAATTACAAACTACATAATATGATAGAAGATGAAAGATCATGAGTTCATTATAAAAAAATTACTTGATGATTAAAAAAAAAAGTAGATGGAGCCACCAGTATCATTTGCAATTAATTAATAACAATCAATATTAAGTTCAACAACAATGAGATGATAAATAATTATCATTAGCAATTAGACAATATTCAGACAACAATTAAATAACAATCAATATCACTGATAATTAGTACTGGTAATCAGATAACAATCCAATATAGTTCCACATTTTTAACTATAAGAGTATTTTGATCACTCGATAATTTCAATTGAACTCAGCTTATTTGTCATTTCTGTAAATTTTAAAATGTTGGATCATTGACTCAATTTTCATTTTAATCTGTCAGACTAAAGTGCCCTTTATAAATTTAAATAGGTTTGAGTTGTCTTTCAAATTGATCTCCATGTTTTAAATAGTTTTCTTTCAATCTTAAATTCTTTATTGCTTTCTTATATGCACGATTGTTCTTCAATTGGTTTTCATTGCTTGTTTCGTTTCTTCTTCAATTGAGATACTTCCTCCAATTTTTTTTGGATCTTTCATCTTATCTAAAAACCTAAATGACCAATTGATGAAATCACGATGTCGTTCTTTCATTTAGTTCAAATGGTGACCTAAAATTTCGTGTTAATGTTAAAAGAAAAAAGAGGAAAAAAACCCACGTGAATTGTCCCTTTTTTTATAATTTAAATTTGAACATTTTAAAATTATATTTTAATCCATTTATAAATCATTCACTCTGAAGACCAGCTTCTCACTATTTGTCGTCGGGTTCTCATCTCAAGCCTTACTGTCGCTCATTTTCTGGCAGGACGCCAGCCATTCGCCCTTCAATTTGGGTTCGTGTTATTCATAACTTAGGGGGTTTGGAGAAGAAGAAGGTAACTCTGCTTGGAAATAGTTTTTTGTTTGTGGGTTTTGTGATTTGTGATTTTATGTTTGTGGAGAAAATTGAAGAAGAAGAAGAAGAAAGATTGCTGATTTTTCGATCCGGGTCGTGTTTCAATACCACCGCCCCCACTCAAGTTGATCTCATAAAACTATTTGTTTCTGGGGTTGGGTTTGCATCTGTATACTCTTGTCTTAGCTGGAATTGGAATCCACCCAGTGATTATACTTCAACATTGCGATATGTTGGAATTTCATATTCTTGATTTTTTATTAGAAACTTTGAAAATTTTCACTTGGAGTTGTATGTTGCATCTGATACTCCAATCTGAATGAAGTGTATGTTTTCAATGATACTTAATTATATTATTCTTTTGCTTTTAATATTAGTTTGTCAGTTATTGTTTAAGACTCAGAGATGATGTTTGTGGGCAATTTTTCTACATAAAAGTAAGGTAAGATAAATATTGTAGTTTTTTAGTTTGTTTTTTTGTTTCTTTGTTTAGGTTGATAAAAATGTTACATGAAGGTCAAATCTTGAAAGAAGAATAGTCACTTGCTAGCCATCAAATAGCAATAGCAATGACAATCTTGATGGTGCTGGTGTTCGGGTTACTTGCTTCAGTGAAGCCATAAATGATGTCCCCATCCATTTTCAGATTATATTTCTCTCCAAACCGGTTTTCCATGGCTTTCCTAAACCTTCCTTTGTTAGAATTGTTAAATATTTCAAAGTTCAGTTTCTTGATGTTCTTTTCTGTCTTGTTTGTTTGTTTTTATTTTTAATGTGAAGATATATGTATAGGTTGGTTGCAATTTTGCAAAAATTGGAAATTTGTATGCAGTTGCCCCCACACGACCTGTAAGTTGAGCCCTTCTACACTTTTTTTCTGAAGAAAGAAACATTGATTGACTGTTTCTCTTAAAAGCACCGTAAAGTTTAACTAGTGTGTATAATCGGCTAAAATGTATTCAACCATTCCAAAAGCTAATTCTTTTTGTTAATTTTAAGTATTTTTTGTTTCACTTTTGGTGTTTTAAAAAGCCCTCCTGAGCACGTGCCTAGTACTAGGCGCATCCACGCCTTGAACCTGTACTTCGTTTTATCCTTGGGTCATATGCTTAAGCCCGAAAAACCCAGTGCATCATATTGAACGTTAAAAAACAATGCATGTTCCTCAACTTTTTCTTTGTCAATTCTTCAATATTATCAATGCATAATCATGGCTCACAATCATTAATATTTTACCACTGAAATCTTGCAAAACAATACAGTGAGTGAGTGTTACTTCCATACTCGGAGGTTCATCCGATAATCCAGGATCTAGCATGGCATGTCGACTAAGTAATATGTGAATCTAGTTTTGACCTCTAAATATTCAAGATTTCATGTCTTCTCTTGATCCTACTGATATGTTTGTTTCCTCTTTTCCTAGTGTTAAAAACCGGTTCCTCACTGTTTTTTCTTTGAGATGAATTAGACATGAGATAATTGGCCTATGAAAGAATCATGCTAAGAATTTTTGTTCGATTGATAATCACTCGTTCCTTTTTTTCATCAGTATGTTGGGTTTGTTATCTCTTCATAAAAAATGTTTTAAATTCTAAATCAATTTTGACTAACTGAAAAGAAAATAGTTTACTAAAACTTAGAGCTTTGTTTTATAAATTCTATACAAATTCTAACGGCTTAAATTTTAAATATTAAAAAATGAGAACAAAAAAACTAAATGGTTATCAAGTAAAGTTTAATCATTATCATACTTACAAGTTTTGGATTCCTACTTAGCTGCTATTTTTGTTTGATCATTTTAGGTAGCTGCTGAACAGGTATTAGTGCAATGGTCACTTTAGGGTACATAAGGCCTAAATTAGAAGGTCCATCTAGATAATTAGTACTCATTATTAGTCTTCTTTGCAAGATCCAGGGAAGCATTTCTTACTTTGGTTGCTAGCTGCTTTCTTCTTTGCAACCTTGTAATTGAAACTTCAGGCTTGAATCTAGGCTAGGACTTTGGAGGACGATATACCCGAACATACGGCCTATCAAGGCTCTCTATGGGGTTCTATTTTACTTGGATATTTATTAAGAACATTATCCATTTTTTGTTATAATGTTGAATAAATCGATAGCTAACTACAAAATTGTGTAAATATATTGTAATTTGTTTAATTTCCCAATAGCAGATTGTTTATCTATTCCATTCATTTTTCATTGGCCTTCCCACTAGATTTTGTAAACTATATATTTATCATAATTTCACTCAATTGTTATTGTGTTGGATTTGGAATGAAAGTTGAATCCTTATGATATTTTATCTAATTTATATTACATAAAATTTATGTAGGATGTGAGATTAAGTTATTTGTCCCTTCATATAATTGGGCATTTATGTCATCAAAGCCTTGAAATGGATATAGACTGAGACCTTATTAATGCTATAAATATGGTTTGGACTACAAGTGTTGCATAAGTAAAAGTTCATCTTAATTAATGTGTGCTTAACTTATTACTTGAATCAATTTGATAAATCGATTAAGTAGAAGTAATCGACGCTTGAGAGAATAAGTGATTGTGAAACTTTGATAAACAAGGATAGAAATAACTTTAGAGATAAAGTTAATCTTTCGTTTAAAATCAACTTGCGCAAGCATCTTAGTGATAAGATAAATGTGGCTTTAAACACTGAAATGGATATATCATTATATTGTCCTTTGTAATTAAATAGTTATTTTAGTTTTCCTCCGATGCATCATTTATACTCATCACCTTAAGATCATTTTAAAATATAAATATATTTTTAGTATAAGTCCTCATGTTCGACTCTAGACTCACCAAGAAACCTTAATTGAATTTGCACTTGGGTTCAAATAAGGAAAACTTGTGTTCATTCATATATATATATATATATATATATACCAATTCATTTTATCAATGAAAATCAATGAAAAAGGAATGAAGAGCTTTATCCCTGCAAACTTCAAACCAAAGTTAAGGATGTCGATCCTTCTAGGGGAGTACTCCACTCTTCCTCCTTATTTTTCTCTCCCTTTACTTTGATTTTCAAAAGTTTTGAGGACAAAACAATTTTTTTAAAGTAGGGGTAATAGATTACTTAGCTTGCATGTTTAGTCTAAACTTAAGGGATTTCAAATTTTGCCCAAATTTAAAAAATGTTCAAATTTTTTTTCTTAAAATAATGAGCATTATAGCTTCTAAGATCTTGCATAAAAAGCATGGTTGTCAACCCTTGAACATTGAGCTCGGGTTTGTGGATATATTTGTGATATAACTCATGAATATGTGCTTAACTTTTAAGTAGGGGTGGTGAATAGCGTG
>JACWES010000122.1:0-24357 GCA_025688845.1 Cucumis hystrix
GCTTTAATGCATCATCATGCTTCAATATACTTGCATGTTTAACACCTTTTCAATCCACAATCCATCATGTCTTTACTATTCACTGTCAATATGTTATCCATAGTTTAGGTCGCTGATAAGTTCTTGATAATGAGCTTAGCTTATAATACTTATTGCGTTAGTTAAGCTATAGTCATCACTTGACCAGTGTAAATTTCGAACTACTCCGAGTGAGCAAGTAGCAAGGAAATGGCTAACACGCACAAGGAGGAGTTTGTAGACAAATTCCACCTTAGTGAGATAACTTCAATCATTTGTTTCCCAAAATGGGAACAAGTGTGGGTATTTGATGCTGAGAGGTTGTCACCCTTAAAAGAGAAGTTCTATAAGTCTCATAAGTAAAATCTTCAAGATATATCTCGCTGAATTAAGCTTGATCATTTGAATTCCGAAAAGTGACTAAGTTTGGTGTTTAAGGAACTGAGAGGTACTCGTCTTAATTATAAGCTAGTTAACTAAGTTGTGTCGCAGTAAGATTGTTACGTTGCATAGCTTATTTGCCTGTTAATGCAAAGACCTTCCTTCACTCCTTCTTAATATAAGTTAGTTCACTGGTCCATCTCACTTCCATTTTAATCATCCTTTACAAATTCTCTAGTGTATTTAAGTAGATATAGTTTAAACTTATACTTTACCACACTGTATAGATATTACTATATGCCCAAGTGAAGAGTGAACTCTAAAACTAAGATTTGATCCTGGATTACTCAAGAAACCTATTGTTTAGCTTATTCTTGGCAAGCAATAGGAAAACTTGTACTTAACGAGGACTTAGTAATTACATTATAAAGAGATTCATAGTGAGCATCTAGCATGCAATGACGATGATTAATGACTCACTACGTAGAGTTAGATATAGACATACACAACATTATTGCACACACTGAGTTCGAATCTACCAAGTTTTTTGCCTCGTTGAGGGGGAATTGATTTTTCAAACTTAGAGTAGGAGGTCACTTCGATTTTTGGGAAAAAGACTTGATTTTGGTGAATCACGCGTTCAGCTGAAGATCGCGTGAAGAGTCCATGGTACCAGAGGAATTTGTGATTACATGCACTAGCCTTAGGGTTGATGTGCATTTTTTGATATGTGACAAGAGGAACCTCAGTGGATGCGTTTAATCGCAAATGAAGCTAAGAACCTCAAATGCTTGAAATCTTAAACGCTAATTTTGTTGAAGTTCAAGAACCTTTATTAGGGTGACAAAGAAACTGTCCAGCAGAAAGTTTAGTAAGACCTTTGTCTTAACTAACTACGTGAAAAAGGGACTGAGAAAAATGATTTGAACATTGTGATGAACGGTTAGGAGCAAATGATAGCTTGTAGAAATACAAGTTATTGCAGCCTCTTAAGTAAAATATTAAGGTTTCATAGCATGAAAATAGAAGAATGCAGAAAGAAAAAGTAGGCAATTTAACTATTATGCGAAAGGGTTACCACAAAAGAACTTCACCTCTGTTTTACGATGTTTCAACATTTTTATTGTAGGATGTAGGTGAAAAAGAGCAAGTCTCAGCAAGCAAGTGCATTACACGCGAAGTAATCTATTCGACCTCTTCAGCTCGAGGAAGTAGATCTTAGGCGATCAAGTAGCTAGCAGATAGAAGTGGTTGACTGGAATAACAGAAAATGACAATTGGGACAGGCTGCGCAATAGAACAACAACTTTTCAGAAGTCTTAATGGCACACGCCTGTATATTAGCACCACTTTGTGTATATAAACAGAGTTTTCCTCTTGAGAGAGTTGTGCACAAATTGATCAGAAAATCAAGTTCCTTACAACCTACATCTTCTCTCCATCATCTTGAGTCAAGGTGAGAGCCTGAGGCATAAAGAGAAGGAGAGACCACAAATTCCATTACTCCCTTCCCATCTAGGTAGCATTCAAGCAAAAGAGAATGAGATATCAAACTCTGAGGCGTAACCACTCGATGATGTCTCTATTTTCTTATTTTTATATTTGTTGTGTTTTGTGTAATCAGAATGCAAAGGCCAAAAAGCTTAAAATGTTATGTATAAAAGCAATGCATTTCTACTTCCACTCTCCCCTCTCTTTATCTTTTCCATATACATATATGATTGAAAACTAAGTAGCAATGAGCGATGTATTTGATACTTAGAATATCATAATACACATTGTACGAGTTTTGTTTAGTTAAGATCAAACATCTTGACCTTGTTCATTCGAAAGAAGAACAAAAGTAGAGAACGAAATCATTGAATATGTGTAACTCACTCTTAACTAAGCAAGTAAAGAATATAATAATGCATTCTCATCACTAAACTCATCCTTATCATACGTTACAGATAGGTGTGTGTGGTAAAATGCACTGGGAGGCGTGAACCTTAATTAAGGATTATCTACTATTATTGCATTCACAATGATTCACGATATAGTATCACTAAACTCGTGTATTTGCATCCTGAAAGGCAAGCAACTATGGTAATGCACTAAGACAATTTAATCCGTGGTTGATATTTATATATTTCTAAGTATTGAAAGATCAACCAATTTATTTAGTAATTCAATTCTGTTTCTTTCCTCACCTTGTTGCGATGAGAGCATCTTTAGCCGCACCATAACTCCATATTCACTTTGCACCGCCGATCACCGTAGTGTAATAGTTAGGAGAACCTCATATATTGTTCATACATACGACTATTTAATCTCTATGATTTTGCACACATTTGATTAAGTTAGGAGATAGAAATTCCCTGAGTTCAACCCTGGACTCACCAGGAAATTTCTTGTCACTTACACTTGGGCAAAGAGGGAGATCTTGCATGACAATGTTTTTATCATAATTAGCAACGCATAATTTTGAAAAGAGTACTTGATTATGTTAGAGAGTACTTGAGAAAGTCTAAGCATAAAATGACAAACAAAAGTTTTTCGTGCGTTGCTGGGAAATTTTTCTAAAGCTTTCTCATTTAACTAATTCATGCAGTAAATTATGCAGAAGTTCAATTTTAGTTGAATCATGTACTTTACCCGAAAAGTGCTCGAACAAGTTCATGAGTGCAGGCGAACAAGAAAATCAAAATGTACAACCAAACAAGTCCCGTATCTGAACCTTGATTATCTCACCCATGATCTAGACCGCCCTATCAGATTATACGTACCACCAAGCTTGTCAATTTCAACCTAGGCATAGCAACTCCCATGTTTTGGGGAAAATTCTAAATTTGAAATCAAACCAGTGATGCTTCAAATGATTCAGAATTATTTTATTCCGTACGCATAAAAATATTAAGTTGCGTTTAGCATTATTCTCGCTCACCCTACGCGAAGAAGCTAAGCAATGAGCAAATTCTTTATAAGACGGGAAAGTTACGACTTGGGATAGTCTGATTAAAAAGTTTATGAAAAAGTTTTTCCCACCCATTGAAAATGCGAAAAGAACGCAGGACCTGAGGACCTTCGAGCAGAGGGATAGCAAGAATCTAATTGATGTGTGGAGAAGGTTCAGACGAATGATCAAAAGATGTCCTCACCATAGAATTCTGGGATGTGTCTTGATGAAACAGTTCTATTTTGAATTGAGCAGAGATACACAACAATTTAAAGATGCGGTGTTTACAGGTGGCATGCTTCGATCATCCTATAACCAAATTAAAACAATGTTGGATGCCATGGTCAACAACAGTCAAGAATGGAGGGATGATTTGGCTTGTGAAATGAAAACAGAGGAAGTAGAAGAGAGCAAGGAAGAATAGAACTAGCATCCGACAGGAATTCTATGGAAGCCTTGTAGAGCCACGTTACTAAAATGAATAAGCTCTTGTAGTCCATGGCTTTGTCCCAAGTCAATGCTGCAGGGAATTTGCATAAATCAGTACATCAGGTAGCTGAGTTAGGTTGTGTAGGATGCGGTGGATCGCATAACACAGATGCATGCCCCATGAGCAAAGAGACAGTCAACTATGTGAAACATGACCCATACTCCAACACTTACAATGAGGGTTGGAGAGACCATCCAAACTGTAGTTGGGGAGGTCAAGATCAGAATGTACAGCAGCGGCAAGGCAATCGATTTAACTACAGGGGCGAGGTATCTTACTATCGCCCAAGACAATATCATGAATGACCACAACAACTAATTCAGCGTCTCAACCTATCACATCCTTCATCCTCATCTTCATCACCATCAATGGAAGTTTTGTTTCAAGAATATATAAAGGAGTGATACCCTTTTGCAAAGCCAAGCTACAACCATTAAAAATCTGGAGTTACAAATGGGGCATTAGCCAACGACATATCTAGGTGACAAAAAGGAACCCTCCCCAACAATACACAAGTACCGATTCAAGGATGGAACTCAAGAAATGGAAAGTGTCAGGCAGTGACGCTACAAGTCGATGAGTTTCAATCCTTTACCACCCCTTCCATTTCTTGGTTGCCTAAGAAAGAAAGGCGATGAACAACAATTCGATAAGTTCCTGAACGTTTTGAAGTAGTTGCACATCAACATCTCATTTGTGGATGCGTTAGAACAAATGCCAACTTATGTCAAGTTTCTTAAAGACAACTTGGCTAGGAAGCAAAAAATCAATGACTTTAAAACAGTAGCTCTACTGGAAACATCAAGAAACATCTTCAAAGAAAGGACACCAGTGAAGATGACAAATCCTAGAAGTTTCACTGTCCCCTGCTCAATAGGTGGGGTGGATTTAGGCCATGCGCTGTGCGACCTAGGGGCAAGTATTAATTTGATGCCTCTGTCTATTTTCAAGAAATTAAAACTAAGGGACGTACAACCAACGCGAATGAGGCTTCAGCTCTCGGATAGATCCATCGCTAAGCTAGAGGTTATGGTCAAAGATGTTTTGGTGAAAGTGGCCAAATTCTTGTTCCCAACAGACTTCATCATTCTGGACTACGAAGCTGATCGGGAGGTACCAATCATCTTAGGTGGCCATTTCTAGCAACAGGTCGCACCTTCATAGATGTCCACCAAGGTAAAATGACCATAGTGTGAACGAAGATGAAGTAAAATTCAATGTCATCGAAGCAATGAAATTTCCTACTGATGTTGAAAATTGCAGCGCAATAGAAGCCCTCGGTTGGGACTATTGTGAGGAAGAGGTATATCAAGAGTTGTTTAGCACTGAAGAATGCTTTGAAGAAGAGCCAATTTTACTTGAAGAAGTGAATGTCGTAATTGGCGAAAATAAATTTGAATTGTTGGAC
This sequence comes from Cucumis hystrix, assembly GCA_025688845.1. Lineage (NCBI taxonomy): Eukaryota > Viridiplantae > Streptophyta > Magnoliopsida > Cucurbitales > Cucurbitaceae > Cucumis > Cucumis hystrix. The sequence goes on from JACWES010000122.1 coordinate 5,233, forward strand.
TTACAAAAGAAAAGTGAAAAAGAAACAAAGTCTTCAATTGAGAAACCACCAGAGCTGGAACTCAAGTAGTTGTAGTATCACCTAAAATATGCATTTTAGGAGAAAAGGACACTCTATCGATCATTATCTCTGCCCAACTAAGTGGCGCTAAAGAAAGAACATTATTGAACATGTTAAAGTGGCACAAAAGGGCAATAGGATGGACCATTACTGATATCTATGGGATAAATCCATCTTACTGCATGCATAAGATGAGGTTGGAAGAGGAATAGATGGGTACCATCCAATTTCAGAAAAGGTTAAATCCTCCGATGAAGGAAGTAATAAAAAAGAAAATTATTAAATGGCTTGATGCAGGAGTCATTTACCCTATCACAGACAGTGAATGGGTTAGCCTAGTCCAATGCGTCCAAAGAAAGGTGGAATGACTGCTGTGAAGAATTATCAGAACGAATTAATCCTAACACAAAAACAGTTACAAGGTGGAGAATATGCATGGATTATCGCAAGTTGAATGCGGCCACCAAGAAAAACCACTTCCCCTTACCTTTTATTGACCAAATGTTAGATTGGCGTTCAGGAAAGGAATATTACTACTATCTCGATGGTTATTCTGCTTATAACCAGATGACGATGGCACTTAAAGATTAACACAAAACAACGTTTACATGTCCTTATGGTACATTTGCATTTTGCATGATGCCATTTGGACTATATAACTGTAACACCCCAAAATTTTCAAGATATTTCGTTATCATTTTATTAATTTTTGGTGTTATTTTGTGAGATGGTTTTAATTTTTGTGGAAAATAAAGTATTTTGGAAAGATGTGGGGTTAATGGTTGAAAATTGGTAATACTATTGTTATCATTATTAATTATTAAGGAAAGATATGTTATAAGGGATATTAATGAGGAAAGAGGGAAAATTAAATAGGAATAGGAAGAGATGAAGGAAAAGAGGAGTTATTTGGGGAAAATTAGATAATAATAATAATAATGGTATTAATGTTATTATTATTATTAGTATTTTACATATTAAATACATCCTCGGGATGCTTGCCATAGTTACAATTCATCTTCTTCCTCACAAAGAACCCTAGCCGTCACAAAGAAACCCTAGCCGCCGCGAACACCACCACGACGACGGTCGTCGGACGAAGTCGTTCGCCTCGCATCTCAGTCGGCCAGCCGCACGCTTCCAGCCGCCAGCGTCTAGCCGCACGGGTTCCGGCCGCCAGCGTCCAACCGCACGAATTCCAGCCGCACGGGTCCACGCGTCCGTCTTCACCGAGCCGCACGCGTCCAGCCGCAAGCGTCCGTTTTCACCAAGCCGCGCGGGCCGTCTTCGTCCGTTCGTAAGCCGTAAAGCCTGAAGGTCCGAGCCGAGTCTCTTCATCAAGCCATTTGAGCTGATTTCATTTGGTTCAAGCCATTCCTTGTTGTGGAGTCACTTTGGTGTGTTGGACTATTATCGATTGTGATGGTACTCCCATTAATTGCCTATTCTATTCTGAATAAATAAAGTTATGGATTTAAGTGGATCTATGTTTTCTTGAAGGAACGAATATAGTTGGAGGAACTGAGACTGTGAATTGTTTCACTTAGATTTGTGTTGGATTCAACCCTAATCTTCGGGATTGGGTACTGGGAGGAATTGACTGTCAACAAGTGAATTATTTTTTTAGCGGATCTTCAAGTAAGAGAATTTTTCCCTTTTTGCCTAGATGCATATTATTGATGCATGATGTGATTATATGTATCTATGAGATTGTGTATGTTGAGCTGAATGTTGATTTTATGATGAGCATGTATAGCCTATAGTGTTCTGTTGGTCTGCTGGTTAGAGTCGTACCACAAGGGGTCCATTAAGGTCCTCCCATATATATGTTGAGACGTGATTCTACGGGATCACTTACAGCCCGACTCTCCTTTAGGGTGACCCTTCGGGATCACCGAGAGCCCAGTTCAGTCCCGGTGGGACTACTGGATAGCGTGCGTTCGGGAGCACCATAGAGCGTGGTACCTTATTGCAGGACTCTAGCAAGAGACTAACAACACATAGGGAGACTAAGTACGGGTCTCTTACTGAGTATAATTTTATATACTCATTCTCTCAAATGTTTAAATTTTCAGATAAAGATAAAGGAAAGGGCAAGTTGGCGAATGACAAGAAGTGACCGTGGTTCGCCATAAGGAATAGTTCAGTTTTTCCGCATTTATGATTCAAGAATTATTCTTTTTAGAACTTTAGAACTTTAATTATTTTAAAAGTATTTCTTTTATTTTTATGGGCCCAAATCAGTATTTTATTTTATTATTCTCACTACTTATTTATTTAAATAATTCTCAAAACTTATAAAACTAATTTGCCTTTAAAAAAAAAAAAAAAAAAAAAAAACTACATTTTATTTAAATAGTATGATCTCAACCTTCTAAGAAGGTTGGGGTTTTACAATAACGCACCAGGAACATTCCAAATGTGCATTATGGCTATTTTTTCAAGATTCCTGGAAAAGTCAGTCCAAATATTCATGGATGACTTCTCGGTATTTGACAATTCCTTTAAAGAATGTCTAAACAATTTGGAGGAAGTGCTTGAGAGATGTGAGGAGACACAACTTTTTTTGAACTAGGAGAAGTGTCACTTCATGGTGAAAGAAGGAATTGTGCTTGGGCACAAAGTCTCAAATGCAGGATTAGTAGTAGATCCCGCAAAAATTGAGGTAATTAGCAAGTTGCCACCACCTTGTGATATTAAAGCAATGAGAAGCTTCCTGGACCACGCTAGGTTCTATAGAAGATTCATTTGTTGGTTTTCCCATACCGCCAAACCATTGAGTAAGCTACTATGTACAGATCAACCATTTATTTTCGATGACGAGTGCAATCAAGTGTTTCAAGCTATCAAATACGCGTTGGCCTCAGCACCTATCCTCATCACTTCAAATTGGTATCAACCATTTGAACTCATGTGTGATGCGAGTGATATGGCAGTGGGGGGTTGTGCTAGGTCAAAAGAAGAATAAGGTGAGCCATCCAATTTACGACGCGAGCAAAACTCTCAATGAAGCATAGGAAAATTATACCACCACTGAAAATGAGTTGTTAACGATGGTTTTGCAATTGAGAAGTTTAGGAGTTATATCATTGGCTCCAAAATTATATTGATCATTCTGCGATTAGATACCTCATGGTGAAGAATGATGCTAAACCGCAGTTAATAAGATAGATTTTATTACTCTAGGATTTTAATGTAGATATTATTGACCACAGAGGCATCGAGAAGCAATTGGCGGATCACTTATCGCGTCTTAAGAATTAATAATTTCAACGCAAAAATAAGGAGATTGAAGAAAGATTCTCAGATGAGTAGCTTTTCTGCGTTGTGATAAAATAACCTTCGTATGCGGACATAGTAAATTATCTTGTTTACAAGGATTGGCTACGAGATTTCAACAGTCAACAGCTAAAGAAGTTGCTTCGCGAATGTCGCTTTTATAGGTGGGATGAACCTTTTCTTTACAAATTAGGCCCAGACCACCAAATAAGGCGGTGTATCCCTGAATATGAAACAATTGACATACTAGCCAAATGTCATGAAGCACCATATGGAGGACATCTTGGTGGACAAAGAACTACCGCAAAAGTATTACAGAGTGAGTATTGTTGGTCGACTCTTTTTCAAGACGTGAGAAACTTTGTGATCAAATGCGACAGATGTCAAAGGACAGAAAATCTATCTCGTCGTGATGAATTGCCCCAACAACCCATCTTAGAGGTTGAACTCTTCGATGTGTGGGGACTAGACTTCATGGGACCCTTTCCTCAATCTGGCATCATGTTTATATTTTATTGGCTGTAGACTATGTCTCCAAGTGGGTTGAAGCAATCTCCTTCGTTAAGAATGATGTGGTTACAGTAAGCAAATTGTTGAAAAAAGAACATCTTTACAAAGTTTGGAACCCCACGAGTAATAATCAACGATGAAGGGTCCCATTTCGTCAACCACATCATCACAAAGCTACTTGCAAATTACAACATAACCCATAAAATAGCCACTACCTATCACCCAAAAAAATGGTCAAGCAGAAGTATCTAACAGAGAAATTAGGAAAATTTTAGAAAAAGTGGTTGATCACTCCTATAGGGATTGGACAGATCACCTGAATTCTTCGCTTTGGGCATATCGCACAGCGTATAAGATGCTGATTGGGATGTCACCTTATGCGATGGTTTTCAAAAAGGCTTGCCACTTACCATTAAAGTTGGAACATAAGGCGTTATAGGCATGTAAAATGCTAAATTTTGATCATCGCGCCATGGGAGAGGCAAGGGCATTACAATTGCATGAACTTCAAGAATGGTAGTCTCAGGCGTATGAGAATGCTAAGATTTATAAGGTGACAACAAAGCCATGACAAGATAATCACATTCATAAATGTAAATTCCACATTAGAGAAAAAGTGATGTTATTCAATTTGTGTTTACACCTGTTTCCAGGTAAGCTACATTCGCGATGGTCCATACCATTTTTGGTCTATCAAGTCTTTCTGCATGGCTCTATAGAAATTACTTCGCTGGGCAGAGCAAATGTGCTCAATGGACGACGACTCAAGGCATACATTGAAGGATAACAATGTTATAAATTTTTGGTGGACTTATTGTAAATGCCTTCTACTGATTACCTTTAAAACGCATTTGTGCGTTTTATGTATCTAGCTGCACACATATCACTTATGCAAAACGCATTATTTTGTGTACAACTATCATTTGAATTTTATTTTATTTCGCTCTATTTACACTGCATTTCTTTATCTCATTTCTTTATCTCATTTCTTTATCCCTTTGTACTTAAGGTAGTTAGAAAATTTTGTGCATGTTGGAAAATTCACAAATTTCGCTCAATGGGAGTTAGGCGAAAAAAATACAAAATTCAAATCTCAATTATCCGAAGGGTAGCTAAAAAAGAAGTAAACTTAAGATTTTGAAGAGATGCGCCGCCTTCATGTTAGATGCCTTCAGTAGTGAGGCATTCGTAATGATTACCCCCATCGTATAAATAAGAACGGGATCCCACTTCTCCTTTTTTGTGTTTATTGAAACTTTTATGGGAACAACTCTCTTAAATTTAAACCTCTCACCCTTTGATAACTCTGTCAAAAGAACCCTTTTGACTCCCACCGGCAAACTCTGCCTTTAGCTTCAGCTCTCAAAGAAACCTCAAAACCTCTCCCCAAAAATCTAAACTTGAGGATTCTAAGAAAAATATCATCCTCAAACCGCAAAATTTGCCATCACCCCAAACCTGCTCCTTCCGGGTTGATAAGGAGAAAGCCCAAAGAACTGCTCTAACTGCATTAGATTTCATTCTTGAAACTGATGAATGGATGAGGCGAGAAGAAAAGATTTATGATGACTTATCAGACAAAGGAATAGAGGAGGGAACGACCAGTGCAGAGCATGACCTGCCAGTACATTACAAACACCTGAAGCATGAGGTGGGGAGGGTACTTGTGGGTCACAAGGAAGCTAGTGAAGTAGCAAGCTTGGAAATCCCATCTCACTTGTCGGGTCAAGTGAAGAAATTTTTGGAGAGCTTGCAAGCCGTTGAGAAAGAAAGGATTGAGGAAGAAGAAAATAAAAGAGAGGATGAACAAATAAGAAAGATGAAAGATCAAGAGAGAGCCTCCAAGAGGAACAGGCAAAGAGAGAAGAATTAAGAATCGGGGAGGAAGAGGAGCGAAGATAGTGAGAGCATGTACACAAGGCACGATGATGGCAACAAAAAGATAAAAAGACAAGGCACTAGAGGAGGATGAACGTCTTCGCCAATTATCCGCAAAGAAAAAGCAAAGTGTCACCTCCCTAGAAGGAGCAAAGAGTAAGTTAGCAGAGGTGCAAGCCGCTAAGAAGAGAAAACTTGATACCCTCACAGACTTAAGCGAGCAGGTAGATAGGGTGGCCGCCGTGAATGAAGTGGTAGAACAATAGGACATTGACCACATGGACATTGTGGTAGAAGAAATAACACAGGAAATTAAAAGAATGAACCCTTCAGAATCATCAATGCAAACTAAAGTACTCGAGCTTCTAAGCAACCAATGTCCTCAGAAAGGAAAATCCAAGGCAGGGACATCCAGACCAAAAGATGGTAAAAAAGATAAAATGATTGGCACCCAAGATCTAGACAAAATCATTAAGATTGAAAAGGGATTGCTAACTTTTAACTGGCCACTACCCGACTTTCTCAACGTTTCAAACTAGGAGCTTAAATGGGAGAGGTTATTTATAGGAAAAACAAAGATAAGGTTGGATCTGGTGGAGATGTTTTATGCAACAAATTTCCACCCCCATGAATTATATACTGTAGTGGAAGGAGAGAAAGTTGAATTCACTGCGGAAGAGATTATGAGTTATACGACCTACCTAATGACCCTGAAGCATACCCCAGCTAGCGCATTATTCATAGCCCAATACAGAATGATGCGAAAAATGTTATCCAATTAATCACATGGACAGGGGCTGAGTGGACAAAAACACCAAGCGGAAGATTTCAGCTGCTCCCACACCAGTTGACAACCAAGGCAAACGTTTGGCTGTTTTTCATTAAGAAGAAGATCCTTCCTACACGCCATGATAGCACAGTGCCCTTGGAGTATATGTTAGTTCTCTATTGTATCATGATGAAGCAGGCGTTCAGTCTGGGAGAAATGACCAATAGAGTAATTCGTGATTGGCGAAGAAACCCAAAGGGCGCAAAACCATTCTTGTCTACCTAGGAGAAGTTGTGCCTAAAGTATCTGCCAACCCTAGCTAGATTCCCACAAACCAACATGGCGGCAGAGAAATACAACCTCGCGGGTTTGAATCGTATTATAATTGTTCATCAGAATAAGGAGGAAGCGTGAAGATTAAAAACACAAACGCCAAAAGGAGAGGATATATAAACCCAAGAATCTCCACCACTACCCCCACTCAAAAGGAAAACAAAGGCTATGTATGAAGTGGGTGGAGTAGACAGAGAGGATCCAGCTCTCTAGGAGCCAAAGCATAAAAAGCGACTAAAGGTGCTTGTTAAGGGAACTTTGATTGTAGATTCGCCCGTCAAATCGTCTCAAGAAAAAATTCCCTTGCTTAACAATGATGATGATGCTAAAATTCATCTGCCATCTCCTCACGATAAAAATCAGACTTTACCACTACAGATTCCTCAAACACAAACCACATCTAGAGAGCTGGCAGAAATGATTAGCTTTTCTACCATCTGTAAAAGTGTAAGACTTGAGCCTAAATTAAAAAGTTAAGAAGTAAAATTTTGACTAAATATTCTAATTTATGCATTTTAGAAAGAAGGCGTTTTGAAGAAGGTTAGGCGATAAGAAGTTGATGTTTAAGGTAGTTCGCAAGGAAGACTTTTCAAGTGTAAGTATAAACTACGCGATAATGACATTACGCAAGAAGAAAGGTCTAGCAAGAAGAAACAAGAAAATTTCTCAGAAATGTCAAGTGTGTTTAATGGGCCATGTGTAGAGTTCAAGCCAAGTATGTTTAAGGTTTAACTTTAAGCTTATATGTACACCATTAAGAATAAGAGCTGGTGAGTTGACATGAGTTTAGGCATGACTAAGCTAGTTTAAGGACTAGTATAAGTAGAGGATCCCAGTCATTTGTTAAGTATTGTTACTTTACTGATTTGAAAAGGAAAGTTAAGTGTTGAAGTGTCATCCGAGCATTTTGCTAGAAAGCTGTGCGAGAAGAGGAGAGAAAAGGCTTTTTTGGTTTAAGGACTAAGTTGTAAGTGTTTGCTTCAAAGTATTTATATGATTTCAAGATTTCTTTATAAATTCTTGATGATTTTAAATGATGATTTCGAATATGAAAGTTTCTAAAAGAAATTTATATGAAAAGCCTATATGTTTCCAACATGTTTTATTAAGTTTTAAAGCATGATTTTATCTCAATGTTTAAGAAATGGTGTTTAAACTATTAGTTGCTTCGTTTGAATTAGCTAACTTTTATATGCACATAAAGAGTCAAGGTCACCATAGGGTGTACGGGACTACATGGTGATAAGAAACTAGCTTATGCTTTAAAATGAGCGTATAAAGCTTAGCAACCTGAGCAACATGGACAAATCTGTATATCCTCGAATGTTGTAGTTACAGTAGTCTAAACGCAAAGTTATGTGATCTAGCATAGAGGATGATTCGGGATTCTTGGTGAAAGGAATGTTTGGTAACTAATGTGTGTTGTACGAAATGAAATGTTGATATGAAATTGTTATGCTTTTATAAAGATGAATTTATATTGGTTAGAAAAGTGTTTGGCAATATGATATTTATGAAAAGGTATGGCAAAAAGGTTTTCATAAAACCTCAGTTAGTCTTGTAGACTTATGTTTTCAAATTCCATCTTCCAAGAATCAGGCGTTAAGGTCAAGTAGAGAAGAAGGAAAGGGCATGTTGGGCGAGAAGGCTACCATGCGTTTAAGTTTATTTTCAATTTTAAGATTTGTTGTTTATATTTGGATAAGTGTTGTATTTGTACTAAGTGTGGAACGCCTTGTTGAGTTATTAAAAGTTCAAGTTTGATTATTGTATTTGTGTTAGGTTGTTTGTATCGTCAAAATCATTGATTATGTTTAAGTTTAAGAGACTAGGCTTTTAAGAAAGCTTAAGCACCTCAAGAATGAGTGTCTTTGGCGTTTAACCAGGTCAAGGATACCTAATTGCACCGCGTCTCATATGTGAAGCAAGGTTGTGTGTGGGGCAGGGTGTGACAAAAAGTCATATTCTTCTTCTCTAGTCAATCTTGTAAGTGAGAGCTTAGAGAGACGTTGGAGAACAATTCCAAAATATCATTTCCTCTAACTTGTAATATTTCTCATTCTCTTTATTTGCCATTTATTTATTTCATTGTAACTTATAGTGCTCATATTGTACAGTCACCTAAGGTCTATATTCTTTAATACAATGCATATTTATCCACTTTCAATCCATCATTATGTTGGGGCAATTCTTGACCCCTTAATAACAATTCTATTCTCAACTTATGCATGCATATATTTATTATTTTTATATTTTGTGCAAAATATGAAAGAAGACTTTGTTACGAACTTAACACAACGAAAATCACCTAAAATAGAGTCTAAAAAAAGGAGAAGGGTTAAATCAAAGATCAAGGGCACTTTGGTAAATAAGTTGAGAAGACCTTGACATGCGTACGCCTTCCACATGCGCAATCCATCCGAAGCTCACGCATTCGAATCCCATAGGCATATTCTTTTCTTTCAGATTTCAAAACTAAAAAATGTCATCGTTTTAACCCACCTGCGTGTGCCACTCACAAACCACCGATTCGAATCTTACTCAATACAAAATTAATTTCAATTAATTCAAACTTCAGCAGACGCACGTGTTTCCCTTCTTCGTCTATCATCTATAGCCACATGTCACCATCTCCTCGCGTGTGCCTCCACAGTCATCCGAGTTCAAACCTCACCTCCGTTATTTCATTTTTTTTCTTCATATTTCTTAGGGAAAAATCGTAAATAAAGTGCAACTTTCCAAAAAATCATCATTTTGAAGGGATAAAAGTCTATGGCAGCGGAAGATTTTATAGAACCATTCCTCAATTTAATTTGGAAATCCCAAAATACCAGTACATTGGCAAAAATAATTAAGAACTAGTTTTCTTATTAAGACACTACAAGAAATATTAGTTACGATAGCATCAGAAAAATGTTATTGTTGATTTTCGATAAAATTTTCGAAATGCTGTCATAGCCGATGTTATTGAAAGTCCATGACTTTCCATAACGTTTTAACAACGCTATGTATAACGCTATAATATGTCTCTATTGATAGCACATATATGATGCTATAAATGCTTTTTATAACATGAAAAAAACACTATTGAAAATTGAATAGTGTTTTTTATTGTGTTGGAAAAATCATTATCAAAATGTTTCAATAGCCTTTACAATAACATTGGGAAAATGTTGTAAAAGATATTTTATAGCTTTTTTTATTGCGTTCGAAAAGCGTTATCAAAACGTTTCAATCGCTATTTTAATTACATTGAAAAAGCGCTATCAAAATGTTTCAATAGCATTTTAATAACATTGGAAAAATGTTATAAAAGACTTTTTTGTAGCATTTTTTATTGCGTTCAGAAAAGCATTATCAAAACGCAAAGCATTCTCTATCACGAGGAATATCAAAGTGTAAGCAAGTTTAAAACTCAAAACTAGTTTTAAAAACTCATTTTTGTTATCAAAATTTAATGATGATTAAGCATTGAAAGGTTAGTCAGCTTTAAGAAATATGAATATATTAAAACAATGGGAACAAGAACATCACGCAACAAAATTTACTTTGAATAAGTTAAAACAACACTGCTTTATGCTAATGGCCAAAACCAGAAACTAAGAAACAACTCCATAAGTTTGGTATCCAAAATTTAGAAGCATACTAAGAAAATTATACTATTTAAGCAATTCAAAGATCAAACAAAAATAAGACTGACAAAACAAGGCAAAAGTTCATTAACCACGTCGTATGGAATGGGAGTCACAGTCTCCATTAAAGCACCTTCAACCATGAACCCTGGTTTGGGGCCTTCCGGTTGTCTCTTGGTGCAGATGATTGCGCCTTTAGCCTTAGCTTCGGCCTTCAGCTCATCATTCTTCACCTTCCTCTACAAAATTCCTTGGTGCATTGAGAAGGTTGCACGTGCTCGACTCCGACATGAATTCTCTTCTTAATAATTATGTTCCCGACTTGCAAAATCCATTATGAACATCACAATTTTAATAAAAAAAAGATTCAAAATCATAATGGAAATTTCTCTCATTAGATTCCAAAACCCATCAAACTAACAAAGTTTAATAAGAAAAACAGAGTTCAACAAAATCATCGAAGTTTATTATTTTCTTTCTTATTTTTATTTTGATATTCAACACCATCATTTTTCTGTCACTGAAATTAACACAAAAATGTGACAACTAAGTATAATTAACTTTGGTACTAAGAATAATAACAATATAGTTATATATGTGTGTATGTATGTATATATTATCACCTCCTCAACAGAGAGCTCAGCAGGAAAATAAAAAAATTATTATCAAATAAGTAACAGGAAAATATAAATATTATCATTGAGATCAAAGAAACCATAGCCAACTGTCACGGTGGTTGAAAACTATAGGAGATATCATGGGTTACTCCATCTCCAAAGAACTAACATAATGATAAAACTCAATGATTTTCACACTGCACAAATTGCACCTCAAACCTTACAAATCTCATACATCAAAACATGAACTAACATAAAGACAGATAGCAAAATTCACAGCAACTAAAATAGATGATTTTCCTAACAGAAAGATATCATGGATATAAAAGAGTTAGTGCATGAACGAACCTTTTATTTTCCTAACAAGCTGTTGATATAATACATATGATACCTATCAAAATCTAGAGGATACAAATTTATGTAGGAAACTAATAGGGGTGCTTAATTCACCTTACACTTCAACTTGTACAGAACCTCCAGCTCAAGAGCAGCAGGCTGTTTATCCAAAATTTCTCTGACACTTCCTATGCAAGACTAATATATCACAAGTGAAGCATATTAGAACATAAAAAGAAACACTTCATTAAACTAACAACGAGATATAAGTAACTATAATTATTTTGGAACATCTGTAAAATTGACAAAGAATTAGGATGTTACCTCATAAGTCTTTTAAGCAACCAACGTGAATCTCTTGCACATCACAAAAATGCTCCATAAATTAGAAAACCATGCAAGTGCTGCACAATTTGCACAAGTACAAACAATGAAGGATACATCCATTGCACTTGTCTTAAAAAGGTCTTTATCATGGGATTTCCAAGTTCAAATTCCAGTGACTTCAATATTTCAGCCTCCATCTCAACAACCTTTAGAATCAATAAATACAAACACCATAACAGTCTATCAATACACCCATTGAAGAATTTTAGCTTTACAGCAAAATATGAAAACTATCTATCAATGCCACTGACCATATCAGTCAGGAATTTTTAATCCCACTAATCAAAGGATACTAGAGATCTTATGCAATCCATATAATCTTAAAATTTTTCTTAAATTCTTCACTTTGATTCGGTTTTTTCCTTTTGCAAAGTCTATGTGTATACAAGTCAAACATAAGCTTTTGAGCATTTGGGATGAGAAGATTGCATCATGTATGCCATTGTCAAATTGCTTTCACGTTTAAAATATGGCTATAACAAAATATTATAATCACACAATATTCTCCTCGAATTCCAATGGTAAAGAGAGTATGCTCTAATAGACTACGGAAGAGATTGGAACAAAAGGTGGTAATTTAGAGTGTTGTGTTCTACTTTATATCAAAGTACTTTTGCACCACAAATACCTTTTTTTGAACTAAAATCCTCTGTTACTTTTATAGTGTTTCAAGTCCATGAAATCTTGTAGAAAAGGAAATATATCGAAAGGTGTTAAGTATACCGTGAAGGCAACGTCAACCATACTTGCTAGGGTATCTACCATGGGAGAAAGCTTTTGGTTAACAAGTCATGGCAACCTGCAGCTTAATGACCTGTATATAGTAATCATAGTGCAAGCAACTGAAATTTTTTACTACAAAATGAATGTTTTACTAATTAATTTTCTTACTCCATGCACATGATATTGTTTTAGTTAGGTTTTTAACTCACATTTTTCAGATGTTGGAATGAAATTATTTATGAGTCATACTTCAAATGTGAATAAATCATTCGTATGCTATGTTACCAATCTTAAGCTAAAATGCACCTTGGAGATAAAGATCATCGCCTAAATTATATTGTTGCAAATTGGAACCAACTTTTCTAAGGTGCCTGATTAATTAACATGCTATTCTTCCTAAAACATGGTCACTATCACCTAGTTTAAAACTAACGTTTTTCCAAAAGAAATCTAAGGATTTAGCTATCACCTTCCAAGGACTAAACAAATACAAACCTCTCAAATTTATGTTAAGAGATACTGAAGATTTATCAAAAGAAATGGATCAACTAAAGAATCAATTGGAGTAAATGTATTTGATATTACAATCTGTGTGAGACACAATGGTGCAAAATTTTGGTGAAATAAAAGTGGAGAATACACAATTAAAAAGAGAGAGGGAGAGAGATTAGGTTGGCAAAGACAAAGAGGCAGAGCTCCATGACAAAATCAAGTGTGCCATATGGCAAGAAAGACGATACCAGGAAGGTTGATCAGGATGGTGCAACGACAGCAACAAAGGAAGAATTCTCATATAAGAGACAACATAGAAAGATCACAAAGTGGCCTAAGGTTGTGTTTGTTCACAATACTGGTAGAAAAATAAACTAGATAAGGAAAAAAATAGATTAGTTAAAGTTTACAAAAGTTAAGTCGGCGACCATCAGAATGCAGCAAGGGAAAGATATAACTCTTCAGCAAATATTGATTGCAGAAAAAAATTGATCAGTTAAAGTTTACAAAAGTTCAATCTACGACCATCAGGATGCAGCAAGGGAAAGATATAACTCTTCAACAAATATTGATGGCAGAATGTCAGCACAATATGAAACATTGCCATAGTTTACATCAGACACAAGTTGATATTTAGGGAAAAAAAGAATATATTAGAAAAGGTAAAGAGAGAGAGAAAAAAAGAGACAAATTCAACTTTACAGAATACTACAATTAGGCAGCACTGACATTTCTTTTTCTTTGTCTTCATATCTTCTAACATAGAACGAACAATAAGCCACTGCACAAATTGCAGCTCAAACCTCACAAATCTTGCACGTAAAAACATGAACTAACAAAGACACATACCAAAAACATGTTGTAAGGCTTTACTTACACAAAATGAAGATGCTAAACATTGAATATATTGATTCCAGACTTAAGATTGGGGAATTGATTATGCTATTAGATCCCACAAACCAAATAACAGAAAGAAACCCTTAAAAACTGAAATTATTGTCCAAGATTTGCATGTGCTAGTTGGATTTGAAACCAGAGATACATCTACATATTCGTATGGTTATCTCCAAGTGAAGTACAAAACACTAAACACCAAACCTCTCATTCATTCACCTCAAAAATGTCATGATTTCTTACATAACTTGTAGATTCACAGCTTCAAGGATAAATGAAAATCACAAAACTAGATAAAATGGGAGTGAAAACACAAGGTTTTGAAACAACAAAACTAGAAAAAGCGCCACTCATGAATTCAAATGAACACATTAGTCAAGTAAAGCAACATTAGCATAAAAATAATATCAAGAAAAAAGAAAAGAGGTAAAAACTAGAAGTAAACAAGAACCTTAAAATCAAATCAAACACAAATAGAAGCCAATCAACTGACAACACCCAGAGAGAAAGATAAGGAAACAGAGAAAAAAAAAACAAGGGGGTCGAAGTAAGATTACTGGTGGGATGATTGAAGAACCTATGAGAAATGGACTCATAAATTTGAACTTGTTGAATCCAGAGAGAGTAGGCAGCAACTGACTTGCAGGAGAGCAAACAAAATTAACAAAACCATATTCGTTTTAAAGTTTCAGAAGATGGGAAATCACTGGACTTTACTTGAAACAATTAAACAGTGACAAAATATTGTCACTTGCGACGGAAATACAAAAACAGATTCATATAGTCATCAAAAAATTAAAAGAAAAGAGGAAAATTAAAAAAACCTCCTTGAGCATCAAGTAACATCTTCAACATAGATCTTGGGCCCAACGTGGTATGAATAATATTAGCAACAGCCTGCAAGAGAAGTGGAAATGACATGAAATGGCAAGAACTTCAGATTAAAGTAAAGAGTAAGAAGAAAATAACACAAACCTTGGAAGCCTAGATGTTAGCATGGTGAACCTTGCTCCCAGACTCACATTTTAGAGAATCTTCTGCTCAATTAACCAACATAGAAAACAGTTAGATAGAAAAAACATAAAAGAAAAAGGAACGAAGATGGATCGAACAACCAAAATGTTGGGAAAATAGGTGGTGAAATCAACACAAGTTTAAGTGGAAGAGGTTGACCTGCCATCTTAAATTTAAAGATCAGAGCCTGAAGTTCTAGCCCCTACCACTGTAACATTATGAAAGGTAACCTATTCATCCTCATTATTCCATTTGCCATTCTACCTAAAACTACAGTCCTACTCCCATCCTCACCTCACCACCAACACGACTGTTGTTCATAATAACCACCACAAGAGTTTATCCTCCGGGGCTGACCACCAGCACTTTCTCTAGCAACTAATACTGTAAAACCCTCAACCGCTTTTGGCTAAAACACCCCAGAAATCCCTCAAACTTAATATGAGAAAGAGAAGAAAATCATGTGACATAGATCAGCCTTTGTCTCCACCGTCTAGATTACTCTCACTATCACTCTCTGCAGTGTTTGTTTTTAGTGTCCAAAGGTTTGTGAAGGAAGACCGATTATTTGTCCTTTAGTTTGAAGATTGAAACAACCCGTATTAGTTTCTAATACACCAACTAACAAAAGAAGAATTTTTCTTACCTTAGGCGTGAACGAAATCAAAGAGAGGTTTGAGACGAGATGAGACTGAATGAGCGTGAATGAACAAAATCAAAGAGTGAATGTGCGGAGAGATCAAATTGAAGAGAGGATCCAATTGAGCGTGGGGCGTGAACGAACGAAAATGAAATGAAGAGAGGCATTTGGAGCATGAATAAAAATGAAAACAAGCGGGGGGAAGTGTAATGTAGAAAACCCTAAAAAACAATTAAATTTTTTCCCGCTTTTAAAAATTTCCTTTTCCACTTTCTTTCCTTACTTTTGATACCATGTTATAAAAATTGTTATGGTTTGATGTTATTAAAAGACATATTTGTTGTAGTAAGACTTAAAGGCTAAGCATGCTTTCTAATTATAGATTAGAGAAAGAAAAATTTACTTATTTGATGTCTCTGAATCTATAAAGTAAATCTCCAAATTAGAACACCACCCATCGCCGTCAAAAACTTTCCTATCCTCTGGGATGAGATTGGTTTGAGGAAACTAATTGAGATGGACAAATGTTTAGAGACTTTTTAGAGAAACTCTTTTGTAGAAAAGCAAAATTATTAGTTATATTTTTGGTTCATTGAATTGTTAAATAAAACTGTTTTCTTCTAGATATTTATAACTCTCTTTCCTTCTTGGAGTAGGAACAGGGGTAGAAGAGAATCATGGGGTTCTATTAATTTAAAGAATATTAAATTAATAAAAATTTCAAATCAACTAATTAATTAACCATTAATAAATTAGTTAATAATTAATTAAATCATATTTAATTAATTTTTCATTTAAATCTTATTTAAATAATTTTTCATTTAAATCTTATTTAATGAATATCTCTTGAATATCTTATAGTTTTCTAATAATTTAATTAAATCATTTAACTAAGTAATATTAAATTATACTATTAATAAATTCTTCAATTAATTAATAACTAAATTAAATATCTTATATTTAACTTAAGTTAAATTTGAAACATATTCAAATATAAATTTCTCTCATAACCAATAATTTTAATATGAATCAAATTCACATTAAATTAATATTTAAAATCATTCAAATATTTTATCTCTCATAAATTAATTTTGAATCATATCCAAAATTAAATTTATACCATAAATTTTGATAAACTTTATGTTGTAATATATCACTATACATTATACTAATTTCCAAAGTAATTTAGAACATTTCAAATTACAACCTACATAAATAAACCTCATTACCCTTTACGAGCTAGAAACGGGACCTAATAGACCTACTGATCAGAAACTACAACAATTTGAGATTAATTGGCTAAACTCATTAACCACATTAATCAACACTCCACTAAAGACTCACAACTAAACTCTTCTCACTATAGATATATTTATGTGTTCATAAATAAGACCAATAACAGTACATTAGTCCTTCACGAGTGTTCGTAATATCAGCTGCATCAAATTATCGTTTTACCTCTAATCCTTAAATATCATTGCTCCTTTAATGAACAACCTGTTTATGGTCTTGCCAATAAACAGAAACCCCTCTCGTGCCATAGGGAGGGTAGGGCCTTTTGTTCAAGTCCTGGAGACACCATTTAAGGGAACACTTATCTACTTACCCTAAAGTAGGGAAGGAGTGAATTCCATCTTATGTAATTATGTTTTCAGCTCCACACTCGATCTTGTCCCCAAAATGATAAGCTTATTGAGTCGACAATCTGGCCACTCTCACCCGTACAAATAAAAGGATAATTTCTCTCGAACAGAAGTTCATAATATATTCAGGATTAAGATTAAGTTACCTAGGTGATCCTAATGAAATAGAAATCTAACTAGTTAAAGGAGTTACATCAAGTGGTTACTATTTTGCGGTTAGATGTTATGCAAACTCATTACATAGGATATCCTTACTCGCATGTCAACTACACGAACGCTTTGGATCATTGTGTTTGTATCAAATAAAAAGTGAGTCGTATCCATAGTGTTACCAGGATAAGGTACCCAGTTGTATCCCTATTCTATAGACCATTTAAGTTGATCTCAAAAATTGATCCCTGTATATCTCTACTTATCAAACAGCTTAGGATGTTAGTTTATTGGATTTGGGTTATAAAGACAAAACTAATAATATAATCAATAACAATTATTACAACAATAACACTTTATTAACATCGGCCAATGTATTATATTTACAATCTACGAGTTGTATGACATAAATCCTAACACATTTTTCCTTCAGATTGAGCACTCGCATGAGCCTGAGACGGAGAGTTCAAGTTCTAATGGCAGTTATTTCCATTTCTTTTCTAGATAAACTCTACTTCCCTTTAATTCACAATCAACTCTAAATTCCATCAAAACTCTATCCAAATTTTATTTTCCAGAAATTTCCCTCTCCATTTTGCCTTTTGTTTTTTCCAATTAATTTCTAGAAATCTTTTTCCAACTGAGGGCTAATCATCTAAGTGGTAAGAGGGCAATTGTAAAAACCCAACCTTCCTAGAAGGTTGAGTTAATTACTATTTAAAGCCATTTTCCTTGTTTAGAGCCTATTGGGGTGAGTTTGTATGGGTTTGGTACACCCAATTAAATATTTTTATCTTAAATAAGATGATATTTGGAATAAGTTGGTCTATGGTTGCTTGAAGGTCCAAGCGAAATTGGTGGAAATAGGACTGTGAATTTCCATTTAAGGTGGTGTTGGATTCAATCCTAATCTTGAGGTAAGCTTGGATAAGCTTGGTTACTAATTAAAACAGTAGGGTGAAAAATTATCAGAATAATTGATTTTAAATTTTACTGGTGGTTAGGTTTGGGTATTGGGAGGACCTGATTATCGACCAGTGAATTATTTTAGCAAATCTCCAGGTAAGAGAGTTTTCCCCTTTTTGCCAAGATGCATATTATTGATGCATGATGTGATTATATATGAGATTATGTATGTTGAGCTGAATATTGATTTTATGATGAGCATGTATAGCCTATAGTGTTCTGTTGGTCTGCTAGTTGGAGTCGTACCACGAGGGGTCCATTAAGGTCCTCCTATATATATGATTGAGTATTATTGAGACGTGATTCGACGGGATCACTTACAGCCCGACTCTCCTTTAGGGTGATTCCTTCGGGTTCACCGAGAGCCCAGTTCAGTCCCGGTGGGACTACTGGATAGCGTGCGTTCGGGAGCACCATAGAGCGTGGTACCTTATTACAGGACTCTAGCAAGAGACTAACAACACATAGGGAGACTAAGTATGGGTCTCTTACTGAGTATAATTTTATATACTCATTCTCTCAAATGTTTAATTTTCAGGTAAAGATAAAGGCAAGGGCAAGCTGGCGAATGACAAGAAGTGACCGCGGTTCGCCATGGGGAATAGTTCAGTTTTTCCGCATTTATGTTTTAAGAATTATTTTAAGAATTTCAGAACTTTAATTATTTTAAAGTATCTCTTTTATTTATGGGCCCAAACTAGTATTTTGTTTTATCATTTTCATTGCTTATTTAAATTTTTTTTATATATTTCTCCAAACTTATAAATTAATTTTCCTTTCAAAAAAAAAAAACTACATTTTA
>JACWES010000123.1:10797-31455 GCA_025688845.1 Cucumis hystrix
TGTGATTAAATTGTTGCAATTTTTAGACTATAAAGAACTAAATCGTTATGCACGTTGAACTAGCTAAATTACTTGTGATTTTTTATTTTTTATTTTTTAAAAATAAAAATCATATATGTTAGGTTGAGTTTTATGTTCTAAAACTCGTGATTTGTAAATGTTAAATTATTCGATTATTCAATAAATTTGTTATTGAGGTATTGTTCAATAAATTGTTATTGAATAAGAGATTTATTCGTTATAAACTCTGAATTTAATAAAATAAGGTTTCTTTTTTATAGTAATAAGTTCTTTGCAACAACTTGAGGCTTATGAATCTAAGAGTTGGATATGGAGAAGTCATCTCAACTTTGGAAGTGGGAGAGATTAAGTTATTCTTAGTTAGAGGACGAACCATATTATCGGATAATGTATAATTGGTTTCGGAAATAAAAAAGAGATTTGATGTTGGTAAATTATTTACTTCAGACTGATTATTCAATATTTTCCTTAGTTAATGAAGCGTTCATTACAAAAAGAGGTTGATGTTTGCTTTGCAAAATTGGAGATTAACTTATATTTTTTAAGAAAAGTGTAAAACTATTTTAAATACCGAGATATTTAAAATTACAAAAACTCAACCAAAAAAAGAAAAAATTTCTTCTAAAGCCTATCTTTAGCATTTAACATTAGGTCACATTAATTTCAATAGGATTGAGAGATTGATAGATAGTGTACATCTAAATCAATTAGAAGACAACTCTTTACCTCCATGTGAATTTATTGAAGGGAAAAAGACCAAATGATCTTTTATTGGAAAATTTTTTAAAGCCAAAGACCACTTAGTACTAGTGCATGCGAACCTTTGTGAACCTATGAACGTCAATGCACGAGAAGGGTATGAATATTTCATCAGTTTCATGGCATTCCTAGAAGTTCATCAGTTTCACGGCACTCCTAAAAGCATTATTAGTGATAGAGATGTGAAATTCCTAAGTCATTTTTGGAAAGTACTTTGGAGAAAACTTGGTACTAAGTCAGTCTACTCCATTACGTGCCATCCACAAACTGGTGGATAATGGTTTCTATGCTTACGACTCTGTTAGATAATAATACCAAAACTTGGAAGGATTTTCTACCATTTATTCTAATTTTATAGCATGAACTACTTTTGAGTTTTATTGAAACTACAATTGCATAAAGACTAAAATTGGATATTTAAAAGTAGTGGGACCAATATGAAATAATAATTAAAATACAAGGACCAAAATGATATTTTAACCAAAAAAAAATGTAATAGTTGTACTACTCGTTTTGATACTTCTTTCATTTTGCTTCCATATTCATCTAGAATATTCCAACAAATAAATTCAACCTACAACACAAATTAGTGTCTAGATGGATGTTAGCCTAGTTGAAATTATGATAGTTAATTTCTATCTACACGAGGATATGGACTTTGAGTCTTCAAAGTTTTTTTGTTTTTTGTTTTTTTATTGAGAGTAATTGAATATATTAAGGAGTCATTTGGTTCAATATTTTATAAATGCATGAGAATATAAGATGTACGGGAATATAATGTCTAGAAATAGAAGATAAACTATATTTGGTTGTACATATAGGAATACAGTCAAAAGAATTTAAACAAAAAATTATTTTATATTTAATTTATGAAACTAAATTTGACAATCTTATATAATAGTAATAGACTGATTAATTAAAGAATAAGTATCATTCAATATATTGATAAAAATAATTAAAAATCTATTATAATTTTAATTATAAATATTTGAAAGTTGCATAATTTATAGGGGAATTTTTAAAAATAAAATAATTGACAAACTATTTACGGTCTATAGCAAAATCTTAATTCAAGCCTAAAATGGATAACTAAAATTTTAACCAAACCCAAAGTATCAATTGTTTTTTGTTATAGGATATAAATACTTTCCATTTTCTTCTATTTACGTAAATTCTCCTGATTTATAATTAAAACTAACTAATTAACATATTTAATAGAATATCAAATCAATTTTAGAAAAATTGTCAACAATAGAAAATTTGACAAAATATTTACACTTCATAGAAAATCAAGTGTAATGAATTTTGTTTTTAAGTGGTTTTGTACTATGAAGTGTAAATAGTTTGTAAATTTTTTTATTTTTGAAAAAAATCTCTAATTTATATTGTAATTTTAATTTTAATTAAATAACAGAGGAATTGTTATGGACGGTAAGAAAACTAAATGTTAGTTCACCTTGAGATAAATTTGTCAACACAAGAACTTAGTTCAATTGCATTTGGTACTGAGAACAAAAAGGTTCCAACACTACAAGAAAAATGACATTCTATAACGGTTCATTACAACCCAAATTAAAAGGAGGGAAGAAAAACCTATCATAAAATGTTAAAATTTGTGTTTTTGGCAAGAAAAAAAGATGTTTTCGGATTCTACCTTTCCGTGACAGTTATTTGTTGCTATAAAAGTTAAAAACATTAAAGAATTTATTTATTTAAATTTATTAAAACAAAACTTAATAAAATACCTCCATAAACGTGAATGCTCATGCCCTTTCTCTAAATCGTCTTCCTCTCTGAACCTCACTCCGCCGACCAGACCATCAAATTTGAACAACCATCCTCAACCTTTACAAACGTCGCCGTTGTTGGAGACGTTTTCTCAGGTTAGGTTTTGTTATTTTCTCTGGTTCAGTAGAGAGTAGTATTGTCACATAATAGGAGAAGAAGTTAGAGAAATGGTGGTAGCTATAATACAAAAATGAAAAAAGAAAAGGAAGGGGGAGAGGGAATTAACACTACAAGAAACCAGATATTCCTGACGCCATAAAATGTTGGCAAAATTGCAAAGAAACATTGAGACGAACGACAGTGGTGGTCGGCAACGAGGGAGGACGGTGGACGGTGGGTGGTGGCCGGAGAACTCCGACGACGACGAGACAAATGGCTGACGACGGACAACGAACATACTCTCAACCTCTCTCTCTTTTTCTCTTTTTTGATTTCTTTTTTGCTTTCTTCGTGGTTTCTATGTTCTGTGAACACAGAACAAATAATGTTGAGAATTACGACGCAATTTGAAAACATCGGGCAATAAGAAGTTCCTTGACGCCAAAAGTCAAACGTCGACATTAGTGTAAACCAAGGCCGACTTTCCACTAATGGCATCGAAGAAAATTAATCATAAAATTTATTATTCAATTCCCCTGATGCTGTCAACGTGTACGTCAACATTAGTGTGACCCAAGGCTGACATTTGTTCAGTAACGTCGGGGTAAGTTTAACATTTAAATAATTATTTAAATTTTCCCTGACGTATTCCTTCATTGCGTTGGGGATAATTCAATGGTTATATATTTATTTCAACCTTTATCGACGTGTTTCTCCATTGCGTTGGGGAAGTTCAACAAGTACATAATATATTCCATTGTTCTCCGACGTTACTATCCTTGGCATCGAGGAACGTTCAACAATAAAATTATTATTTTATAGTTTCCTGAAGTTTTTTTCCTTGGCGTTGGGGAAAGCTTGGTGATAAATATAAAAAAGTAAAAATGACGGAGCAACCTTGAAGTTTTGAATTAAGACGTCGGGCTTGCTCCACTAAACCGACACCACTTTGCCTGTGTCGGTATTGGTATGTTGTGCCGAAGTTGTGTTTTCTGATGTCCTTCTCGACATCGAAAATCAACCAGTTTCTTGTAGTGTAAGATGGGGAATGGCAAAAAGGGTAAAGGAAACTGGAAAGTCATCTCTTTTGAAAATGATAAGGGTCAAAGAATATTGACTTGATCTTGTCGTTGGAACTTCCTCCCTTGGGTAATGGAAGAGAATGACTCTGTAAGTGACCTCCTCTACGCGGTCTCATTCCTATTTTTCTTCCACAGAAAAAGCCTTTTACTCAGACCGAGGCTTCGGAAACAAGGCTTATGAAATGCTGGGAATTAATCGTATCCATCCATGTAGAGAGTTCTTCTAATGTTTTTCTTCTTGAGTCTAACCTGCCTTTTTGTAGAATCTTTTGATTATTGAAGGAGAGTCCTTTCCAGGAGAAGAAAGCCTTTTCTGCTTTTGGGTACTGATCCTTAGAATAAAGACATTGAAAAAGAATAAGTTCAGTACTAAATATCTGTAGTTTAAGCTCAGTCTCTTCATCTTCTTGTTCTTAATCTTAACCGTAGGAAAGGCAAGGTACCTAGGACAAGGTTTTGATGATTTGAAAAGAAGATCAGAGGAAGACAAAGCAAACGACTCAAGAGGAGCGGCACTACATAAGATTCCTACTACGGGGAGCGCAAACCAAAGGCAACCTAAAAAATACTAAAGGAAAGCCTATCTGAAGTAGTCAACTTTCAAATCATTCAAACCTACTAAAAAAATCAGGAAGAATTTCATATCAGGTCCACTAATTAGTCAAAAGGATAGTATAAACAAGTCAAGAGGACGTCCGAAGGACTCTAAAGGTCCGAAGTTCTATTCATCATATTTTCAAAGTCAAAAGGATGAGAAAGCCAACACTTTTTATTTCTGCATGAATCAATGAACAAAGGCTTTCAGCCCATGGATAGACTTATCTTTATTTTTTCTGGTCTGACGTGCTTAACCATGTGAAGGCTTTCACCCACACTCTACCTCTTAGGGAGCTACTACAAGAGGAAATTTGAGTTTATTTTACTTTGTTTTTAGGGCTTTTAAGCATGAAGAAGTAATGGAGAGGAAGACAAATGTGTCTGTAAGAAGGAGAATGAGAAATGGTTCTTTTCTCCCTTCCCTTCTCTTTAATCTCTTTTGTGTGTGCTTTTGCAGCTTGTTGCTTACATTTATCTTTTGTATGTTTGCTGAGATGTTTTCATTTTTCTATAAATTTTGGTTGGCTAAATTTATTATAGGGATATGAAATGTTAATATTCTTCTTCCTTCCTTCCCATTTCTTTCTTTTGGTTTTCTATTTATTAAAATTATTTACTGAGATGACACTGTTTTACTTGTCAGGTGCAAGTTATCTTCTTCTCAGCCTTCTACTTCAAATCTCATTACTTCAGAATCCCAACAGGTTTGATCAAATGTGCATGGCCATAAAGGCACAAATTCATATTGCGGAAACGATGATCGAAACTAGGGATAGAGCGTGCTGTAAGGGTCTCCACCAACATTAAAGAAAGTTCAAGATCTAATTTCACTTTCTTCAACAAGGTTCTTGCCTTACTTCACTACGCATCAATTCAAATCTTCGGATATTGATGTCTAAGCTTAATATCCCATCCTTGCTCAAAACTATCTTTCTCTCGACCTTTCTGTAACTTTGCCGCTACAGTCTTTTGTGGGGGATTGTTGGAAAAGCCTGTGGGCCAAGGCCCAATTCAAAGTTACCCATTTATTGTTGTCCCACATTGGAAAATTTGGAAGAGACAAATGAGTTTAAGTAGTGAAGTGCCACTAGGGGAATATAAATTGTGTTGATGGTGATAGTATGACCCTGTCACCATGCGCGTCGCTGCCTCCACCGTCAGTCCGGTCGAACGGGTGGGCTTGGGCAACCACGCTTGCGCGAATAAGGATTTATTTTTTGATACTCAACCGAATAGTTTTTTTGGTTCCCCTAAGTACGCGACATGTGTCAATTTTTTTGCCATGCGTCACAATTCGAGCCACTTCTCCCAATCGTCTCGAATAGTCGGTCTTCCGCGTGAAGTGCCGCGTCTGCACCTTCCTCTACGCCCTTCCTTTCACGAGTTTTTAGACTTCAGTTGAGGAGGACTCCATTATAAATAGAGGCCTCCTCCACTTCATTCTGATCATCCAAAAAACACAACTCATCTCTACCTTTCTCTCTACATCTTCCTCTCTACCCATAGTTCTGAGAAATTCTTTGTCGTTTCTATTCCTATTTCTGGCGAGTGCACGTCAGGAATAGGGAGCTGTGTTAACCTTGGGGAGCAACCGGCAGTGAGATTAGCACCACGGTCTGGCCAAATTTTTGCTTTCAAGGCAGTGATTCATCACGATGCAGCAACTGATCTTGATCGTCATCATCGAACTTTTACAACAGTTGAAAGCAAAAATTCTACGATGTCCATCAAAAACAAAGTTCTACCAGACTTATCTAAACTGGAGCCACTCGACGGAACAAACTATCGCCGCTGGTCCCAGAAGTTATTGAATTTTTTCGAACAACTTGAAGTCGATTATGTTTTCACCGTCGAACCGCCAATCGATCCTCTAGCACCACCAATCGATCCTCCAGCACCTTCTGATCAAGAATCATCCACAGGATCCCTTGTCGTCACTGCTGACCAGGTAAAGAAATCATCTGCAATTGATCCTGAGAAGTACAAGAAAAACAATAAGACTGTTCGTGGGCACCTGTTGAACCATATGACGGATCCCATGTTTGACTTGTTTGTAATCCAAAAATCTGCCAAGGACATCTGGTGCATTCTGAAGTCTCGCTATGTTGGAGATGACACTGGGAGGAAGAAGTACGTTGTGGGAAAATGGTTGCAGTTTCAAATGACAGATGATAAGCCAGTTGTGGAACAGATACATGAGTATGAAAACCTTGTGGCCAATGTCCTATCTGAAGGTATGAAGATGTGTGAGATACTTCAAGCTAATGTTTTACTGGAAAAATTTCCTCCCTCCTGGAGCGGCTACCGAAATCACTTGAAGCATAAGAAGAAAGATATGAAACTCCAAGATCTAATAAGCCACATGCGTACAGAAGAGGCCAACCGATTAAAGGATAAGTTAGCTTCCAAAAATTTAAATTCTGTTAATGCTAATCTAGTTGAGTCTTCTTTTGTAAACAAAGACAAGATAAAACAGGATAAAAGACAGGATGGGAGAGAAAAGATGAAGTTCAAGGCCCTTGGAGGAAAAATCAAGAAAAAAAGACTCATTTGCTATGTTTGTGGAAAGGAGGGACACAAATCCTACCAGTGCAATCAAAGAAAGGGAAAATCAAACAACCAAAGATCAGCACCTCAAGTCAACTTTGCTGAACAAGATGATGAAGTCATAGCTGCAGTAATGGAAGTAAACCTAATTGAAAACAAGACCGAATGGATTCTGGATACTGGAGCATCAAGACACTTCTGTACCAACAGAGATCTTTTCCATGACTACGGAGACGCTGCTGATGGAGAACACGTGTTCATGGGAAACTCAGCCACCGCAAGAGTAATCGGGAAAGGGAAGGTTATTTTAAAATTAACCTCTGAAAAAACTTTATCCTTAAGTAATGTTTTATATGTCCCTTCCCTACGTAGGAACCTGTTGTCTGGGAGTCTGTTGAATCGGGCGGGTCTTAAAATTATACTGGAAGGTGACAAAGTGGTCCTCACCAAAAATGGAGAGTTTGTCGGTAAGGGGTATTTGTCTAATGGACTTTTTGTACTCCATACTGCCTTTATAAATGCAAATGTTTCTAGTTCTGCCTAAATAACTGAATCTATTGATCTATGGCATTGTAGACTAGAACATGCGAACTTTGCATCAATTAGGAAGCTTAAGGATTTAAAGCTAATTAATGCATGTGAATCGCATGAAAATGGTAAATGTCCTATATGTGTAGAAAGTAAGTGCGTTAAGAAACTTTACAAACCTGTTTTGACAAGAAGTACTGAATTATTAGAGTTAATTCACTTAGATCAAGCTGATTTTAGAAACACCCCTAGTAGAGGGGGCAAGAATTATTATGTATCTTTTGTTGATGACTTCTCTAGATATACTAAGATTTACTTGATAAAAATAAAAGATGAAGCTAGTAGCATGTTTATGAAATTTAAGGTAGAGTCTGAAAATCAACCAGGCAAAAGAATAAAAAGATTAAGATCAGATAGAGGTGGTGAGTATTCTGATAGAACTCTAAAAGAATATTGTGAATCAAATGGAATTATTCATGAATTTACTGCGCCTTACTCACCACAACAAAATGGCATAGCAGAACGTAAAAATAGAACTCTTAAGGAAATGATGAATGCTATGTTATTAAGCTCTGGTCTATCTGACAATATGTGGGGGGAAGCTGTGTTGTCTGCTTGTTTTGTTCTTAACAGGGTTCCCCATAGAAAACTGGACAAAACCCCCTACGAACTCTGGAAAGGATATGGTCCAAATCTAAGCTACCTGAAAGTGTGGGGTTGCTTGGTTAAGGTACCATTTCTTGCACTGAAGAAATCCACTGTAGGGTCTAAAACCTTTGACTGTATATTTATCGGTTATGCTCAAAATAGTGCTGCATATAGGTTTATGTGTTTGAATGATAAAAGCATAAATGAATCTAGGGATGCAGAATTCTTTGAGCATGTACTACCATTAAAGAGATCTCTGTCTGTTTCTTGTCAATCGGAAAATATGCATGATCTAAATAATCCCAAGGTTGTTAGTGATACACCTGAGGTAGATACTTCTAGCATAAGATATGATTTAGAACCTAGAAGAAGCAAAAGACAGAACTGAGAAAAGTTTTGGACCCGATTTCCTAAGCACCTTTATAGTAGAAAGGCACGATGAAATTGATTGCAATTTCACTAGCTTTTTTTTTAATTGATGAAGATCCTAAAACTTATCAAGAGGCCTTAAGCTCGATAGAATCCAGTATGTGGAAAGAGGCCATTAAAAGCGAATTGGATTCACTGACCATGAATCAAATATGGGAATTAGTAAACATTCCTAAAGGTAGTAAACCAATTAAGTGCAAGTGGATCTTCAAAAGAAAAAGAAGACCAGATGGGTCAATAGAAAGGTACAAGGCAAGACTAGTAGTAATAGGGTATACTAAAAAATAAGGCATTGATTATTTTGACACATATTCCCCGGTGACCAAAATAACCACAATTAGAGCCTTAATTGCACTAGCTGCCATCCACAACCTTCTTATACACCAAATGGATGTGAAAACTGCCTTTCTAAATGGTGATTTAGGAGAAGAAATCTATATGACTCAACCAGAAGGATTCAAATTTCCTGGCCAAGAAAACAAAGTATGCAAACTTAAAAAATCTCTTTATGGTCTTAAGCAGGCTCCTAAGCAATGGTATGAAAAATTTAATGACACTTTGATAAACAATGGATTTAAGGTAAATTCCTCGAACACGTGCGTTTATTCAAAGATGTCTGGAGCTGAGTGCATACTAATATGTCTATATGTCGATGACATGTTGATCTTTGGAACAAATTTGGATTTAATAAAGGACACCAAGTTGTTCCTGTCATCACACTTTGAAATGAAAGACCTAGGTGAATCAGACATAATTCTTGGAGTTAAAATTGGGGAAAATGAAAATGGTTTATCTTTATCTCAATCTCATTATATTGAGAATTTACTAAAGAAATTTGACTCCTTCGAAGTCTCTCCGGTGAAAACTCCCTACGATGCTAGTAAACACCTTAAAAAGAACAAAGGAGAGAGTGTATCTCAACCTGAATATGCTAAGATCATATGTAGTGTTATGTACTTGATGAACCACACTAGACCCGATATTGCATATGATGTAAGTAGATTGAGTAGGTATACACATAATCCTAATAGATACCACTGGGATGCCTTACGTCATCTGTTGAGATATCTTAAAGGAACTATAAACTACAGTTTGCACTTCAATAAGTTTCTTGTTGTATTAGAAGGATATTGTGATGCAAACTGGGTTACAGATAACGATGAGGTAAACTCTACCAGTGGATACGTATTTTTGCTCGGGGGAGGAGCAATATCTTGGAAGTCTGCTAAACAGACCTGCATAGCCAGATCCACTATGGAATCTGAGTTTATAGCATTAGAACTGGCAGGACAAGAGGCTGAGTGGATTAAAAGTCTACTAGGAGATGTACCATTGTGGGGGACATCTGTGCCTGTGTTCATACATTGTGATTCACAGGCAGCTATAAGTATCGCCAAGAACAGTGTTTATAATGGGAAGAGAAGACACATACGTCTTAGACATGGAGCCGTGAAACACTTGCTGAAGGAAGGAACTATTTCCTTAGAATTTGTTGGATCTGAGAAAAACCTGGCTGATCCTTTAACTAAAGGACTGTCTAGAAAAATGGTTCTAGATTCCTCAATAAACATGGGACTAAAGCCCTTCGGAGATCCATAGCACTTGATTTTGGGTGGTCTATTTTAGACTTGATGGTCCATAGCCTCTTATTAGGTGGTCTGGTATGACAAACTTGATGGTCCATAGCCCATTTGTGCAGACAGTCATTTATAGACTAGATGGATACTACTAAAACCTTTATGTGATCCATAACTCTATGGAAAATAGTGAAGTCTCCATAGCCCTTATTGGGTGGTTTGCCTTAGCAAACTTGATGGAGCATATAACATGATTGTGAAGGTGGGGCCGCCTTGTATGAAAGAGTTTGAGGACCACTTTCTAGAGCTTTCATGCTGACCCGAGGTTCATTCTATGTGCATGGCCATAAAGGCATAAATTCATATTGCAGAAACGATGACCGAAACTAGGGATAGAGTGTGCTGTAAGGGTCTCAACCAACATTAAAGAAAGTTCAAGATCTAATTTCACTTTCTTCAACAAGGTTGTTGCCTTACTTCACTACGCATCAATTCAAATCTTCAGATATTGATGTCTAAGCTTAATGTCCCGTTCTGCTCAGAACTATCTTTCACTCGACCTTTCTGTAACTTTGCCACTACAGTCTTTTGTGGGGGATTGTTGGAAAAGCCTGTGGGCCAAGGCCCAATTCAAAGTTACCCATTTATTGTTGTCCCACATTGGAAAATTTGGATGAGACAAATGAATTTAAGTAGTGAAGTGCCACTAGGGAAATATAAATTGTGTTGATGGTGATAGTATGACCCTATCACCACGCGCGTCGCCGTCCGGTCGGGCGGGTGGACAGGCTTGGGCAACCGCGCTTGCGTGAATAAGGATGTATTTTTTTATACTCATCCGAATAGTTTTTTGGCGACATGTGTCAACCAGTGACGCAGTCGTACGATTTTTGCCAGTCACATTTCGGGCCACTTCTCCCAGTCGTCCCGAATAGTCGGTCTTCTTGCGCGCGAAGTGCCGCGTCTGTACCTTCCTCTACGCCCTTCCTTTCACGAGTTTTTAGACTTCAGTTGAGGAGGACTCCATTATAAATAGAGGCCTCCTCCACTTCATTCTAATCATCCCAAAAAAACAACTCGTCGACCTTTCTCTCTACATCTTCCTCTCTACCCATAGTTCTGGGCAATTCTTCGTCGTTTCTATTCCTATTTCTGGCGAGTGCACGTCAGGAATAGGGAGCTGTGTTAACCTTGAGGAGCAACCGACAGTGAGATTAGCACCACGGTCTGGCCGAATTTTGCTTTCAAGGCAGTGATTCATAACGACGCATCAACTGATCTAGATCGTCATCATCGAATTTTTACAACATATAATTGTTGTTATTAATATGATTTTGAGGTTCTGATTTGTGAAACACCAACCGAACAAATTGGAAAACTGTTGAAAGAGGTAGAGAAATGTAGTTAAGCTTTCCATTATCATTCCTATTCTCTCACAAACAAATGATAGCCCTTGAAGACGAGAGCACATACAAAATAAATAACTCTCTTTAAAAAAAATGGTTCATAAAAATTGAAGTCAAAGATGTAAGATCACCTTCTCGTACTAATAATATAGATGATCATTTAAAATGCTTTAGCATTAATAGTATAGATGGACATTTAAAATCAAAGAAATTTAATATGTTTTTAAAATCAAATCAAATACTTAATAAAGCTACCAAATTCAGTTCGACCCAATTTACTATATATATTTATTTTTATATTTATATATATAAAAAAAGAGTAAAACCGAATTTAAAATCAAACCGATGGAATCCAACCATGTTCATCCCTAAAACTTAGTTACTATTAATTTAAATGAAATTGAACATTAAAATATTTTAAATTGTTTTAATTTGAATAATAATTTGATGCATTGAGGAAACCATCTATTTATATTCGTCACTGTTTACTTATAAAAAAAAGTAATAACAAAATATATATAACAAAATTTATCGATGGACAAGTATTTTTCTATTAAATTTATTATGATTCTTTAGAGAAATTTAACAAAAAAAAAAACAGAAGAACTTGTAAACTACTTGCGCCTACCAAAATTTGAATCGAGGTCAAAATAGATAAATTTTAACTCAAATCCAAATATTTAAATTTTTCTACACTTTCTATTTTTGTCTATTTATATAAATTCTATATTTTTTTATCTATAAATTTTTTTAAAATGTTTAAATTTCCCTCTGACAATCATATATAGAGAGATACTTAAGATGTTAGGTTGAAATTTTCTGTGTAGAGCTAATAGTTTGTTTTTAAAAAATATTTATGGGTGGAGGCCATTGGTTTCAAATATCTTTGAGCAAGAGGAAGTGTGTGAAACATGTCCTCACACAGAATTGCCAAACACTGTTTGACTATTAGTACTTGGACGTCTTTCATGAAGAAGATTATTTGGTTTTTAACTGCTCATTTTATTGACAAAGGTTGGAAAATTTGCATGAAAAGATGTTCAACTTTTGTCAAATATCTGATTGTGAAGGAGAGACAGACGACAGTGGGTAAAACAACAGACACAGAAGTGTTTGCTTCAATGCATGGGGTATCAATAGAGTGTTCACTATAATAACTGTTTGGAAAAGAGAACTTCAACGATGCTGTAAACAGACCGTAATGAAGCCTGGCCTTATACAACTCTATACTCCAAATTCCAAACTTCGTGAACAATATTACATCTCCTACCGTAAGGTTGCAGACTTTTAGAAATTTTGATAAAGAAAACATTCTTCCAACAGATAAGCTTCTCAACCTGGATGCACCAGAAACATGGAATTATTCCACATTTCTTGCTTCTAATATATTTACCCAATCTTTTAACCAAAGGATTGAGTAAATATTTGCACTGACATTGCTTTAAATAGTGCTGCACTTTCCAACGCAACTCTAATAAAGCAAACTTGCTGCTATATGTAGCTTTGGTTCTCCATCCACAGTCATCATCTCCGTAGACACCTGCAGATACCATTATTGCTATAATACAAAAAGAAACACCCTCAGCTACAACTAAAACCAATCCAATTAGTCCTGTGATTCAGTCACAATCGAATACATCCATTCAGACTGCACCAACTTTAGTTGAGATTAGTAATAAGAATAGAACAAATTACAAAAGTCGCTCTTGAAGTATAATGTAAGTTACAATTAAAAATGTATTTGATCTCTATATTTTTAAAGTTGAATTCTCTAGTGTTCTGCTTGTAAAAATCGGACCCACAAATGATAAGTTTTGAACATCAAACTTATAAAATATTACAACTTATACAATTATATAAGTACGAAGGCTTAATTTTTAAATTTGAAAGTTTAAGGGTATAAATACGACAAATACTATACTTTAGTGGTAGTTTTGGTAAATTGCAAAAACCATTCTTAAAGTATGACTATGGTTGCAATTTTACTATATACTCTTAAACTTCCAAATTTAAAAATTAAGTCTTCAATTTTATCAAAATGTTAAAGTTGGACCTTTCAATTTTTATCTGTTGTAGGTTCAATTTTTATAATTACTGTAAGTTGGACAATCAAATTTTCATACTTTTAGAAGTTAAATTGTTATTATTAAGAGGTCGTTTAAAAATTATTTAAGACGATCGCTAAATATTCTATTAGCTAGAAATTTGCTAAGTTTTTTATATTTGTTACATATTTTAGTATTTGACCTTGATAGTTTCTTTTTATTCTTTATTACAAAATTTACTTTTTTTTTTCATACCCCTTTTTAAAAGTTTACCTTTTGTTGTAAGGCAACGTTGGTACTTTCCATAGGAAAATGAAAAGGAGAGGGAATTCGGTTCGGTGCAGAGCTAAGAGTGAAAGACCATTCACTTTCCCTCACAACTCTAACATCCAACTTCCATTTCCTCTTTCAATTTGCGTGTTCGTTCTGTTTCTTCGCATTTTCTCCGCCCTAGCCATGGCTTCTCTTTCTGAGGGCAAAGCTATTCCCAAAGATTCCTCTTCCGGTAAACGGAAGCTTCACGATGACACTACTTCTTCCGCTGCCCACAAGAGCCGCGACCGGAACGGTCTCCAGGATGTCGCTTCCGACGTCGGTGACGAAAGCGACGACAGTGATTTTTATGATGGTGGATTCTATCTCTTTTCTGTTTTTCTTTTCAACACATCGTCGTTGTTTTGTTGTTCTACATTGTGTTAGGTTTTGATACTTTGGTGTTTTTTTAACTGAAATTTGTCTGTTGGAGGTAATTTGTGAAGATGGTCGTATTCTAGGCTCGTTTTGTTCGTTCTTGATGATCCGTTGTCTAAGACTATTTTTTTGCTTTGAGAAAGCTCTTTGAAGTAAAAAATTTACCCAAACGGTTTGATTTGAGAGACGTTTGTCTCATTCTATAGGTTGATGATGATTTTGACTTATTTGCTTGACTTGTGGAGAGACTCGCTGCGGATAGTATCCGCTGCTGCTTCTAGCGAGATCGGTTGAAGTAGCTGGAGTGTATCCGCTGTGGCTCTCTTTTTGGGTTTAGAGGCTCTGAATTTGTTTGTTCATGGTTGAACTGATTTTGGAACTCGAAGCCGCCAGTGGTCGCAATGTTGTGGGTCGTTTTTTTTCTTTCAAATTTCTCTTGTAGCACTGTCTTTGTACTAGAAGGTTTTGGTTTGGATTTTTACTATGAGGAGGTATAAATTTGGTTTTAAAGAGTGCAGTTTTTATGCTAAACTATGAACTTTCCCCCTTCTATTTTTACACAAAATATTTGGAAAGGAACGTACTAGAAACTAATAGAGAAGCATGTTAACTAAACTTTCCAAGCCAGAACTAGGCAGCTGTATACGAAAGTTGTTACAGCAAAGAATTAATCTCAGAAAATGGGCAACTATGAAAGTTGTGGGAGTTTACTCCAAGAGGGCGTATGAACTTTAGCCATCAGTTCAGTATTTTAGTTTTTAATGTTTACGTTCATGTTAACCGTGAGTTGAGTGTGTCTTCACTATCAGTTTCTTAAAACCATGGTTTTAGCGTACATAGGGCAAACCGGCGGGTACGATGGTTTTTCCGTCAATGATGCTCATGAGTCGGAGATTCTGTCGATGTATAGTCAGGGACTGGTCACCTAATGTGCTTATGGGCGCACGGCCAGGTCAATGGAGAAATGCTTCCAGCGAAAGCAAGGGGAAATGTGGAGGCCAGATAGCCCATTAGTTATTCTATTTCTTTTCTATATTTCTTGGCCCATTGTATTAAGGCCCAAATACATTTTCTAGAAATAGGTGGTTATATAAGAAATTATCTGTTGTGTGAGTGTAGGCATGAGTTCTTCACCTAATATTTGTGATTTGTAGAATACCATATATGAAAAACGGAAGTCAGTATTCTCTTGTCAAACTTTCATATTCTCGTAATCTCTTTTTACTTCTTATCTAGGTCATCCGTCTGAAATGGTCGATATCATACGCAATGCAATGGAATTTGCAAATATCCAGCTGAAGGTCATTGCAGATTGGCCGGAAAAGCAACGTGCAATGGAGGCCAAGTGTCGTGCAGAAGTTGTGAAACAATTGCAAGATATCTCTTAACTAAGTCGTCTCAATAGGGTGCGGCTTATGCATATCATGTTACGCAATATGCAAGAAATGGAGGCATTCTTGAGTATACCTGCTGAGCTTAAATTGGATTATTGTATCATTGTGTTGGAAGAATGACACTTGATCTCTTTTGCTTTGTGGGTGATTGTACCGGTCTGATGAACTTTTACTTATTTCTTTCTACTACTGTACCGTCATGTCGGAAGAATGACACTTGATCTCTTTCGCTTGCTTTTTTCTCTCTTCATTTTGTGGGTGGTTGTACGAGTTTGATGAACCTTTACTTATCTCTTCTTGTATTGTAAACTCTTTTTCTAGATTGGTATGTCGATGATTTAGCAAAAATATTATACATGTTGAAATAGCAATGAGTGATCAGGAAAACAAATTTTTCTTTCACAAATATCATTAAGCTCATCAAATGACAATGGATATCAATTCAAGTTCAAGAGAAAACAATTTTCCATTCGTTTATGGTTTGCAATAACAATTAACAAAGCACAAAGACAAACAATTCTTAATGTTTGAATATAGTCCTGAAAGTGTGCTTTTTCACAGACAACTTTACGTGCACTGTCTAGAGAAATTTCAGAAGTTTTGATCAAGCCACAACTGACAATAAGTTACCTTCAAATTGTACAAAAAAAAAAAAAACATTAGACAACCTTGTTATTTTCTTCCTCAAAATTATAGGATTTAATCAAAGCAATTGGGTAAAAAAATAAATAACGAAAGTAAGAATACAAGGAGGCTCATGATCACTAACAATGTCAAATCTAAAGCAACCATATATCATCAAGTTCCAAAAAATCAACAAAGAAATGGACAACCACTTAATGGAAATTTCTACAACTTTAACAAACAAAAGACATACACATCTAATATTAATGTTCAAAGGAAGATGAGTTACCCTTCTTTGAAACTGAAACTTAATTCTTCCACCATTTTCAAATGCCCATCCCCACATTATTGACTACCAAAATCTTTAGCATTGACACAAAAACCACCACCTGAGAAAGGATACAGAATTTCTTAGAAAATAACAAAAAAAAATATTTCTATTAATGTTACATGGTTGTTCAATATGAGAAGACAATGTTGTATTTTTCGACAAATTACATTTGGTTTACGTTGTGGGTTGAGTCCAACAAGCGTGGGAGGTTTCAGTACCTTTCATTCCAAGAAAAGGAATGTGTGTTATTTTTTAGCTATGTGGCCTACATTCATATTGCCAAGAAATACACTCTCTAACCGTGTGTAAATCACCACTGGATTAGAATTTTCTACTGTAAAATTGTATTATATTATCACTAGATTAAAATGTTTAAACCAATATAGGTTATAACATATTTAAAAGGTTTAAACTAATATAGGTTATAACATAATTAGAGTGTGTTTGGTTTAACTTTTCAAGTTTTAATTTTGAAGGAAGAAAATGTCATTTTGGAAAATGTTAAGGTATTTGTCAATGGCTTAAAATAGTTTTTGAAAAAATGGTTAGAGATAAATACTTTAAATATAACGTTTGGAAAAATATTTTTTGAATGTTTAAAATGTAAAAACAAACACTTTTGATAGAGTACAAAGTGTTACTAAGCACCTGAAGGCACATTTGAGGTGAGGAGTAACTTATAGTAGTTTGTGTTTGGGTGTAGACTATTGTAATGTGTTTGTGTTTAAAATGAAGATTATTATAATATGTGTTATTATAAGCTTGGAGACTATTATAACCTAGGTTTTTCATTATTATTTTTTTTTGTTATGCATTATTGTACATGAACTACACATTTTTCTTAAATTTTGTTATTATAATATTAATTTAATAAATTTAGCTCCAAACATGGTTTTTCACTACAATTTTTTTTTTGCCATGAATATAAGTACAAGAAATAAAAATAACTTATTCAAATGATTTTATTAAATCATGTTAATTTAGTAAATTTAGCTTTAATCTC
Organism: Cucumis hystrix; assembly: GCA_025688845.1. Taxonomy (NCBI): domain Eukaryota; kingdom Viridiplantae; phylum Streptophyta; class Magnoliopsida; order Cucurbitales; family Cucurbitaceae; genus Cucumis; species Cucumis hystrix. The sequence continues at coordinate 28,366 of JACWES010000123.1, forward strand.
AAATTTTTAGAACTCTTTTTTGTCATACATATATGGTGCAATTATTAATTTTCATTATAAATAGCAGTTCGATCGACCTTCAATGGTATCAGAGCCTCAGTTGCTCATTTCTACTTCTCTCTCTTCTTTCTCTCTCTATGGAGTAGTCTCCCTTCTGAATCCGGGGGTGGAAGGATGGTGTTCTGAGTTCTTTTCTGGTAAATAGTTCTTCTTATGATCTCATCTCTTCTCTAATGAATATTAAGTTTGGGTGTCTCCCCTCGTCTTAGTTTATTCAGTGATTTGAAACTTGAAGATTATAAGAGTTAGTCCTGGTGATCTTGATAAAGGAGTGGTAAACCTTCAAGATCTGGATAAACTCTTCTAAAATTCATACTAAAATCATGCGGATATTCAAGGTTTAGAGGGTTGATTGATCGAAAAACTTAATATGATTTAGTTAAGATCTGTTGTTATAAGAAGAAACTATTGCCTTAAAGGTTCAAAGTTCATCATCTGGAAACTGATGGATTCTCTTTCTCTCCTTCTATGATCTCCAATTTTCTCTCTAAACTCTCTCCTCACTCCCCAGCGATCATCGATACTACTTCTTCTTCTTCCTCTTCAAAGAATCTTGGATCTTCAAGATCTAAAGATGAAATCTCAAAGGCTATCGCCAGCCACAATTCAGCTGAAGCCCATCTGGCTGAAGTTGAAAACCGACTCAAAAAATTGGTCTATTCCAAAGATCGATCCAAGCCAGGTATACAAAATAAATACCTTCAATTTCTCTCAGCAAGACGTTATCGTAATTACTGAAGAGAACGTTGCAATGAAAGACGAGTTCACTACAATCAAACTTCTGCCTGAAGATACCCTCTTCCGAGTCAAGAACAAGTTCAAGTACCTCCACATCGGATGCGTTCAAGTTGCCTTAAAACCTCTCTTTAGAGAAGGATTAGACGTTCCCGTCTACCTTGCTCTTAGAGATAAGAGGCATCTCCGATTCACTCCCTCTCTCTTAGGGATTGTTCAATCTAACTTGGAGCAAGGACCGGTTTACTTCAACTGCAAGCCAGCCCTTACTATATCTCTCCAAGACCAAAACATCATGGATTCTCTTACCCTTGATGTCCATTCTCAAGGACTTGAACTGAAGGACGGATCACTTCCCTTCGCTGTCTCGTACCGCATCTACTTCAAACTGATGCATACAAACCTTTCTCCTAAAGCCTTAGGAATCTCTCCCAAAGGCTATACCATGCTTATGGAAGTAAATCTGCAAAAATCTTCCATAACCATCCCCAAAACTCTCCAGTGGAACGATCTAACGAAAGATCCTATCTGGAAGTTACAAGGAGAAACAGCCCCAGTTAGCAGATCCAGCACCGAGGCATCAATCACCGAGTTCCCTGATGGAAACGTCGAGATTCAATTCAACACGGAAGCTCCATATCCAAAGATAAGTGAGATATTGAGCAGTCGTCCCAGCACTTCTTCAATCAGATCTGAAGACTCCTTTTCCAGTCCTCTCACAAGATCAAGTTCAACCAGAGCAGCAGTGGATTTCTCTCATACGATCCCTGACGTGCACTACAACACCGGATCTCTCTCTCCTACACAATCTGACATGGAAAGGAGGACCGAACCAGTCTACAACCAAATCAACGTCATCAGCCAAGAAACTACAGATGACAAAAGGTTTGCCGACTGTTGGATCAAATATCTTCAAGCATGGGTAAAAGCCGATCCAAAGACTAGGAAACCCATAATTCAAGAACCTGAATTCATCAGCCAGATGAAGCAAATAGAAAGAGCCAAAAATGAAGCTCTTGTCAAGAAACTTCGTGAAGATGGCCAGATCGCAATGATCAGAGGATCTACAGTCTGGGTCACAGGAAGCGGCAAAGAGATAGCTTCTAAGTACCCTCCTGAAGAAGAAGCTATTTTCCCTCATCCAGTCGTCCCTGCCATCAGGATAGTCTCTTCTCCTTACAAGACCATTGACGAAGACAAGGTTCAAAAAGTTGGAGTTCGTGAAATCAAGAACATTCAGCATCAACTCAATTACACCAACAAGGTGCTTTCTACAGTCTCCAAAGCAGTAGAAAGAATTGAAAGTCCAGGATTTCCAGTCAAGATTAAACATCAGACGGTGACACGTTCTTCTCAAAACCGAGTCTTCCTCCGAAGAAGAAGGCATCCACGTCCTCAATGAAGGTTCCTCCAGTGAAGAAGCCTTTTTCTCTCAAGACAGTTCAAGCGATGACGAAGGAGCAATTCCTTGCACGGGAAGATGCGCAAGCAAATGCTCAGGCCACATCAACGTCATCACGAAGGATCAGGAAACTCTATTTGATCTAATAGAGCAAATTCTCTGATGATGAATCAAAGCGTGCCTGTTCTGAAGCTACGACAAAGCCTAGAAGAGCAAAGTCCACAGAAGACGATTCAAGCCCCGATTATATATTCTTTCCAGGATATATTAAATCGAATCAAAGGAGAAGCCAGAAAGCCTATTCAAGTTGAAGACCTTCATCTAGAGGTAAAAGGTCTTAAACGGGAGGTTGCTGACAATAAGCAACGGCTTTCATATCTTGAACGAGCTTTCGAAGCATTTCAAGAAATTCAACTCTCCAAGGAATTCCCAGGAACTTCCTCAACCATTCCCGGAGATCGCATTACGGGAAAAGCATTGCTGATCGAAGAACCCAGAGAAACTGGCAGTATCAACTACATCAGCAAAATCCAGAATCAAAAATGGATGTCAAAGATAGTCTTCAAGATCAAAGACTTCAACCTCGAAGCTCTCGCCCTCATCGACTCAGGAGCAGATCAAAACGTAATACAGGAAGGACTCATTCCTTCTAAGTATTTCGAGAAGACAAAGGAATCATTGAGTGGAGCAAGCGGAAATGCCCTCAATATTCAGTTCAAGCTTTCCAAGGTGCACATTTGCAAAGGAGACGTGTGCCTAGTCAACACTTTCATTTTGGTCAAAAACCTTAATGAAGGAATCATCTTAGGAACCCCTTTCCTGACCCAATTATACCATTTCATGTTACCAGCAAGGGTATAATCTCAAGAAAGTTCGACAAGGAGATTACTTTC
>JACWES010000124.1:0-10701 GCA_025688845.1 Cucumis hystrix
CGTCGATTGTTCGATTTTAAAAGGCGAATGGTGATTGGTGGTGGAAAAGGGAATACCATTGAGGCCGCCAACATGGAATCAAGATGATGGTGTGGTGGAGGGGGTGGAATGACCATTTGAGGGCCACCAACGTCAGATCAAGATGATGGTGTGGAGGAGGGGGTGGGATGACCATTTGAGGCCGCCAACATCGGTGTGTAGATGTTGATGTGCGGCAGAGGTGTGTAGATGACCATTTGAGGGCCACCAACGTCACAATGAAGATGAATGGTGTGGAGAAGGGGGTGAATGACCATTTGAGGCCGCCAACATCGGATTGTGGAAGCTTATGAGGTGGAGGAGGGAGGGATAACCATTTTGAGGGCCGCCACATCCGAATCAAGATGATGGTGTGGTGGAGGTGGTGGAATGACCATCTGTGGGCCACCAAGTCTGAATCAAGATGATGTGTGGCAGAGGGGGTGGATGAACCATATTGAGTCCGCCAACATCAGATTGTGGGTCAACATGAAGCAACACTTTAAATACACAAACAAAGAATTATAATACATGCATACGTGATATATGTATATGTATATATATACAAATGAAAAATAATATTCTTGAATACGTACCACGACAATGTGACATTGTGGCTATGGATAAAAGCGATAGAAAGAGAAGATAAATTGTTTGTGTTTTCTCCATATTGGTCACTAGAAAATGGAGAATCTTGTGGAAATGGATGGAGGAATGAAGGGTTTATATAAGATGGTTTTGTTGGCCAAAACAAGAATTATAGTTTAATCGTAATTGGTAGGCAACTTAATAAAATTGAAATTGATAAAGTTATACCCAAACAATTTTAATTGTCCATTTTAATGCCTAAAACTAAACAATCTTAACTTTCATCTAAAAACATCCAATATCGTGCTTACAAGAATTTAATTACTACTTAGAGAAATTAGATGAGAATCAACAAAAATAGTTGTCCATGAAAAAATAAATTCATATGTTCGTATTACCATAAATCTACCAACAATAACCTTTTTTTAAAAAAAAATTAAATCTTAGTTAATGATGGTAGTTATAACAGTTTATGTCAATTGATATGATCAATGTATTTTGAGAACTAAGAAGTCCATGGTCCAATTCCCCCGCCTCTCCAATTTTTGCTAAAAACAATTTTAATAGTAAAAAGTAAACTTTTGTGAACTTTTTATCAAAAAAAAAAAAAAAAGGAGAAAACAAAAAAGAAAAGATTGTATGAATTAATTATTGATGGTTGTCTTAAAACCATCGAAACAAGCATAGCTCAACAAAGAAGTAAGTTTTATCGCTTGTAGGTCTATGACTATAATCTCTCATCTTCTATTGATACTAAAAAAATGAAAACTACTAACCAAATTACTATTGCGATATATTTTATCTAACTTAATTAGGTTGTTACATAGTTTTGAATAGTGTTTTGAATAAGAAGTTTTTTTTACTAATTGAAAATTGCCTATCACTTCTCAAATTAATGATGAAACTCTAGATATTTAAATATAGATATGATTAAACGTTGACATGTGTCAAAATTAAATTTAAGACATAAATTTGGCAAATTTTGATGACGCCACCACGTGTTTTCATCATTACCTTTGATAAAAAAAAATATTTTGGTCCTAATAAATAGTATTATTTGGACCAAAGTTCAGTTGCGCCCAAATATAGGCTTAAGTTAGCTTGAATGCTAAATAAGACAAAAATTCACGTGGTTGGGTCCAAGTGGTCCGGTCCATGCAAAAATCAAAACCAAGCTCATAAAGCTTACATGAGAACATACTGTATAAATAAAGAAGTTCTATTCATTTGTGGGTGCATAAATTTAGACTTCACAAAGCTCAGAGAGAATTCTCCCAACAGCAAGAAGACTCTATAACTCCTGGAGACCGAACACACTCCTTGAAGTTAAAATTCTTTGGAGAAAAGCAAATATTATTTCAAGAGTCCAACTTCAAGAACATCAAGCATTCTGCTTCCATACATCAAACGTATGCATTCAACCGAGAGAATAAAAAGATCAAGTAGTAGAGACGATTGAACCACATCGTATAAAATCAACACAAACACAACGTTAAACACAAGTTTAACTCCACGAAAAACACGTTTCTTTAATATAAAAAAATTCGTGTGAACAAGTTATTTATTGGATAATATATAGGTGAGTAATAAAAGATAAATAAATAAATGTGAAAGTGTTACAATTTAATGATACCTTACCAATGATGATATGTGTTTTTACATTCCTTAATATGAAATATTGAAAATTATGAGTTGTTTTTAAAAGTTACATGACCTTGATTTTTGAACTATTTTTATTATCGACATAGTCATATATTTCAAATCTATTTACAATTATCATGTTTTAAAATTTCATTCTCTCTTTGAAAGATAACTTAATTTTTGTAAAGAAAAATCTTTACAACTGTAGCCACCTATTTTTATCCTACATATATATCTTTTTTAAAATACGAATACTAGTAATAATGACTAAACTTTTTTATTTATTTTAAAAAGGTAAAAAATTAGTAATAACGTAATATCTCATTTTTATTGTTTTAGGAAATAAAAAAAAATTCCTTTATTTTAAATAAAATCTTTTAATATCAAAGAAATTATTTAGTTTTAAATAAAATATTTTTTTAAAACTTATTTCTACTCAGTTTTGGAAAAAATAAATTATTAAAATATTTGACTTATTTGTATCATTTTAGGAAAAAAAATCAATTTTAAATAAAAATATTTTAATATTCATTTGATTTATTAATTTATTTTTCACAAAATCTCAAAATATCTCATTTAATTTGTTTTAGGAAAATGAAATTTGGTTTTATTAACATAATATCAAAATTTGATTTTATTCTTATTATTTTTTCCTAATTTGTGGTACACCCCGGATCTATGAATAGGGACCATTGTCATTTGGAAAGGGAGGAAAGTTTCTTAGAGAAAAAAAAGTTTTTTAGAGAGAGTGCTTAGAAATTTTTTTATTATTTAGAGCGAATCTCTGCGAAAAAAAATTCTGCAAAAAGTGAGTTTTTCTTATTCTTTTCATTACCTTATTGTCTCTACTTCTTTTTTAAACTTTATCTTCAACAAATCAAATCTCATTGTTGAACTAAACTTAGTTAGAGGTTGTATTTGGTAGGGATTTAATCTCAAGGATCCGCACCTCATACAACAAGTAATTTCTTTGGGATTCGAATCCTCAGAAAAGAAAATGTAGAAAAATTTTAGTATTTTTTTACTAGTTTTTTTTTCTTTTATCATCATTTAAAAAAATATTATTTAGTCTTTTTCTTCTCTCTAAAAAATAGGGAGAAAGAAAACGACATAAGAAAAATGTTCGTTTTTTTATTTATCCGTATTTTATTACTTTTTTAAAAAATCCCAACTCTTAACCTTTATTTTCTTTTCTCTAAAGGGACATTTTTAAAAATAGAAAAATAAATTAAAATATTTACAAGCTATAGCAAAATTTTAGATTCTATTATTGATAGTCTTCTATCACTATAGCATATCAATACTATGAGTGATAGAATTTGCTATAGGTTGTAAATATTTTATAAAATCTACTATTTAAAAAAATTTTCCTTCTCTAAAATATAGAGAGAAAGAATGAGGATAGAGAAAATTTTATCATTATTATTGTTATTACCATTATTATTATTTTATTTTATTATTATTATTATATATTATTTTATTACTATTACGGTTCTTTTTTCCTTTTACTTGTTGTTGTTCTTCTTATTGTTGTTATTATTATTATTATTATTATTTTTTTTTTATGATTATTATTTTTATTTCTTTTATGGGGTCGCCACTCCTCTACCATTTTTCTTTCTTTATTCATTCCTTTTGTTGTTTCTTTCCTTATTTTATTTATTATTATTATGTTTAATTCCTTTTACTTATTCACATTACTATCATAATTATTGTTATATGCACTTAAATATAACTCTTTGTATTAAAATTGTTTAATGTTTTAAAATCATTCTAATTTAAAATTATTTATGTTTTAAAATAAAGATTTTTTTAATCATTTAGCAAATTTGTCTCTAATGTTATAAATGTTTTATGTTTTTTCAAAACCTTCAAAATTAACCTATAATTTCATAAGGTTTCCTAAATCAGTCTTTCCTAAAAAACTTATACCGTTTTCCTTAAACAAAATCCTACGACGGAATCTAGAAAATTTGGGACTCCGATTTTCTAGAATTCTTGAGGTGAGGAATCACAACTTTGGAAGTCCAAGATATGATCCCAAGAAAAAATGAATTTAATCAATGTTTAAAAAAAAAAATCTTTATTCAAAAACCAGCCTATGATAGATTTTGAGAAATTGTAATAATTTCTCATTTTCTTAAGTTGGGAAACTTTTCTCAATATATAGTCTAATTAATAAAATATTATTCCACTTATTTTATGAGATCATTGCTTCAAATATTGAAGTAATGAGGGGTAAAATAAGACATTAGTTTTAAAATATAATAAAAAAAATATTTTCAATTCAAGATTTTAAATTTGGCCACCGTTTTTCTAAATGGGTGTTGTGGGGTGTTAATACCTTCCCCACATACAAATGACTCCTGAACTCAATTCTATTTTTCGCAAACCATTTTTTTTTAAAATTGTATACTTTATTTCGGTGTCCAATCATACCGTAAAAAAGATTGGTGGCGACTCCTATTTTCTTTTAAAACTAACTCTTTCGCGTAGTCTCGGGCAAGTGGCGACAACTTGGCGACTCCACTGAGGACATGAGGCTTTACCTCCAGAGTTTGACCATTTTCTCTTTTATCTTGAATTATTTTATTCTAAATTTATTGTGTGTAGTTATTGTGCATTTAATTATTACACACACAATCACGAGCCTCCTACCCAGGCTTTACCTTCATAAGATTAGAATTGAGAACAGAGTAGTGTTGACCTTCGAGAAGCTTATGCTTCCATGCAGGCACACGAAAAACTCTCACTCAACTTGGTCAATTCGTCATGTATGACTTTGACCAAATTGGGAACCTTTATCATTTAGGAATTTCAGAATTAACCTCACTTTTAAATCTTGTATGCATTATACTAGTGTATTACAACATGCATTTACACATGTATTTCTTTTTAATTTCATTGATTGATTTTTTTACTTATGTTTGTTCAATTATCACAATTGCATAATTTTTTTAATAAAAGTTAACAATATTTCATTTGTCAATTTTGATTTTTCTTAATCAATTGACATCTTAGTAATTTAGAGTTTTTTTTTTTCATATTTCAAAAAAATTTTTTAAAGAGAATTCAACAACTTTTCTTCATGTATTTCAAAGATTGAACACTATTTTTTAAAAAGTTTTTTTGAAAAACATATTTATCCAACTTTTTTTTAAAAAAGAATATATATATTCAGTAATATTTAGTATCATTTAATATAATAACTATTTAAATCTAAATAAAAAAAATCATGTCAGAATTAAATAACATTAGCATTAAAAAATAAAATTTTGAGAATGATTATTTGAACCACTAAAAAATATGATTAATAAAAAAAAATTTGCAAAAAAAAAATAGATTGTATAAGTTTCATTTTTGTTTTATCAATTTATTTTTGTGAAACAACATGCATATTATTTTCTCATTAAAGCTTGAATATTTTGAAAGTTATTTTAAAATGGGCAAATATTTCCCAAAGTAAAAAAAATAATAATCCAAGAAAATAATAAAAAGTTTTAACTTTTTCATTTTTCTTAAAACAAAATTTGACATTTACTTGATAGCCATCAAACAAATTTGACTAATTAATCAAAAGAGAAGCTTTTAAATCACTATATGTTTAGAATAAGGATTAATTTTGACGATTTCATAAAACTTTTGGGGTGAGTTTTATTTATAAATTTTTTCATCTCTGATCATATAACCATATTGTTATTCATTTTATCTTGTTAAAAATTGCATTAAATAAATTTTGATTTCTTCCTAAGAAGTTACACTATTATTAAGGTTTTTTTTTTTGTTGCCTCATTTAACAAATAACTAATTATGTTTTAAAGTTAATGACGTCTTAAAAAGTGTAAATATATCTGCCAAAAAGAAAAGTTTCTTTTAAGAAAAAAAAAATCATAGAGAGTGTTATATTATGCTATTATTTCATCATTATTTTTTACTTGCATGATCTAGCACTAAGAGTCATTTCATTATCATGCATTATAATCATATGTTTATAAACACATACTTGTATGTATGTTAAAAACTGTTGGCTAGTATTTTATTTAAAAATCTCATTAATTAGTCATTGCATTTAACTTTTTCTTGAGCATATTAGTAAATTTTATTCACTTTAGAATGATGAATGTTGCATTGTTGATGAAATTTCACATGCATAAACCTCACGCTAGTAAATAACTTCAAATAATTTAACCATTCTCTCTCTTTAGAAAGATCGAAAGAGTCAAAGTTTTTACAAATAGTTGAAAAGATTTCCACCCCTCATTCATTATTGGTCGAGGTCATGGAAGAGTTTTCCAACCAAGTGCAAGTAATCAGGAAAGATGTGTCAAAGTGTTAAAAGGACAAGTGGCAATGGTTTTAAAGTCGCTCGCTTAAATTAAGGATAGACCAGTAGCAGGGGCATTCAAACAAGTGAAATTGGTATAGAACCAACCTTCAAACGATGCTTCTCCTTATACCCACATGCTCTTACTGCTAAAAAACTATTAGATTCATCATTGGTAGACTTGAGGGCATACCTGACACCAGATTAAGGTCGAGCTCCATAATAAATGAGCCATTTGAATGATTTAGGTTTCTACGGCAAATGAGAAAACCGACAAGAAGACCTTTGCAGACACAAATCTCAAAGGAAAGTTATATCAAAGTTTATGGAAGATAGATTGGGTGTAATAAAGAACAACAATATATATGAAGAAATTAAGGAGACACAACTGTGTGTAGTCTTGGACGTCATCATTACAACACCCAAGTTCAAGAGGCTAAAATTTGGAAGGTTTAATGAAAGCCATTTCATCATATACGATCGAAGGATGTCAATCCACTTCCACAATGACAATTTCTTTTCACCAGTTCCAAGAACGTTTGATTTGACACTATTTGATCTCATGATAAGGAACATATTTTTTTTTATTAAGTATGGGGTATGAGCGAAGGCGCTACGAAGGTGTCAACCTAGTTGAGATGTTCTGGTGCGCCTACTGATCCCACCTTTTTTTTAGTTGTTTGTTAATAAGAAGATAGCCTAATTGGCTCAACTACTCTTTGGTATATGTAGTTGGATATCTCTCAAGTGCGCAAGTATTGAAACAGTACAAGGACATTATTAGTTTGGCCTCATACCATTTAAATCTTCAGTGTATAAAAAAGGAAGCATTAACCACTTTTAAGAAATGTGCTTAAAGATGTAAAAAATAGTCGATCGGAGGCAACCACTTTTGAGTGAGTAAGGAAATGTCACCAGTGTTATGACTGCTCCATACTGTGATCAAATGCCTCTTACATTATGATAATGATGTTTAAAGGAGAAGGGATTACGAATGATGCAAAAGTAGAAGTTAACATCATTAAAGTATGATCCCACTAAAAGAAAAGATGAAGTACATGAGATCAGTTCGGGGCAGAGCATTATCAGCCATGTGTCACTACCATCATTTAAACAAATGAACTGCGAAGAGGAAAAGTCAAATAAATAAAGCAAAGAATGACAACGAAGCACTTGTTTTCATCACGTTAGTAGTGCAATTCCATATGATGAGTTGATTTCTCCATGTTTGCAAAATTTGGAGCATCCTAATTGGAAATATAGAACTACCTAAGATCGCTAGAGAAATGGAAGGTTATTTTCTATTGGTTACCCTCAAGATCAAGGAAACACCTTTGTAATAGGGGCACTTTTTAATATTTTGTTGAATTGGATGACATCTTTATGATCATATGTATCCTATTTTTCCATACTAAAAATGGATTGTTGGCTTCCATTTTTTTTCAAGTATATTCTTTTTGGTCGTTGTGAAAAGAAAATGATATCAATGAAGACTTCAAAAATGAAATCAACATGAAGGTTTGATTTCAATTTTTCATCTCTTAATCATGAGGAGAAGAACTAAAATATGTTGTGCCTCAAGATGTTGAAATAGAGAACAAGAGGGTTGTTGAGCTAGTAAGCCAAATTCTTTAAATGACTATGTTGCAAGATATCTGATAATTATCACCGTTGTTCATAAAATGGTTTAGTAGGAGTTTTTCTAGTTTTATCAAAGATCATTTGGGGACAGTCTCACCTTATTTAATATATAGGGTGAAACTGGCTTTCTCTGTCGAAGTCCAAGTATCACCCATCTGAGTAAGACTGCATTGCAAAGCACAGGACACTTGTTATCATTATTTGCAAGAGAGAGCTAATCCCGAAGAAGATTCCCTCGCTTTAGAGACTATAAAAGCCTTTAAAGTTCATCATTTATGAAGAGTTTGAAGTCTAAGTAAGGACTTGAAGATCAAGATCTAAGTTACATGATCGCTACCTTTTATCGACCAACTTATTACCGTCAGTCTCAAGGACTAAAGATGGTGTTTTATTTGGTAAATAATCACTCAAAGGAGATTTTCAAGGCAAATTAGCAGCCAGATTACAGCTCAAGATCATGATACCTAGTTATCATTTTTTGTGGAAAAGTAAACCAACTATTTTGTATGCTCTGACTTGTTTTCTTCTTTTGAAAAGAATCTAGAGAATGTTTGAAAAAAGAAAACTATTAAAATAAGCATGTCTTAGTAAGCATATACATGCGTACAAGCATTCTTGAATGACATTTATCAATTTGATTTTAGTTGTGATGGCGCTTGTTTTATCCCTGGTCTCCAGGTTATTTATTCTTTTGTCATGAGGTGCTTGTTTTATCTCTGGCCCTTGACACCATGTTGCTGTGGTGGCGTTTGTTTTATCTCTGGTATCCAGCTTATTTATTCTTTTGTCATGAGGTGCTTGTTTTATCCCTGGCCCTTGACACCGTATTGCTGCTGTGACGCTTGTTTTATCTCTGGTCTCCAGCTTATTTATTCTTTTGTCATGAGGTGCTTGTTTTATCCCTGGTCCTTGACATCATGTTGCTGTGATGGTGTTTGTTTTATCTCTGCCTCCAACTTATTTATTTTTTTGTCATGAGGCGCTTGTTTTATCTCTGGCCCTTGACATCGTATTGCTGCAGTGACGCTTGTTTTATCCTTGTCTCCAGCTTATTTTTTATTTTGTCATGAGGTGCTTGTTTTATCCCTGGCCATTGACACCATGTTGCTGTGATGGCACTTGTTTGATCTCTGGCCTTCAGCTTATTTATTCTTTCGCATTGAGGCGCTTGTTTTATCCTTGGCCCTTGACACCGTATTGCACGCTTGTTTTATCCCTGGTCTCCTGCTTATTTATTCTTTTGTCATGTGGCACTTGTTTTATCTCTGGCCCTTGACACCGTATTGCTACAGTGACGCTTGTTTTATCCCTGATCTCCTGCTCATTTATCCTTTTGTCATGAGGTGCTTGTTTTGTCTCTGGCCCTTAAAACCATGTTGTGATGACGCTTGTTTTATCCCTCACCTCCAACTTATTTTTCCTGTCATGAGATGTTTATCTTATCCTTGGTCATTTACGTTGGTAATTTATCTAAAATATCTTAGTTTGATGAGTTAGTGGCTACACCTTCATCCACCTTGGTCATTTATGCTGTAGCCACCTATTTTTATCCTACACACATATATATTTTTTAAAATACTAATATTAGTAATAATGACTAAAATTTTTATTTATTTTAAAAAGGTAAAAAATTAGTAATAACATAATATCTCATTTTTTTCGTTTTAGGAAATAAAAACAAATACATTTATTTTAAATAAAATCTTTTAATATTAAAGAAATTATTTAGTTTTAAATAAAATATTTTTTAAAAACTTATTTCTACTCATTTTTGAAAAAAAAAATAATAAAATCTTTGACTTATTTGTATCATTTTAGGAAAAAAAAAATCAATTTTAAATAAAAATCTTTTAATATTCATTTGATTTATTAATTTATTTTTCACAAAATCTCAAAATATCTCATTTAATTTATTTTAGGAAAATAAAAATTTATTTTATTAACATAATATCTAAATTTGATTTTATTCTTATTATTTTTTCCTAATTTGTGGTACATCCCAACCTATAAATAGGGACATTTGTCATTTGGAAATGGAGGAAAGTTTTTTAGAGAAAAAAAAGTTCTTTAGAGAGAGTGCTTAGAATTTTTTTTATTATTTAGAGCGAATCTCTACAAAAAAAAAATTCTCCAAAATGTGAGTTTTTCTTATTCTTTTCATTACCTTATTGTATCTATTTTTTTTAAACTTTATCTTAAGCAAATCAAATCTTATTGTTGAACTAAACTTAGTTGGAGGTTGCATTTGGTAGGGATTTGATCTCAAGGATCCACACCTCATATAACAAGTAATTTCTTTGGGATTCGAATATTTATTTTTATTTTCTTCTCTTTTTAAAAGATAAAGAGAAAGAATAGAAAATGTAAAAAAAATTTAGTATTTTTTTACTACTTTTTTTTTTCTTTTATCATCATTTAAAAAAAAATTCTGTAGTCTTTTTCTTCTCTCTAAAAAAAATAGGGAGAAAGAAAACAACATAAGAAAAATG
>JACWES010000124.1:10711-24048 GCA_025688845.1 Cucumis hystrix
GCTTATTTTTTATTTTGTCATGAGGTGCTTGTTTTATCCCTGGCCATTGACACCATGTTGCTGTGATGGCACTTGTTTGATCTCTGGCCTTCAGCTTATTTATTCTTTCGCATTGAGGCGCTTGTTTTATCCTTGGCCCTTGACACCGTATTGCACGCTTGTTTTATCCCTGGTCTCCTGCTTATTTATTCTTTTGTCATGTGGCACTTGTTTTATCTCTGGCCCTTGACACCGTATTGCTACAGTGACGCTTGTTTTATCCCTGATCTCCTGCTCATTTATCCTTTTGTCATGAGGTGCTTGTTTTGTCTCTGGCCCTTAAAACCATGTTGTGATGACGCTTGTTTTATCCCTCACCTCCAACTTATTTTTCCTGTCATGAGATGTTTATCTTATCCTTGGTCATTTACGTTGGTAATTTATCTAAAATATCTTAGTTTGATGAGTTAGTGGCTACACCTTCATCCACCTTGGTCATTTATGCTGTAGCCACCTATTTTTATCCTACACACATATATATTTTTTAAAATACTAATATTAGTAATAATGACTAAAATTTTTATTTATTTTAAAAAGGTAAAAAATTAGTAATAACATAATATCTCATTTTTTTCGTTTTAGGAAATAAAAACAAATACATTTATTTTAAATAAAATCTTTTAATATTAAAGAAATTATTTAGTTTTAAATAAAATATTTTTTAAAAACTTATTTCTACTCATTTTTGAAAAAAAAAATAATAAAATCTTTGACTTATTTGTATCATTTTAGGAAAAAAAAAATCAATTTTAAATAAAAATCTTTTAATATTCATTTGATTTATTAATTTATTTTTCACAAAATCTCAAAATATCTCATTTAATTTATTTTAGGAAAATAAAAATTTATTTTATTAACATAATATCTAAATTTGATTTTATTCTTATTATTTTTTCCTAATTTGTGGTACATCCCAACCTATAAATAGGGACATTTGTCATTTGGAAATGGAGGAAAGTTTTTTAGAGAAAAAAAAGTTCTTTAGAGAGAGTGCTTAGAATTTTTTTTATTATTTAGAGCGAATCTCTACAAAAAAAAAATTCTCCAAAATGTGAGTTTTTCTTATTCTTTTCATTACCTTATTGTATCTATTTTTTTTAAACTTTATCTTAAGCAAATCAAATCTTATTGTTGAACTAAACTTAGTTGGAGGTTGCATTTGGTAGGGATTTGATCTCAAGGATCCACACCTCATATAACAAGTAATTTCTTTGGGATTCGAATATTTATTTTTATTTTCTTCTCTTTTTAAAAGATAAAGAGAAAGAATAGAAAATGTAAAAAAAATTTAGTATTTTTTTACTACTTTTTTTTTTCTTTTATCATCATTTAAAAAAAAATTCTGTAGTCTTTTTCTTCTCTCTAAAAAAAATAGGGAGAAAGAAAACAACATAAGAAAAATGTTCGTTTTTTATTTATCTGTATTTTATTACTTTTTTTTTTTAAATCCTAACTCTTAACCTTTATTTTCTTTTCTCTAAAATATAGAGAGAAAGAATGAGAATAGAGAAACTTTTATCATTATTATCGTTATTACCATTATTATCTTTTCTTTTATTATTATATTTTATTTTATTACTATTACGGTTCTTTTTTTCTTTTACTTGTTGTTGTTCTTCTTCTTATTGTTGTTATTATTATTATTATTATTATTATTATTATCATTATTATTATTTTTTTATGATTATTATTTTTATTTCTTTTATGGGGTTGCCACTCCTCTACCATTTTTCTTTCTTTAGTCATTCCTTTTTTTGTTTCTTTACTTATTTTATTTATTGTTATTATGTTTCATTTCTTTTGCTTATTCACATTACTATCATAATTATTGTTATATGCACTTAAATGTAACTCTTTGTATTAAAATTATTTAATGTTTTAAAATCATTCTAATTTAAAATTATTTATGTTTTAAAATAAAGATTTTTTTTAATCATTTAGCAAATTTGTCCCTAATGTTATAAATGTTTTATGTTTTTTAAAAACCTTCAAAATTAACCTATGATTTCATAAGGTTTCCTAAATCAGTCTTTTCTAAAAAAACTTATATCGTTTTCCTTAAACAAAATCCTACGACGGAATCTAGAAAATTTGGGAGTCCAATTTTCTAGAATTCTTGAGGTGAGGAATCACATCTTTGGAAGTCCAAGATATGATCCCAACAAAAAATGAATTTAATCAATGTTTAAAAAGAAAATTTTATTCGAAAACTAGCCTATGATAGATTTTGAGAAATTGTAATAATTTCTCATTTTCTTAAGGTGTGAAACTTTTCTCAATATATAGTCTAATTAATGAAATATTATTCCACTTATTTTATGAGATCATTCTTTCAAATATTGGAGTAATGAGGGGTAAAATAAGACATTAGTTTTAAAATAAATAAAAAAATATTTTAAATTCAAGATTTTAAATTTGGCCACCGTTTTTCTAAATGGGTGTTGTGGGGTTCTAATATCTTCTCCACACACAAATGACTCCCGAACTCAATTCTATTTTTCGTAGACCATTTTTTTTAAAAATTGTTTACTATATTTCGGTGTCAATTCACACCGTAAAAAAGATTGGTGGCGATTCCTATTTTCTTTTAAAACTAACTTTTTTGAGGACGTCGGCCGCTCTGCGTCGTTTCGGATAATATATAGGTGAGTAATAAAAGATAAATAAATAAATGTGAAAGTGTTACAATTTAATGATACAATGTTACAATTTAATGATACCTTACCAATGATGATATGTGTTTTTACATTCCGAATATTGAAAATTATGAGTTGTTTCTAAAACTTACATGACTTTGGTTTTTGAACTATTTTTATTATTGACTTAGTCATATATTTTAAATCTATTTACAATTATCATGTTTTAAAATTATATTCTCTCTTTGGAAAATAACTTAATTTTTCTAAAGAAAAATATTTACGACGACATGACAAATTTTAATTGGAATAATAATAATAATAATAATAATAATAATAATAATAATAATAATAATAATAATAATAATAATAATAAATAATAATAATAATAATATATAATAATAATAAATAATAATAATAATAATAATAATAATAATAATAATAATAATCATGATAATAATAATCATGATAATAATAATCATGATAATGATAATAATAATAATAATAATAATAATAATAATAATAATAATAATAATAATAATGATAATAATAATAATAATAATAATAATAATAATAATAATAATAATAATAATCATGATAATAATAATAATAATAATAATAATAATCATCATGATAATAATAATAATAATAATAATGATAATAATAATAATAGTAATAATTATAATTATTATTATAATAATAATGATAATAATGATAATAATAATAATAATAATAATGATAATAATAATAATGATAATAATAATAATAATAATAATAATAATAATAATGATAATAATAATGATAATAATAATGATAATAATAATAATGATAATCATAATAATAATAATAATAATGATAATAATAATAATCATGATAATAATAATAATGATAATAATAATAATGATAATAATAATAATGATAATAATAATAATAATAATAATAATGATAATAATAATAATAATAATAATAATAATAATAATAATAATAATAATAATAATAATAAATAATAATAATAATAATAATAATAATAATAATAATAATAATAATAATAATAATAATAATAATAATAATAATAATAATAATAATAATAATAATAATAATAAATAATAATAATAATAATAATAATAATAATAATAATAATAATAATAATAATAATAATAATAATAATAATAATAATAATAATAATAATAATAATAATAATAATTTCATCACATCCACAGTCAGTTTACGCAATCCAAAACATGATCGAACATTAACAGGATATACTTATACATAGGCATCGCTCTACTCAATCCAGTCATTTCAAAATGGTTCATTTATTCCTACCTACAAAACACCACTTGTGCTCTAACATAACAGCTAAACAGTCACAAATTATAAAGTTGCATATCAGTCAGTCCATCTCAGTTCAACAAAAATCATTCAGCTAAACAGTCATAAAGTTACACATCAGTCAGTCCATCTCAGTTCAATAGAATTTATACAGACACTACATCTCAATTGCATTGTTGAGTCTAGTAGGAGGAACCCTTACCTTAATGTTACCAAAGTTCCTTAATCAAATTTAAGTCCAACGAAACAAACCCAAGTAGACGGAGAATTAAGCTCCAACCAAATTTAATGCAAAACTTCAAGGATCCTGACTCCAAATCACCAATGTCACCTTCAAGCATAAACACCAATTCGACCAATTAAACAAACATCACATCTCAATGTAATTTCAATGTAGAACCTTATAACCCATCAATTTCATTCTTACCAAACGAATTTACAACAAAACTTTGATACTTGACAACCAAATAGAAGCAGCGACAAAACCTACACGAAAGAAATTGTGTAAAACAGATCTGCACGTGGATCAGCCAACGATTAGTAAATGGTCAGCAAGTACAGACGAAGACAGATTGATTCGGATCTTCAACAGCAGCTACGCACGATGGAGAATAGTCTAGTAAAGAGCCGAACTCGTGCGACGCGGCTTGACGAGAAAAAGACGTGCGACTTTGATTGGGCTTTGGTAGGAAGCGAAGTATGAGGGACGTAGCGGCTCGAGGCGTGACAGTAGGGGACGAATCGGGAACAAAGGACGCGGCGGCTGGGCTTCACGAACGAAGTTCAGCGAGGACGAAACCGGACGAAGGCGCGGCGGCTGTGGATGGAGAGGTGGTGTGGCTCGGCTGGGTTTCGTTGGACGGGATTCTTTCGGCTGGTTTTCGTCGGACGAAAAAGAGAAAGATGGTGGCGGATAGGGTGAGCAGAAGAAGAAGAATAGAAAAGAAAAGAGGAAGAAGAAGAAAATGGAGGGGGGGACGCGCGTGAGAGGAGAAGAGAGAGAGAGAATATTTAAATTATTATTATTATTTCTTATATATTTAAATCCTTATCCCCTATTCTTTCCCAACATAACCTAAAATACAATAACACACCAAAAACTTAAAATCTTTAAATAATGAAGATTTGATATAATAAAACATATAAGATAAAAATACATTAGCTTAAAATTTCGGGGTGTTACATTCTTTAAGAAACTTTCGCCCTCAGAAGTTCTAATCCTCAAATAACTCTGGATAACGAGCTCTCATCTCATCCTCTCGCTCCCATGTGGCCTCTTCAACTTGATGGTTCCGCCACAAAACCTTTACTAATAAAATCCCTCTATTACGAAGCATCTTCACCTCTCTAGCCAGAATCTCGACTGGTTGCTCCACATAGCTCAAATTCTCATCAATCTCTAGTGGTTCATAGTCCACTACATGAGATGGATCTACCACATACTTCCTCAACATCGAAACATGGAAGACATTATGAACCGCAGAGAGAGATGGTGGTAATGCCAAACGATATGCCACAACACCAATTCTCTCTAAAATCTCAAATGGTCCTACGAAACAAGGACTCAACTTTCCTTTCTTTTCAAAACGCATAACACCCTTCATAGGTGCTACCTTCAAGAACACCTTATCTCCCACATCAAACTCAAGATCTTTCCGTCTCACATCGGCATAACTTTTCTGCCTATTCTGCGCTGTTTGCATACGTGCTCTAATCTTCTGAATAGCCTCATTTGTGGGCTGAACCAACTCAGGTCCCATTAACCTCTGTTCACCAACCTCGTGTCAACAAACAGGAGATCTACAACATTTACCATACAAAGCCTCAAATGGTGCCATGCCAATAGTAGCCTGAAAACTATTATTATAAGCAAACTCCATCAAATGCAAGTGAGAGTCCCAACTACCTGGAAACTCTAATGAACAAGCTCGTAGCATATCCTCCAACACTTGGTTCAAACGTTCAGTTTGACCATCAGTCTGTGGATGGAAAGCTGTACTAAAATCTAACCTCGTGCCCATGGCAGTCTGAAGTCCCTTCCAAAACTTGGAAGTAAAACGTACATCCCTGTCAGAAACAATCGATACAGGCACCCCGTGAAGTCTCACAATCTCAGTCAAATATAACCGTGCCACTTACTAGCAGTATAAGTGGATTTCCCTGGGACGAAATGTGTCGATTTCGTAAGCCTGTCCACAACAACCCAAATCACTGTGTAGCCCTTCAAGGTTCTAGGCAGTCCTGTAATAAAATCCATAGACATATTCTCCCATTTCCATTCTGGCACGCTCAAAGGCTGTAATAAACCTGCTGGTTTCTGTCTAGGTGCTTTAACCTGCTGGCACACCAAACACTTACTAACAAACTCTGCCACTTCCCTCTTCATATTATGCCACCAATATACTCGTTTCAGATCTTGATACATTTTCGTACTACCTGGATGCATGGAAAATGGGGAACTATGAGCTTCATTCAATAGATTAGTCTTAACTGCTGTGTCTACTGGCACACACAAACGCCTCCCAAACAAAAGTCCACCATCAGAGGATATGGAGAATCCATCAGCTTGCCCTGTTTCTACAAGGCGACGCTTCTCAACCAAACAAGGGTCATCACCCTGAGCATCAATAATCTTCTGCTTCAAAGTTGGTTGCACTGTTAACTGAGCTAACTGTGAGGCAACCGTCCTCACTGATACTTCAATCTCAGCTCTCTCAATGTCTCGGTGTAGTGGGGCCTGGCTAGTAATAAGCGTTGCTGAATGTGATACTTTTCTACTAAGAGCATCAGCTACTACATTCGCCTTACCAGGATGGTACAATATCTCACAGTCATAATCCTTTACTAACTCGAACCACCTTCGTTGTCTCATATTTAGCTCCTTTTGAGTGAAGAAATATTTAAGACTCTTATGGTGAGTAAAGATTTGTATTCTCTCACCATACAAATAATGTCTCCAAATTTTAAGTGCAAAAACTATTGTTGCCAGCTCCAAATCATGTGTAGGATAGTTCTGCTCATGACTCTTCAACTGACGAGAGGCATAAGCAACCACCTTACCCCGTTGCATTAAAACACAACCCAGTCCTTTCTTAGAAGCATCACTGTAAATCACAAAACTACCAGATCCATCTGGCATTGTAAGAACTGGTGCAATAACCAGCTTCTGCTTAAGGTTCTGAAAACTACTCTCACATGTCGAGCTCCAAACAAAAGGAGACCCCTTCCTGATCAACTGAGTCAAGGGAGTAGCTATACGAGAAAAGTCCTCCACAAACCTCCGGTAATATCTTGCTAAACCCAGAAAACTACGAACCTCGGTAACTGTAGAGGGTCGAGACCAACTGGTAATAGCTTCAATCTTTGCAGGATCCACAAAAACTCTCTTACTAGATACCACATGACCAAGGAAAGCCACCTGCTTCAACAAGAATTCACACTTTGAGAACTTAGCATAAAGTTTATGGGCTCGAAGAGTTTCTAAAACTTTATGTAAATGCTCCTCATGTTCAGCATCGGTCTTAGAATAAACCAAAAGATCATCAATGAAGACTATTACAAAAGTGTCTAAGAAATCCTTAAACACTCTGTTCATCAGATCCATAAATACAGCAGGTGCATTTGTCAATCCAAAAGACATTACAATGAATTCATAATGTCCATACCTCAAACGGAAAGCAGTCTTAGGAATGTCACCGTCTCTAATCCTCAACTGATGATAACCTGAGCGTAAATCAGCCTTAGAAAATACAGTGGCTCCTTGCAACTGATCAAACAAATCATCAATTCTGGGCAGTGGGTACCTGTTCTTAACTGTCACTTTATTAAGTTCTCTATAGTCAATGCAAAGTCGCATTGACCCATCATTCTTCTTCACAAAAGTACTGGTGCTCCCCAAGGCGACACACTAGGTCGAATAAAACCTTTGTCAAGCAATTCCTGTAACTGTACCTTCAATTCTTTCAATTCAGCAGGAACCATCCTATAAGGGGCTCTAGAAATAGGAGCGGTACCTGGCTCCAACACAATAGCAAAATCAATCTCCCTGTGAGGCGGAAGTCCTGGAAGCTCTTTTGGAAATACATCAGGATACTCCCTTACCACAGGTTCTGAGGTCAAAGAAATCTCAGCTTCCCTAGTATCCACCACACTTGGCAAAATACTCCAGGTACCCTGGTTGAGTAACTTACTGGCCTTCATAGCTGAAATTACTTTAGGTAGTACCACAGTCCCTACCCCTTTAAATTTAAAACTAGACTTGGTAGGAGGACTAAACACTACCTCCTTACGAGAACAATCAATACTAGCATGATTGACAGCTAACCAATCCATGCCTAAAATCACATCGAAATCACGCATATCCAGTACCAATAAGGTTACATCCAACACACGACCAGCTAACTCAATTTGACATGCTTTAATCTTTTCCTTAGACAACATAATTTCCCCAGACGGTGTAGACACTGATAAAACATAATCTAAGGGTTCCACCTCTAAGCATCCATGAGTTACAAATATGGAGGAAATAAAAGAATGAGAAGATCCAGAGTCAAACAAAGTTAAGGCAAAGTACCCCAACACTGGTAGCGTACCTGTAACAACTGTACCAGCCCTCTCAGCCTCCGATCTGTTAGTGGCAAAAACTTTGCCCTGCTGTGGTGCTCTCACTCCCTGACTGCTTTACCCAACCTCAGTAGGCCTCAAAGGACAACGATCAGTTGTATGCCCCTCTTGTCTACACTTAAAAAAAATTCTCGTCCCAAACAAACAATGACCCAGATGGCGCTTTCCACAAGTGTTGCACAAACGGTTTCTCTCTGGCAGTTTCACCTGCCCCAATGGGACTCTGCTGGAAAAGGCAAAAATTACCACCTGACCTCAAGTTCCTCTGAGGAACTTCGACGAACTTTTGCTCTGCCTTCCTCTTCTGACCAGATGATGTTCCCTTATCATCGCTCTTTGGCTGAACCTCGTCCTTTCCATACTCACATCCACTGCCAGAAGCAGTGCTTCAGCCTGAGTGGAGGGTTTTAGTGCTTGCACAAAGCCTCTGATCTCATCCCTCAATCCTTTAACAAACCTCTCAGCTCTGGCCTGCTCATTACCAACAAGCTCAGGGGCGAAGCGCGATAGCATGTCGAACTCTTTGTCATACTCCTCAACTGTCATGTGTCCTTGCTTTAATTCCAAGAATTCCTGGCATTTAGCATCTCTAAAGTTAGCCGAGAAAAACTTAGTATAGAAGCAATCTCTAAACTGGTCCCAAGTGATATGGTTCAAATTTCCACCCAACATACGCAGTGTAGACCTCCACCAGATAATACCTCTATCTCTAAGAAGAAAAACAGCACACTGAACCTTGTGCTCTTCTGGGCATCTCATATAATTAAAAATGGTTTCCACAGAGGACAACCACAACTCCGCCTTGGTTGGATCCTCCAATGATCCATCAAAAGTTTGAGGGTCGTACTTCCTAAAATCCCTCAAATGTTTAGCTTCAACCGATAGTTGATATCATACTATCTGTGGCAGCTGTACAGCTGGTCCCTGTAGAAGGGTAACTACTGGTGCATGAGGAACTACTGGTGCAGGCTGGTTCTGAGCCATAGCAGCAACAATAAGCTCTGTAAATCTCTGCTCCAGATGAGCAGACAAAGCTGCCAAATCTGTTTGAGTAACAGGTGCAGCAGGGACATGCTGGTCAGCTTGGCCCACAGCAGGCTGATTATGCCCTGCCCCTCTACCTCGGCCTCTAATACCACTCCTACGTGCACCTCTCCTTGGCGGCATGTTTCCTAATATCCACCAAAAATCCTTTTAGTCTTAAACAACAAAACACCTCAGACAGTTTAGTTTAACTTAGGCAAGGTCATGTTTTTTTTTAATACCATACTTATTAAACATAAAAGCATACCTGACGAGAGACGAATGATTGTGTTAGCCATAGGGACACAAAAACATAGACTTACATCATAAGTCAGTCTACAGAACCTAAAACTTAGGCTCTGATACCAACTGTAACGACCTAACTTTTCTAACTAAGTCGGAGCCATTAGTTTTGACAAAGAGACCTTGATTGACACAAAAACATACTAAAATTCATTGAAATCGTACTGTCAAAGAAATCAAACTCAAGTTCGGGCCCTATTTCAAATAAACAAAACCTTTTAAAATAAAGCTTACAAAACAACGGTTCTTTAACTCAGATAAAACACGAAATTTCAAAACAGTCTCACGAACTAAGAAAAAGAGAGAAAACATTAAACGGAAGCATTTGAAGACATTTCCCCTATGGCATTCACTGCTCCTTCTTGTCCCTGCCTCTCGAGTTACCTTTTCCTGAAAATTAAACATAAAAAGGTGAGTATAAACATACTCAGTAAGAGACCCACTACTGGTCCCGTTAGGAGAAAAATTAAAACCGTTAACTTCCTATTGGGGGTGCCCTACACTTTATCAGTCTTGTGATTCCGTAGGAACACACATAATCAGTCTAATGCCCTGCAGGACATACATATCAGTCTAGTGCTCTGCAGGAAGCACATCAGTCTAGTACTCCCGAAGGATGTACAGCAGGTGGTGATCCCGTAGGACACCTGCAAGGCACACTACCCTATAGATAAAGTTAACAATTTCCCCTCAGTCCTTATCTAGCATTTTTAACCAGTCAAACAAATAACAATTTAAATTACCATCATTTCACTCTTTCAGTTCATCACATTCACAGTCGGTTTACGCAATTCACAACATGATCGAACATTAACAGGACGATTCCCCAACGGATATACTTATACATAGGCATCGCTCTACTCAATCCAGTCATTTCAAAATGGTTCATTTATTCCTACCTACAAAACACCACTTGTGCTCTAACATAACAGCTAAACAGTCACAAATTATAAAGTTGCATATCAGTCAGTCCATCTCAGTTCAACAAAAATCATTCAGCTAAACAGTCATAAAGTTACACATCAGTCAGTCCATCTCAATTCAATAGAATTTATACAGAAACTACATCTCAATTGCATTGCTGAGTCCAGTAGTAGGAACCATTACCTTAACGTTACCAAAGTTCCTTAATCAAATTTAAATCCAACGAAACAAACCCAAGTAGACGGAGAATTAAGCTCCAACCAAACTTAATGCAAAACTTCAAGGATCCTGACTCCAAATCACCAATGTCACCTTCAAGCATAAACACCAATTCGACCAATTAAACAAACATCACATCTCAATGTAATTTCAATGTAGAACCTTATAACCCATCAATTTCATCCTTACGAAACAAATTTACAACAAAACTTTGACACTTGACAACCAAATAGAAGCAGCGACAAAACCTACACGAAAGAAATCGTGTAAAACAGATCTGCACGTGGATCAGCCAACATTAGTAAATGGTCAGCAAGTACAGACGAAGACAGATTGATTCGGATCTTCAACAGCAGCTACGCACGATGGGGAATAGTCCAGTACTTCCCGAACTCGTGCGACGGGGCCTGACGAGAAAAAGACGTGCGACTTCGATTGGGCTTTGGTCGGACGCGAAGTATGAGGGACACAGCGACTCGAGGCGTGACGGTAGGGGACGAATCGGGAACAAAGGACGCGGCGGCTGGGCTTCACGTATGAAGTTCAGCGCGGACGAAACCAGACGAAGGCGCGGCGACTGTGGATGGAGAGGTGGTGTGGCTCAACTGGGTTTCGTCGGACGGGATTCGTTCGGCTGGTTTGTGTCGGACGATAAAGAGAAAGATGGTGGCGGATAGGGTGAGCGGAAGAAGAAGAATAGAAAAGAAAAGCGAAAGAAGAAGAAAATGGAGGGGGGGGAGGCGCGCGTGAGAGGGGAAGAGAGAGAGAAATTGATTTTTCTTTTAATTTTTTTTAAACAATTATAATAATAATAATTATTATTATTAAATTCTAATTATTATTATTATTTCTTATATATTTAAATCTTTATCCTCTATTCTTTCCTAACATAACCTAAAATACAATAACACACCAAAAAATTAAAATATTTAAATAATGAAGATTTGATATAATAAAACATATAGGATAAAAATCCATTACCTTAAAATTTCGGGGTGTTACAGTATAAATAAAAGAAGTTCTATTCATTTGTGGGTTCATAAATTTAGACTTCACAAAGCCAAGAGAGAATTCTTCCAAAAGCAAGAAGACTCTATAACTCCTGGAAACCAAACCCACTCCTTGAAGTTATAGTTCTTTGGAGATAAGGAAATATTATTTCAAGAGCCAACTTCAAGAACATCAAGCACTCCGCTTCCATACATCAAGCGTACACATTCAACCGAGAGAATGAAAGGATCAAGTACTAGAGACGATCGAACCACATCGTATAAAATCAACACAAACACAACGTTAAACACAAGTTTATCTCCACGAAAAACACGTTTCTTTTAAAAAAAAATTCATGTGAACAAATTATTTATTGGATAATATATAGGCGAGTAATAAAAGATAAATAAATAAACGTGAAAGTGTTACAATTTAATGATAACTTCAATGATGATATGTGTTTTTACATTCCTTAATATGAAATATTGAAAATTATGAGTTGTCTCTAAAAGTTACGTGACCTTTGTTTTTGAAATATTTTTTTTATTGACTTAGTCATTATTTTTAATCTATTTACAATTATCATGTTTTAAAATTTCATTCTCTCTTTGAAAAATAACTTTAATTTTTGTAAAGAAAAATCTTTATGACGACATGACAAATTTTAATTGGAACACTATCTTGACAATACAGGTGCAAATGATCCACCCACGTATTTTCCTTTTAAAAACACAAATTTTAATTTATTAGTCTAAGAGAAATTATTTCTTGAATAAAATAAATTTTAAAAAAATCGTGAATGTTGGAAAATTGAGAAGCACAACGGTACACAACAAAATCTATTCATTTGTTGGTACATAAATTTAGACTTCACTAAGCCAAGAGAGAATTCTCCAAACAGCAAGAAGACTTTATAACTCATGGAAACCAAACCCACTCCTTGAAGTTAAAGTTCTTTGGAGATAAGGAAATATTATTTCAAGAGTCCAACTTCGAGAACATCAAGCACTCCGCTTCCATACATTAAGCGTACGCATTCAACCGAGAGAATAAAAGGATCAAGTACTAGAGACGATCGAATCACATCGTATAAGATCAACACAAACACAACGTTAAACAAATGTTTAACTCCACGAAAAACACGTTTCTTTAATAAATAAAAATTCGTGTGAACAAGTTATTTATTGGATAATATATAGGGGAGTAATAAAAGATAAATAAATAAATGTGGAAGTGTTCCAATTTAAT
>JACWES010000125.1:0-23879 GCA_025688845.1 Cucumis hystrix
AGTATTTGTCCGCCGATATCTTCGAATTGGAAGGTTTTTTTTTTTTTTGAATTTGTATATGTTTGTATGATGTATGTGTAAAGTGTATGTATATGTATGTATGTGTTAAGTGTATGTATATGTATGTATAGTGTAAAGTGTATGTATATGTATGTATATATAGTGTAAAGTGTAAAGTGTGTATATGTATGGTATGTATAAGTATGTATGTGTAAAGTGTATGTATATGTATGTATAGTGTAAAGTGTATGTATATGTATGGTATGTATATGTATGTATGTGTAAAGTGTATGTATATGTATGTATAATTTATTACGTATGTATAAAGAAATTTAGAAATTACATACATAATTAAAAATGTATATACGTATATTTTTTTTATTGTAATTAGAAAAATATATAAGTTTTAAAAAATGTATGAATTTAGGAAATTGTATGAGTTTAGATTAAATTTGAATAGATTATATTGAACAATGGTTTAGGGTTTAGTGAATTTGAGATTGGGGTGTCTTTATCGAATTTGATATTGAATATGAATTTCACTTTCAAATTGCATTTGAATTTTTGAAAATGTTAAATAGTCTAACTAAAAAGGTTGACTTATTTGGGAGAGGTCTGCATACACCATTAAAGTGATCAAAGTGTTTAAAATGTTAGATAGCGTGTAGTTAATGGGAGATTGGCATAAATTATTCATAAAATAAGTTTGAATAGTTGGAGTATTTGAGAGAAGAGGTATAAAACTAATCTAACAAATTTATTTGTTAGGGTTTTTAACGAGATGGACATGAGTTGGATGAAACTTAGGATAGGTTTTCTGTTGAGTACAGAGAAGGACACGAGACACGTTTCCTATTTAGGCCCTGAAGTTGGCAGATGTACTACCAGAGTACATCGAGGTCGTCAAATTTTCTTTAACATATTATATAACTAATGTTGTATATTTTATAAATGTTAATTAGGTGAAGCCCAGCCCAAGCCCACTAACTTTAATAAATAATAAAATATATCAATATTATTAAATACACTCAAATTTTCTTTCTTTTTCTTTCGTGCACACCATGCCTCTTGGCTCTTTAGTCTTCGACTCTTCATCTCCTGCTTTCATCTCCATTCTATCTTCTGTGTTTTGTCTAGCTCCAACGACAGAGTCCCATCACACTCAAGTGTCATCGGCTGCCAATATCACCGCTCACCTCTCACAGCTGTTGCTTGCCATAATTTTTTTTCTATTTTTGCTCATAGCTACTGCTTACCGGCAAGGCAATAATACACCAAACCACAACCAACTATCAAGTATGTTCTTTTAGTTATTTTCTATTAGTTTTAGTTTGTTTTCTTCTAAAGTTTTAATCTTTTTCAAAGTTTTAATCTTTTTCAAAGTTTTAATCTTTTTCAACTATCGACCAAAGTTTTATATATACACCATTAACAAACTTCAAAATTCATTTTTTTTTTCTTTAAATGTTAGGAGTAACTAGTTCCATGGAAACTAGTAGTAGCACTGTTGAAGATGGCTTCAAACCCCTATGGCAATATGTGACTAAGATTAAGAAGTTAAGTGATGGGGGTGGAAATTTTTCATGGTAATCCAATTTTTGTCAAGTTATAAAGAAGAGCTCATATACAAGAGTGAGAGCTCACTTGCTGAAGTTAGTTGGTCACAGAATTGGGCAATGTCTAAAGGTCACTCCTAAAGACATAGTAGATATGCAAAGGTTAGAGGATGAGGCAAAAACTCAAATGGAAAGAAAAGCTCCAAAAAATGTTTCGTTGCCAATGGCATCTTCATCCATATTAATTGGGGGAGTGGATGTGACCAATTCAAGTAGGTTTGAGACTAACAATAAGAAAAGGAAGGGCAATACAAGTGCACTAGAAAAATCATTCAACAGGACATCACGAGACCAATTGGATGCGCTTATTTCTGGAATGTTTTATCCTCCGGTTTTGCCATTTCATTTGGCGAGGAACCCCCATTTTATCGGTGCCTTTACTAATGCCACAAATAATTCATTATTGGGATACAAGCCTCTAGGATATAATATGTTGAGGATTAGTCTATTGCAAAGGGAGAAAGGTAATATTGAAAGACTACTGGTGCCTATTAAAGGTGAATGGTGGAAAAAGGAAGTGAGCATTGTGAGTGATGGTTGGAGTGACTCACAAAGAAGGTCATTGATAAACTTCATGGCCATTTCTAATGGTAAGCCAATGTTTCTAAAATCAGTCAATTGCTCCGGTGAGATTAAGGATAAGTACTTCATTGCAAATTTGATAAAGGAAGTGATTAATGAAGTCGATCATGAGAATGTTGTTCAAGTGATAACAGATAGTGCTCCAAATTGCAAAGGGGCATGACAACTTATTAAAGCACAATTTCTGACGATTATATGGACACCATGCATAGTTCATATACTAAATATTGCCTTAAAAATATTTGTGCTGCCAAGAATATTGAAAATAATCAAATTGTTTATGGAGAGTGCAACTGGATTTCTGATATTGTTGGGGATGTCATGGTAGTGAAATTTTTTAACATGAACCATTCCATGAGGCTCACCATGTTTAATAAATTTGTGCCTCTTAAATTGCTTTCAATAGCTGAAACTCGTTTTGCATATATTATTATTATGCTCAAGAGGTTTAAGATTATTAAAGGAGGCTTACAAGCTATGGTCATCAGTGATAAATGGGAAAATTATAGAGAAGATGATGTGGTCAAGGCAAGGCATGTAAAGAAGTTGGTGCTCGATGATATTTGGTGGAACAAAATTAATTATATTTTATCATTCACTTCACCCATATACAACATGCTAAGAGATTGTGATACAGATACCCCTTGTTTACATTTGGTGTATGACACATGTGGGATACAATGATTGAAAAGGTGAAGATGTCCATATATAAACACGAAGGATTGCGACCAACTGAATTCTCTTCTTTTTATGACGTGATGTATAGCATTCTCATTGATCGTTGGAACAAGAATAATACTCCACTTCATTGTTTAGCACATTCTTTGAATCCAAGGTATTTAATTAATTTTAGTATAGCACATCACATTCTAAGTTGATTTTTAATTATTTTTTTTCGAGTTTAACATTTTCTTAAAACTTTTATATAGATACTATAGTGAAGAATGGCTTATAGAAGATCCTAATCGAGTTGCTCCACATAAAGATGTTGAACTAACTAGAGAGAGAATGAAGTGTATGAAGAGGTATTTTAGTAGCTCTGAGGATCGTGCAAAAGTGAATGTAGAATTTGCTCAATTTTCTACAAAAACTGAAGATTTTGATGATTATGATTTCATATGTGAGAGATACACTATAGATCCTATAAGTTGGTGGACAACTCATGGGACTTATGCACCAATGCTTCAAAAGATTGCCTTTAAAGTTTTAGGACAACCATCATCTTCTTCATGTTGTGAAAAAAATTGGAGCACATATTCTTTTATTAACTCCATCCAGAGGAACAAAATGACGCTTCAACGTGCAGAGGATTTGGTATTTATTCATAGTAACCTTCGTCTTTTGTCTAGAAAAACTCCAGAATATTCAAAAGAAGAAACCAAGGCATGGGATATTGCGGGAGATGCTTTTGATTCACTTGAAGATGTGGGCATGCTTGGAGTAGCTAATTTATCTTTAGATGATCCAGAGTTGGAGGCTGAAATTACGAAGGAGGATGATGTTGATAAGGATAGAGATGTCATTGAGATTTGAGAGGATAGTTTTTTTTATTAGTCTTTAATATTTTATTCTTTTGTATGAAAAATCACTTTCCATGTTGAATATATATCTAATATGTTTTGTACTCCTACAAACTACAATGGTTAAATGTTAAATTGACATTTTATGATTTTTTTTTTTTTAGTGAAGAACATTTAGTATTTCTTTTTTTGTTGAGGAAATGAAAGAACATTTAGTATTTTGTGACAAATTTATATTATATTATATAAAAAAATAATTTAAAAAAATAATGTATCCCCAATGTGTTCGTGTCCAATTATTTTAGAAATTGACGTATCGGCACGTCCTATCGTATTCGTGTCTGTGTCCCGTGTTCGTGTGTGTGCTTCTTAGGAATAAACTATGTTTTATTAAAACTAACTTAATATTCTGGAATCCTTCCCGCTTGAAGACTACTAGGTATGGTGTTCATATGTTTTTTTTTCTAACCTCTCTTCAAGATATACTTGTTAATATTTATAAGGTCACACCATTCTTTTTTGTTTAGGGGATTTGGAGTAAAGCAAGTCCTCTCGAGGACCAGAGGTGTGCAAGAAAAAAACTAAAAGAATCAGAATAGGCTACGGAAGCAGGACAAAGAAGTCTAATAAATCTACCATAGTTAGGAAAGAAGAAAAAGATTTTATACATTGAATTTTAATATGTTCATATTTTATAGGATCGTGTGTTTCAGATGTGAAACCCAAGCCTATGAAAGAAAGGGAATCTCGAGACAACTTATAGTAATCTCGGGCAAGATGAGAAATTAGAGAACAAATTCCAGTGCTATTATAGGGGCATCTAATTAGTGCAAGACTACCAAGATAAAGAACAGAAGGGTTTTAGAGATAGGTATCGGGCCATCTCTAGGTAATACTCTACCGGGACTGGAAGCAGAAAGGAAATTATTAAGGAATCTCGGGCTGTCACACCAGGAATCCTGGGCAGGATTGAAGACAAAAGGTTCATCTCGAGGCAATCTCGACACTTATTGGGTCGAGATTGGACATAGAGATGCAAGTGTAAGGAGATCTCGACAATCTTAGACACGAGTTCAGTCAAGATTGAATCTTGTGCTGTAGAACTCATGAGTTTAAGTAAATAAGAGTTATGGTTTGCATTATTAATGTTGTTGTGGTCTGCTATTTCTGTTAAGTTTTGAATCCTGTTTGTTTAAGCAAGGTTAAGGACGCGTACGGGCCGGGGGCGTAACATCAAAAGCCCAACTCTCTCTTTGAACATTTCATATTATTTCTTGGCTCCATTCGGATACTAACCTTGAGGTTATGGAGGATGCATTTGCTAAAAGGAAAAAATGGGAGTTACGAAGATAGAAATTAGAGTGGTAAAGCATAGAGGGCCATCAGTTTCCCCCTGTTGGAACCTCAGCTTAACTCTTTATTTGGATTCGTAGTTCATTACAACTATTCTATTTGTATTGTAGAATGATCCAACATGTAGTGAGTTAATTCACTGTCACTTTTTTATATCTATGAAGGATAGGGATCTGAGAAGCTTCATTTCCGTTTTGTTTATGAGTAATAAAAGTTTAGTTTGCTTAAGCAAATTTACTTGCATAAAATGTGGGATGGTCTTGGAGACCCATACCTAGAGGATATCTTGTTTCATGTTTATTTTTTCGCATCTTGCTTCGACAAGTTGATAACAATTTTTCCTTTGGGGATTTAGAGCATTGATGAAAATTGAAATTCTTGAATGAGAAAATAGTATTTCATGACAATTATTTATTAAAGTAAATTAATACTTTCTTTAAGCTATCATCTTTCTCACTGTTTATTTTTTGAATTATTGTGCATTAGTAAGTAGTTTACATTTATGGTGCTTTTAACTTCTCAATGACATCACCTTATGAATCATAAATGTTTACTATTTACATGGTTTTTTTAATTCTTTCTATTTTATGGTTATGTATCCTTACCAGTATAACATAATTTCACACACTAACTCTAATAATGCAGACTCACTTGATGGAGATCAGGACTTCATCATTCAGTGATTTGAATGAAATTGTCTATGGTCAGGTATCTGGTTCCAGTATTACTGTACTTTGTGGTGCCAACTTTGGTGATATTTTAATTTGAGCGTTTAGCATTTTTTTTTTTGTTAAAACTTACTATGAAGCTTGATGAAGTATTTAACACTGGAATAATTTAATGTTTTAGAGTCTTATAGTTAGTAACTTTATTTACATTTTTGTAAATTGAGAGTTGTACGTTTGTGAAGAGTCATGAATAGTCATACTAATCTTGTTGGCCTGAATTAGTTAATTGTTGTGTTTATTGAAAGTTGAGGTGTAGTGTATACAAATATTATGCTATTTATTGTTGTATAATATTATTGTAAATTATGTAGATTATTGTAAATTATGTACATATCACTTATGGTTGGAGAATGAAATTATTGTTTGTTTTAGAGTTTATTTTGTTGATGAATCTGTCTTTATTGAAATGAATGTAATACATGAAATGAAAAATGAGAGAAGTAAATAGAGTCAAGTATGTTATTTTACTTGACAAGTAAATAGAGTCAGGTATACTATCTTACCTGACAGGTAAAAAAGAGTCAAATATACTATCTTACTTTACGTATAAAAAGAGTCAAGTACACTATCTTAATCAACACGAAAATTACGTCATAAAATATATAACTTGACGGTGTTTTGGTGTTAAGTAATCAGACTATACTTGACAGTTAATTACTTGACGCTTTTTTAAACGTCAAGTATAGGGTTACTTGATAGTGCATCAACATTAGGTAATCAAATTTTTGTAATAGTGCTGATACATTCAAATGTACTTAATCATAACTCCATTTTCTAAATTTTGAATTAGTTTCAGTTTCAAGTTTGTGTTCTCTTTTATAGTTGATTTGATCTTACAAATGACTAAATTTAAAATAAGAGTACAATATAACTAATGGTTTTTTGTGTTAGTTTGACTAGTTGTTTGGGTTTAGTTTGAGGGATATAAGACTAGAACATTAGGGAAACCTTAATTGGCAAGTTTAGACTATAAATTAGTTTTAGTTTATTGGAGGCATGGTTTAATTTAGACTTAAAGTTCTTGGTTTAATTTTAATACTCTTCTCTTTTTGTAGGTACATTCTCAGGTTGACATGTTCAATTTCTCCATGCCAAAAGAGATGACACATTCACATTTTAGAAGTATGGATTGAGATTAGTTTTTGTCCTGATGTTAAGTTTTGGTAAATAAAGTTATATTTCAGTCTTTTCAAACATAGTTAAAGTAGTTTAGTTGATCTTTGACTCTAGAAAGCTTCTAGTTGTAGGTTCAGGCTTGCTCCAGCAAAGATACAAGCTCTTTTAGGTGAGAATTAATTGATGAAGTCACTCTTCAAATAAAGTGTTAAGGTTGTTTTGAGTAAAAATTATCAACATGTTCTTCCAATTTTGAGTTAGAATTTGAAGTTGATATATTTATATTGTGCGTGAAAGCACTAAAAAGTTATATGATGTGTATCTTCTGTTATAGGACCGACCTCCATTGTGATGCTTTTTCAAGAAAAGGCATCTAAAGAACTATCACATCCCATTGGAGGTACTTAATTCATTCCATTTTAGCATTATATGTTCTCTTACTACATTGATTGATTTTTATGGTCATTTTGGTTCCTTCTATTTGTGTTTATTTATTTTGTATTTGCTTTAGTCTATGTTATCTTAAACAAGTTATTGATTTTATTTAAAACAAAAGTCTTTTTCTCTTTCTAAAGTTTATGTTTCGATTTTGAGTTCTCAACCTAATCAATGAAGGCCAAGCTAAGTAATGGAAAAGGGTCCCTTCCTCTCTCAGGGAGTGAGAAAGAGTAATATTTTCTCCATGACTTTAGTTAGCATTAATAACAATGATCTATAGGTAATTATTGTTTTTCCATTACAAGTAACCATATTATATAGGTAGCTTATGGGTAATTTATTTGCAGTTTTGCATGCCTTCTAACATTTCAAAATGGCACAAAGAGCATGGCAAGTCACTTGTTTATACTTCTTGCTTAGTTTGAAATGAAAATACATAGAGATCCTATATTGTTTCTATTTCAAGGACATAATTCTATTATCAAAGTTTTTAGTTTTAATGTTATTCTCATTTTTTTTTGTAGATTTTAAGGAGTTGTGGATAACAATCGGGGATACTTTGAGTTTCTTATTATTACATATACTTTGTGTTTTATGATCAAGAACGATCATCATAACTCATTTTGTAATACGAATAAGAACGATGTTTCTATGTTGTAATGACCAACTATATGTAGGACCCGTATTTGAATAGAAGCGTCATTTTGACTAAGTGTGAAGAAAAGGCATTTTGAGAGGGAAGATACGTTTTGAAACTGACATTGTAGTGAGAAGTACGCATTCAACTCAAGAGTTAGGCATTCCCAAGATCGATGAGAGATGAAGCCAGACGGAGAAATGTCTAATCATGATTTTATAGTTGTTTACGTGTAAGATTAAGCTTAAGCATGGTTAAGATAAACATTAAGCTTACATGTGTAAAGTCTCAAACAGGAGTTGGCAAGTTATTAAGGACTTAACAATGCCTAATCTATTTTGAAGATTAGTATAAATAGAGGAAAAGGGACAGTGAAAGAATTATTATGCAAAAATCATTTAACATTAGTCTATTGAAAAGAAGAAGTATAAGGCAAGAAGAAGAAACCTAAATCTAGGCGTTCTAAGGAGAAACTTAGTATAATGAGTGATTTTATTTACAAATATTTAATGTCTTCAAAGCTTCTTTCAAAACTTCTTGTTCATTTGTAAAATTGTTTCTAAAAGACTAACGTTTATGAAAGAAATGATTATTCTAAATAAACGTTTTTATGTAAAGTAAAGTTTTATACGAAATGAATGCTATGTATCACATGTTATGTTTGTTGTAAACCATTAGTCTTATTCCTATCTGTTAGAATCTTAGAATATTTATGGAAAGATTATGGGAATGTTTTTCCTAATTCCTAAATCTTCTCCTTTTTTATTCTATTGTATATTCTAATTATTCTCCCTTGTACCTATTATATTGTTTATAAATAAAATAATAAAACTAAAAACATCGTGGTTTTTCTCCCGATTCTCGAGTTTTCACATAAGCCTTGGTTCATGTTTATTGCCTTCCATATGGTATCAGAACGAAGCAACAACGAAATCCTAGAAAATAGTTTAGAAAAAACCCAAACTAAAACAGAAGACGTCGCCACCACCGTGGACACCACCATGAAAAAAATACCCCAAAAGAATCAGAAACTGTCGATCTATCCAATGGGCCAACCTTCGCCGCCGTCCTGCCAAAAATCACTACACATTCTGCCTTTGTCATGAGCGTGGGCCCATGCACCACCGTTCGCTCATCTCATCGCCCATCTCATCTGCTTATATGCACAGTTTCCTGTCCAACTGTCTCACCCTTTTGGTAATCCTCCTCCATACGCGCCGCCCATCGCTGTCAGACAGCTACCTGCAAAACTGTCAAATTTGTATAGCAATGCAAATTTATTAGTCAACCCTTTACAGCAACCTTTCTTCTATGGAAATGAGGCTGACCAACTCCATAACAGATTGGAGATTGAAGCGGGCAAGTCATTGATACTCTTCGGTTATGGACAACCATATATTTGTGGTCTTGAGATTAACCAAATCTACAGTAGAGTTATTTTTAAAGTTGGTACACCTCTAAATCGACTGATCTATCGATGTATTCAAAGAACCCAACAACTTTGCTCCCTAATGTACCTTCAAATTATATAAATAACTCTACTGCCCTTAGTGCTCGATTCTCGACCCACGATAATGAGAAGAATAGTGGGAAACCAATCCTTGTATGTGAGCACTGCAAAAAACAATGGTACACCAAGGATCAATGTTGGAAACTCCACGGTTAGTCCCCAAGAGGTAACAAACGTTCCTCCAATGAGCAACAGTACTCAGGGCGATTCCCAATACTTCTCACTCAACTAGCTCTATTGCTAGCCAAACCCACCCTCCTACTCTAGGCGTCATTGCTCAGTGAAGTATGCCTCAGTCCCTTGGTCTTATTGGTGTTGATGGGAAGAATCCCTGGATTTTGGACTCGGGGGCCACAGATCACTTGACAGGTTTTTTGGAGCACTTTGTCTCTTATACTTCCTATGTTGGTAATGAGAAAATTAGGATAGCAGATGGCTCTTTAGCTTCGATTGCTGGAAAAGGACAAATAACTCTCTTTGACAGTTTCTCTCTCCAAAATGTTTTACATGTGCCTAAGCTTTCTTACAATTTGTTATCTATCAGTAAGATCACCCATGAACTTCACTATAAAGGTACTTTCTTATCTGAATCTGTTTGTTTTCATGACTTGATTTCGGGAAGGTCGATTGGCACTGCCCGACATAGCATGAGACTTTACATCCTTGATGATGATACCTCTGGTCCTAGTATCTTTAGGACTAGTTTACTGTCTTCCTATTTTAGCACTTCTGAACATGACTTTATGTTGTGGCATTTTCGATTGGATGACCCGAACTTTACTGATATGAAATATTTGTTTTCCCATCTTTTTCCTAAAATCGATGTCTCCTCGTTATTTTGTGATGTGTGCATTTGAGCAAAACAACATTGGGTTTCTTTTCGCTCACAACCATATAAACCCAAACAACCGTTTACTCTCATCCATAGTGACGTTTGGGGTCCCTCCAAGGTCACCACCTCATCTGGGAAACAGTGATTTGTAACTTTCATTTATGATCATACCTGTGTTACTTGGTCTACCTTATCACAGATAAATCTGATGTTTTCTCTATTTTTCAAAATTTCTATCACACCATTGAAACACAATTCCATAAAAAAATTGCTATTCTTTGGAGTGATAATAGCCGAAAATTCCAAAACCATAACCTTAGTGAATTTCTAGCCTCCGAGAGGATTGTTCACCAAAACTCGTGCACCTACACCCCTCAACAAAATGGAGTGGCAGAGCAAAAAAATCGTCATCTTCTGGAAGTAGCCCGTTCTCTTAGACTAGCCACTTCCCTTCCTTCATACTTATGGGGAGATGATATTCTTACAGCAACTTATTTAATCAATAGAATGCCTTCTCGTATTCTCCATCTTCAGACTCCTTTAGATTGTCTTAAGGAGTCCTACCCCTCTACTCGTCTTATTTCGGAGATACCTTCTTTGGATCTAAAGAATGTTTCTCCGTCTCTTAGAGAAATACACCCTTGATTTACTGACGGAGATAGGTATGTTGGAATATCGTTGTGCTGATCCTTCTATTGAATTCAATTGTAAACTTGGAAACTCTAATGATAAAGAACAATATCAGCGCCTTGTGGGTAAATTAATTTATTTATCCCATACTCGTCTTGATATTTCCTTTGTTGTGAGGGTTGTCAGCCAGGTTATCAGGCTCCTTGTGAAAGACACATGGAAGCTGTCAACAGAATTCTGAGATACTTGAAAACAACACCTAGTAGAGGGCTGATGTTTAGAAAAACAAATAGAAAGACCATTGAGGCATATTGACTCAGATTGGACAGGATCTGTTGTTGACAGAAAGCCTACCTTCGATTATTGTACCTTTGTTTGGGGCAATCTTGAAACTTGGAGAAGTAAGAAGCAAAGTGTTGTGGCCTGGAGCAACTGAGGCCGAATACAGAGTTATGAGTCGGGAAATATGTGAGAAAATTTGGCTTCAGAAAGTCCTGTTGGATCTTCATCAGGAATGTGAGACACCGTTGAAGCTTTTATGTGATAATAAAGCCGCTATTAGTATTGCTAACAACCTTGTTCATCATGATAGAACTAAACATGTTGAGATTTATTAGCATTTCGTCAAAGAAAGACTTGACAGTGGGAGCATATGCATTCCATACATCCCTTGGAGTCAACAAGTTGCTGATGTTCTTACCAAGGGGCTTCTCATATCAAACTTCGACTTTTGTGTTAGCAAGTTGAGTCTCATTGATATTTACATCCCAACTTGATGGGGAGTGTTAGAATCTTCGAATATTTATGGAAAGATTATGGGAATATTTTCCCTAATTCCTAAATCTTTTTCTTTTTTATTCCCTTGTATATTTTATTTATTCTCCCTTGTACCTATTGTATTATTTATCAGAAAAATAATAAAACTAAAAACATCGTGGATTTTCTCTCGATTTTTTGGTTTCCACGTAAGCCTTGGTTTCGTACTTATTGCTTTCAATAATATCAATGAAGCTAATTATTATGTGTACATAAAGAGTAAAGGCAACCATGTAGAAAAAGGACTGCATGGTGGAGTGAAGCTTGCCAATGCATAAAAGGAGTGTGTTTATCCTAGTGGCCCGAGGAACGAGAAATGAACCAGGATATTCTCTAAGGGATGCTGTGATGAAAATGACATCATAGTGGTCTATGCGTGGGAATGATTCATGTTCTCTGTGAAAGGTAGAAGGAAGACTAAGGTGTGTTTAATGTTTTATGATTAAGTCGTTGAAGCCATATTTGTGAAAGTTATTTCATGAAATGTTTGCTAAAAAATGTTTTCATAACTATCACTTACTAAGTCTTTGACTTATGTTTTATGTTTTTTCCTTCCCAAGTGTTCAGGCATTTTGGCCAAGCAAAGAAGGAGAAGATGAGTTGCTACGAATGGAAGCTAAGCAAGTGATTTAAGTGCTTTTACTTTGTATTTCTTGTAAACATAAAATTTTATTATTTATAGAAGCCTTGTACGCAAAGAGCTACATCTCAATTTTGTGAGAGCTAGGCAAGGCGTTCAAGTTTAAGATTTACTTTTGTACTAAGAAAGTAAGAAAAGTGTAATTGTAAAACACTTGGTTCAAGTAATAAGAAATAATTTGTTTATCAGTTTTATAGATTTTCCGCTGCTTGTTTAAATTCAAGATAAGTAAAAGGACCTAAGTGGGTGTTCTGGTGTTTCACTTGAGGTGCGCCAAGGCTGCTTAAATAGCATCTTGTACCGCATAGCGATATTATAGACGTGAGCAGGGTGGGACATGACACTGTATGTATGTTCAAGGATATATATGCAATTTGTTAGTTCTTTGATTGAAAGTTTGCGTTTTTTCAAGAAACTTAAATAGTTCAATTGATGGAAAGCGTAAACTTAAATATTTGACAACTCTTCCTTATGTGTTGTCTGAGTTGATCGTGTTGTATACCATTGTTGGACTTCAAAATAGGTGCAATCAAATTGTACAATTTTTCTTTTTTTAAGAAAAATAAAAAGGTCTTGACACGTAAAACGTGTCAAATATTTTCTAAGTTGTCATCTTTAAAGTGTCAAGAAGAAATTCCACTTGATAGGTAATATATAAGTGTCAAGGTTAAATATTCTTGACCAATAATAAATGTCACGACTATAACTTACTTAACACGTAAAACAAGTCAACTAATCTCATATACTTGACATCTATAACATGTCAAGTGAATTTCATCTTGACAAGTATACCTAGTCAAGAATAATTCTTTTATTCTTGAGACTAGATTACTTGACACATTTAAAAATGTGAAGTAAACAAATACTTAACTGAAAAAAAGCGTCATGTAATGCTGTTTTTGTAGTAGTGTTTCTTTGTCTCGTGTTCTCTTGGGGTAGAAAGAACTTCCTCATAAATTTTTCTACGAGTTGGTCTCGAGTAATTATTTCTGTAAACCCTAAACCCAATAATCTTTAAGTCTTCTAAGGAACTCAAGAGGTGAATAGGGGTCGAGTTTAGTGGAGAAAAAATGTCTAAGATTGATGCTGCAAGAAAATTGGAAAGGATTTTTACTAGGGTTTGGTGGTTGCTACGTGTTATAAAAAGTGTGCATTATTTTAGAATCATGGTAGCAATGACAAGGTTAAGTGTCATCGTACCCAAGATGGGCTTGAGGAATGTTTAAGAGTTGACCGAGTGTGGACTAGGCATTTAGCATACTCTAGGCAGCCAAAATGGGTCAAGATAACCTCTAATGACACAAGTTAGCTGCCAAAATTTGGTTCTTGTATGGCCAAGAAGTGTAAGAAGAACCTTTATAGTACAAGGTTATGCGGCCATCCTAGGCGTTTTGGGCTTGTGCTAGGCGATCAAGGACATGTGTAGCAAGGAGGGCAAGACAAGAAGGGCAAGGTTAGGCGTTTGGAGTGTCAAGATAACCTGTAAAGAGCCTTAAGCGACCAATAAATTATACGACCTAGGGCCATGCAACCAAGGGTCATATGCGGCCAAGGGCTTGTCTTTAAGGTAATATGTTTTGTGGATAATTTTGTGAGATGGTTTATAAGTTAAGCGAGTAAGAGAGTATCTTAAGCATTCTAAACATAAGCTACACAGCAAGAATTGAGGGCCTTTACGGTATTGTTACACCTAAGGGTCATATGCGGCCAAGTGGAGTATCACAAACATTCTAAACATAAGCTATGGAAACTGACATGTATTGTCACACCCCATCCTGGAGCACCTCCTCACTAGGCTTGAGATGTGGCATGAAGTCGATCGACATAGTTCTTCTTCTAACAACATCTGTTAACTTTGCTTGACTTGTAATTCTCATCTAACTCTAATCAGATAAACATAGACACAAGATGCAGAAAAAAGTAGAATTTGAAAGCAATTGTTTAAATATTTTCAAAATGTTCTCAGGTTTACCCAATCAATGGACAACTTGCTCAATAGTCTTATGTAGACAAAATGAAGTTCAGAGTTTCAACTAGAACAACACTATTATAAAACGCAATTGACAAAATAATACTAGTATATTACAAACAGCGACAACTAAGTCCTCTCTTAGCTTAATTACAAATTGATCATGCATGCATGGGATAAGCCGTACAAAACCTACTTAAACTTCTAGCATATAGTACATGGATGCTTTAACAAACGTCGAAACCATGATCTCTACTTGTAAGGAAATTAACCATTGATAGGATGAGCTAGAAAGTCCCGTGAGTGACAACCTTTTACAACAAAGCATGATAATAAAAACTTTAAGCAAAACATACATAGACTTAATAAAGCACATTTTCTCTTCAACTTTTAGCTTTTACTTCCTCTTTTCTTTCTTTCTTGCTACACCTTGAACTCTTTGTGTTTATGGGATGAAACTCTAGGCATGGAAGCTATATCCCTCAACACCATACTTGCGAGACAAAACTCTAGATGTTAGTAGCACCCTATCTTACTATAGCTATCATGAGATAAAAAATCTAGGCGTTCGTAGAGGTCCTAATCTCTAGCCTAGTCTATGTGCTGGAAACTCTAGGCATCTATTGGATACCCTCATCACACGACCTCTGTACAAAGGACAATCTGCCCCGTAAGGTTGCTATCAGATCACGACATCTTGGTATAGACTTAAACATACTTTGAAAATCTCAAATCTAGCTTTACTTTAATAATCTCTTTCTTAACGTTCGAGAAACACAACATTCAAACATATTTTCATAAATCTCATTCTTCAAGAAAAACATGTCTCAATTTGAATGCTTTAAAAACTTACTTAATCATGATTTCTTATAATTCCTTTTCTAAACTTGAAATTCATGCTTTGCAATTAAATTTCATAAATCTAGCACATTCAAATGCTCAAACACAAAGCATGCTTTAAAACATAATTTTTTAAATCATGCTTAGAAATTCATTTAAAAATTATTTTAGTCACTCACAACTTTTGGCTAGATTCATGGCTTATAGATTTGCCCTATTTTCTCTTGCCCTAAAAATGACAATAAAAACTCAAGTTAAAACTTGACTTCAACTATGACAAAAATCTTTTAACTTCATCATTTTTCCTTCTTCCTTTGTCATTTTT
This sequence comes from Cucumis hystrix, assembly GCA_025688845.1. NCBI lineage: Eukaryota > Viridiplantae > Streptophyta > Magnoliopsida > Cucurbitales > Cucurbitaceae > Cucumis > Cucumis hystrix. Next base: position 15,553 of record JACWES010000125.1, read on the forward strand.
TCTTCTCAAGGAATTTCTTTTCAACTCAAAAGAACTCTTTTCTTACTAACCATGATCTTCCTTGAAATCTTTTGGGTGGTCTTAGCCTGCTCAAGACTGAATTTTCAAGTTTGCTCCCAACTGACTTAGAGCCTAAAACAACAAGTCCTAGCTTGGCAAACTTGCTCTTAAGTTTTCTTAAACAAGGAAAATGAAGCTTTAACTTACTTGGATCTGAATTTCACTTTCTACCTCTTATTCCTTAAGTTGATCTTGCCAACACTACAACTCTCGAGTAGCTTCTTAACAGAAAGTCCAAATTGCAGCTTGGTCGAACTACTCTCTTGTAAGGAACTTCAACTTCTCTCAAACTCTTCTCTCTACTTGCTTTTGGAGTGAAAATGGTGAGAAATGAGAGTCTTTCAAACTTAAAGTGAACTTTACATAAAAAAAAAACACTGACAACACGCAAGAAATGAATTTCCAGAAATTTGTCACGGGTTTTCATTAAATGATCTTGGTCTAGATTAGCCTGAGATCAACCAAGAACCCTAAAATGCACTTTCTCCTGCTTTCATTCTCAGCCAAACATGACCAAATATGGCCTGAGATTTACTCTCTACCCTTCATGTCTTTCGATCTCAGACTGTCACAACCCCAAGATGCACTGAGATTTACATTCTTGCTTTTCTGTCTTTCTATCTTAGTCGAATAGGACCAAGTACTAAAGCCTCTACCCTAAGAACCCTTTTAAAAAATCACTTTACTTACTTTCAAAACACCACCTTGACTTCTCAAGTTCCTCAAACTTGACCCAAAACTCCCAAGCTAATTTCTTAACCCTTCTCAACTCTCAACAAGCAATTGAGATAGAAGATACGAGTATTACATGTATGGTGTGTAAAAGACGAGGAGGAGGTGTCATTCAAGTAGCATGCAAGGACACTTGGGAAATCTCATAAATTTACTCTAATGTCAAGGGAAGGGCTACCAAGTCGAGAAGACACCAGGAAAGGAGGCATTGAGATGAAGAAAGCCACGAAGGTCATTTTCAAATAAAAAATTCAGAAGTGTCAAGTGTTTGGAGCTACATAACTCAATACTTGAAATCCTTGGCTAACATTTTGTGGTAAGATAGTTAAGAAATTTTTTAATACATTTGTAGAATGAAGTTTCTTGATTTGAGTTTTATATTTTAGGTTATTAAGCTCCAAAGTCGAGTAAATTTTCTTGACGAAAATCAAGTTTATGGGCAAGGCCCAAGGGTGAGCAGAGTGTCAGGATGATAAGGTAATATGGGCGTGCAATTTGGCCAAGAGAGGTTATTTAGGCGTTAAGGCATTTGAGAAGCATGTCCACAACATGACCAAATGAGGAGGCACACACTTATGCCATGCACGCGCACACAAGGATAGCCATGTACGGCGCACAGGGCACAACTAGTCTCAACGCAAACATGTGTCGTACATAGCCAAGGCACATCTAGGTGTCAAGAGCAAAGTATGCTAGGCGTTATGATAAGCCAAGAGGAGCTAGGTGATGTGAACCTACAAAGTGTCAAGCTAGATGTTAAGGAACGCGAAAGGAAATGCTGACATGGTGATCCATGTGACCAGGAGCATGAAAGGAAGGCTTTGCAACCAAGGCTTGCAAGGTTAGCTAGGCAACATGGTCTTGTTAGGAGGCTTTGGTAGAGATGCTAAGTTGCTAGGTATTTTGGAAGAATCTTAAGCGTTCAAGGCTGACAGTTGAGTGGAGGACAAGTGTCCACAACATGCAAAATTTGAATTTACGACAAGCAAGAGGTGGCAAGGTAGCCAGGTAGTAAAGAGCTTTATATGAAGGTTAATTAAAATGAAGAATGCTCTCAATTCTCTTATACGTTTTCTCTCAAACAAGTTGAAAAAGTTCACTTAAAGAGTCTATTAGGTAAGATGAGGCTTTTGGACAAAGGAGACGTGAGGAAGGTGTTGATCAAGTTCAAGGAAGAAGGGAAGGTCAGAAATCCAAGAATTTTAAAAACGGTGGATTCTTTGAAGGCTACAGAACATTTCACTTCGAATTTGAAGCTGAATTCTTAAGGTAAGCTAGTTAAGACAACGCTAAGCAAGTTTGAAGAAGGAAAATTTTCCTTTTCATTACTATATTAAAAGTTATCAATGCTTGAAGTTCAAAGAGGTTTATTGGAAATTATCAGTTTTTTGGGCAAGGTTGAAGGTGGTCAAAGTATCAGGTCATGAGGTGTAACGACCCAACTCTTTATACTAATTTGAGGTCATTACTAGTAAAACAAATAAATACTTTTTATTTGAAATTAAAAAAAATACTAAATTTTAAAGGAAACATTTCAAATATTCATAATTGTTTTTTATTAATAAAGTATATTAAAAAAATACTAGTTTGGGTCCTATTTAAAATAACAAGAAATATCTAAAAGTAAACATAGTTCTGAAATAAATTTCTGAAATTTAAATACTGAAACATAAATGTGGAAGAAAATATAAACGGTCCCCTATGGCGAACTACGGTCGCTTCTTGTCATTCACCAACTTTTTTTTACCTCTACCTTTGCCTGACAAATTAAACATAGAAAAGATTGAGTATAAATTTGTACTCAATAAGGGACCCACTACTAGTCCTGCTACGTGTCTGTTAACTTTCCGTTAGAGTCCTGTAAGAAAGTACTGCATAACTATTGTGCTCCCGAACGCATGCTATCCAGTGATCCTGTAGGAATACATCTGGGCTCTCGGTGAACCCGAAGGAATCACCCTAAAAGAGAGTCAAGCTGTAAGTGATCCCGTCGAATCACACATAAAAGTTTGCCACAGAGGCATAAGTAGATGGATCCTAGGGGACACCCATATGGTACGACTCTAACAGATAAAGCTAACAGAACAACATAGCCTATACATGTAGCATATCATAAATATCATGTCTCAAGCATAATGTATCACAACCATAGTATATCTCATTCATAACATATCTTATTCATACATAACGATTGTCTATGTAGCTATCATTCTCAAAAATCTCTAAAGTCACATAATGCACCAAAGTTGCATAATGCACCAAAGCTACGTTAATACATAATGATGGGAAAATAGGTCTAATAGTAGAACCTCTTACCTCGAGATTAGCTAAAAAAATGATATTTAATCCTATCAGCAAAGGTCAAAGCTTTCCAAACAGATGAATCCTAAACATAACGAAACTTAACTTAATAAATTTGTCACCTAACATCCAAGTTTAACTTAAGTCTCTAACTTACCCCAAGACGAAGGTTGAAACCAAAACAACCTTGAATGGGAACAATTTCACAACTACACCATTTTTTCAAAAATGCCAAAGTGCCAATAACCTTCAAATAACGAATCTAAATTTAATAAAATTCAAGTTAAATCCATAATTAAATTAATTTAAGAGTAATGAACTTGATAATTGATGGATAACCCAGAAATAACCCAACAAATATTTACCAAAAGTGGCTCAAAAGTACCAAAAATGAAACTTGGCTTGGAGAAAGGGTTGTGGCTCGGCTAGGAGAAGCAATCGGCTTGGATGAGAGGAGAAATAACTTGGCTTGCGCGTGTGACTCGCAAAGGGGAAGAATGTATGGCTCGAAGGACGGTCAACGGCTCGTGAAAATGGTAGTGGCTGGGTCTGAAACGAGACTGGCTTCAACAAAAAGACGACAAAACAAGCAATGTCGACAGACAGAGGCATCTTTGGAGATTGGTAGCGTGCGACGATGAAAGAAACGTCTTGGGGCTATCTTGGCGAGGCTTCGTCGGACTGAACAAGGCTGACGATAAGATGAACGGTGAGTAACGGAGGAGAACAACTTCGTCCGAGCAGCGACGGTCGTTGGTGACGGTAGGAGGGTGAAGAGCGGCAACTAAGGTTTGTGAGGAAGGAAGAATACAGGTTGAAGAAGATGAATATTGAATAATATGCACGTTTTACGAGGGTAAAAATATATAATAATAATAATAATAATATCATTATTATTACTTAATTTTCCCAAATAACTCATATTTTCCTTTTTTCTCTTCCTATTCCAATTCATTCCCACTCTCTCTCTTCATTAATTCTAACCCATCAAATCACCTCCTTTACTTTTCCCAAAACCAATATATTTTAAAATAGTTATATTTTCCATAATATAATTATTTCTCTCTCAAAATATCTTTTCTTAAAATCAAAATATGCCAACTTAATAATTATATTACCTTTAATATAATTATTATTATTTCCAAAGTTTTAGTATAATACCTTAATAACACATCTTCCTAAATAATTATATTATCCCCAATAATATAATTATTCTTATCTTCCAATAATATAATTAATCATAATTACTCCATGATTTTACCCAACTAAATTGCCAAATATCAATATCATTCAACTTAAATTAAATCTTTCACCGTACAAAAAATCCAAAATTCAACAATCAATTAAATATTCTTCCACTAAATATTTAATTAATCATAATTTCTACAAAACAACTAATCTTCAACAAATATCTAAAACAACACCCAATAATTTCAATAAAACTAACTAAATCCAAGATAATTAAAAGCAAAATTACTTTAATTTTTGGCAGTTACAATCATGTAACGCCCGAGATTAGGAGGGAGACATGAGTGAATTGATATCATCTGAATGATAGGGATCTTGAGGACATGAAAGTCATGTTAAGAAGGACTTAAAAGAATTAAAAGTTAATACTTATACTAACAAGGTGCACCTTACATGAGGGTAAGGTGTGTCTACGTTTTGAAGGTCAGAGGTTATCTGAATGTAAAATCATGAACGTGGCATGGCCAACTCACAACCAGGCGACGTGAGGTAATCATCTAGACTATATGGGCGAGGGGTGCTTGGATGCACACACGAAGAGAGGCGCAGAGCTATGTCACACAACGAAGGCACGCGACCAAGCGTTATGTGGGCGTATTTGCGCTCGAGTGCTTTTTGCCCCTCATGCCCAGCGGCTAGCCGTGTCATGACACTTGTTTTGGGAAGTTTTTGTGTTTTGTAGATTTTTGGATTAAGTTTTGATGTTTTCTGATTTTAAAAGTTTAAAATGAGTTTAAAATTGGGAAATTGCATCAAATAAAAAAATTTAGAAAAAAACAACCCATAACACCTCTTTTTTGCATATTGCGAATATGGCAAATATGACAAATAATTAATGATATAAGAAGGCTATCAGACGGCTATAAAAGGGCTATCTGAGGGTTATTCGCTTTTAAATTTGCTTCTTTTGCAATTTTGAAAATGTAGTGACATCGGCTCTATTATCATAATTGTTTTTGCTACTTTTGCAAACGCCTCTTTAAATTCTCTAATTTCAGAACTAGAAGAGATTGAACAAATTTATAGGCCAAGGAATTAGTCACCACCTGTGAGTGAGAAAAATGAATTTAATAGTGATCTCTAAACACGATTTACTAAGTTTGTGTTTCTACATACTTTGAGTTAACATATTTAAGAACTAAACTTGATTTATATAGTAGATTTTCAAAGCATGAGTTTCTAATTTTAAAAAGTTTGAAAAGCATGCGTTTGATCGATGAGTTTATCGAGAATATTTCTTAAGAATTGATTACGAGCAAGGATACAAATGTTGAGTTTATGAAACTATTTAAGTTAAATGTTGTTTGAAGCTAAGCTTGTTTTATAGATTTGAGACTTGCTGAGTGCAGAAGATTTATCTAACGTGCTGTTTAGTTTGAGACAATGTTTTTAAGCACGAGTTTGTTTGAGCATGTTGTGGTCTATACCTAAGAGTTATTCACATATTTGTGGCAACCCTATCGGGGAATTTTTCTTATGCACAGAGATCCTATGATGAGAGTGTTCAGTAGATGCCTAGAGTTTCCATCATCGTGATTAGGTAGAGATGAGGGCCTTTACGGGACGCCTAGATTTATCATCTCATAGTAGCCACGATGAGATAGGACACTACTAATGCCTAGACCTTCGTCTCGTAGAGTACAAAGATTTAGAGTATAGCAAGTAAAAGAGAAATGTTTGAGATACTTGTTTAAGTTTGAGAACTATGTATTTTCTTTGCTTTACTTAAAATGTATTGGATAAAGTTGTTTACCTACTCGTTGATTTGTTAAGCATGTTTGGTTTAAAAGTTAGTCTCTCACTAAGCTTTAGCTCACCCTTTCCAAGGTAATGTACCTCCACAAATACCCTTAAACCAAAAAAGATATTAAAAAATAATCTCAATTCAAATTTTACACCAATTTTCTCGTCAACCAAAATTTTAAGTTAAAACATAAAAAATTCATAAAATCTCACAAGATTTTGAAATAAAAGTTTCTCATTAAAACACAATAGAACAATAATAGTCAAATAAATAAATGTATTTAACTATTAACACATACTAAACTTTTGAAAATACCTTTAAACTTTCAAAATCAAAGTTTAAAAAATACTCTTAAACTTTTTGAAGAAAAGTTAAAATACCATTATTGTTAAATAGCATAAACTGCTAATACTGAACTTCTCTAATTTTCTTTTTTTTTTCTCCCCTCTCTTCTTATAAATAAATAAATAAAATTACACACTTTTGTAGGGTATATTGATTCTAATAAGAATAAAGAGAATAAGAAAAGAACCAAGAGATTTTAGGACTTAAATGTTTTTAACGAAATTGTATGTTAATAGTTTAGTGTGTGTTAATGATCAAATAATTTTTTTTTTTACTAATTATTGTCTTAGTATGTTTGAAGGAGAAATTTGTATTTTGGATTTTTTTGGAATTTCATGTTTTAAGTTAAAATTTTGGTTTTTCTTTTGGGTGATGAGAATTTTTTAGTAAAATTAAATTAAAGAAAGTATTTTTTAACATTTGTTTTTTAGTTTAAGAGTATTTGTCAAATTTTCAATAGTTTGGGGGTATTTTTTTAAACAACACTTTAACGGTAATAGTATTTTTGAATCCAATTTGAAACTTTAAGAGCATTTTTTAAACTTTTGAAAGTTTAAGGATATTTTTTTACCTAAATTATTAAGTTTAGGGACATTTTTATAATTTAGCCATAGGTTAATGCGGACTTAATTACTACTTTTTCTTTTTTAAAAGTTAAACTTACAAGAGCGGCCTTTTTAGCTTAAGTACACACCATAACTTGTTTCCAAAAGCAAACTGAATTTTGGAAAGCAAAAGAGTATCTTGTTTGATAACTATTTCAATTTTTATTTCTTGTTTTTGAAAGTTAAGTCTATTTTATTTCATTTTTCTTCAATATAATAATTTAATTATTGGTCAAATTCAACAAACAAAAACAAGTTTTTAATGGGTGGTTGCTAATATAGCAATTAGGCTTAAAGTAATAAACAAATACAGCACATGGTACAAAAGAATTTGTAAATGTTACAAAATTTAAATTAAACTCTTAGAGCTTATCAGTGATAGACCATATAAGACTCAATTAATGATTGACCATATTGCTACTAGGAATCTATCACATAATCACTTATAGATTTTGTTAGATTTTCATTTTTTTTAAAATTTAATAAACTTAATTGTTACCCATAAAAGTGTTGTAAACCCTAGACTTTAAGTTCTTAAGAATTTCCAAGTATTTAAAGTCAAGTTTAATTAGGGTTGTTATGTTGTTCTTGATGTTTAGGTTTACATGTTAAAAGGAAGCCCACATTTTAAAGAGAAAAGTGGTTGGCAGCCAAAAAGAGTGAGAAGAGTTGTCATGAGGAATTTTGGCTAAGTACAAGGAGTAGGCGAGATGGGCAAGTTGGGCGGCCAAGTAACGGTTGAAAACCTCTCAAGACATGCCTAGGTGCAAAAGCATGAAGATTGTAGTGTGTAGGCGAGAGAACCTCTAAGGAAGTTATCCTTGTGACGACCCAGACTTTTCGGACTGACCGTCTAAGTCGTCAATTTGACACAAAATCGTTTGTTGACGAAAGACATAGTAACTTTAATTGAAACCATATGAATTCGAAGAAAACATTTAATCGGGCCCTATTTCAAAATATGAAATTCTAAAGTACTGTTTACAAAACTTTAACTATTTGTAAATTCAGTTCAACAAAACGTTTATAAAAAAAAATAGTCAGCGGAAGCAGTTTAAAGGACAATCTTCTATGGCCATTCACGAGTCCTTCTTGTCCCTCGTCGGTCTGCCCCTCGTGTTACCTTTGCCTGAAAAGTTAAACATAAAAAGGGTGAGTATTAATATACTCAGTAAGGGACCCGCTACTGGTCCCGTTAGGGGAAAAATAAATTATTAGTATCCTATGGTGTACCCTGCACAGTCACAGTCTAGTGCTCCCGAAGGATGCACATATCAGTCTAGTGCTCCCGA
>JACWES010000126.1:0-23877 GCA_025688845.1 Cucumis hystrix
AGTATTTGTCCGCCGATATCTTCGAATTGGAAGGTTTTTTTTTTTTTGAATTTGTATATGTTTGTATGATGTATGTGTAAAGTGTATGTATATGTATGTATGTGTTAAGTGTATGTATATGTATGTATAGTGTAAAGTGTATGTATATGTATGTATATATAGTGTAAAGTGTAAAGTGTGTATATGTATGGTATGTATAAGTATGTATGTGTAAAGTGTATGTATATGTATGTATAGTGTAAAGTGTATGTATATGTATGGTATGTATATGTATGTATGTGTAAAGTGTATGTATATGTATGTATAATTTATTACGTATGTATAAAGAAATTTAGAAATTACATACATAATTAAAAATGTATATACGTATATTTTTTTTATTGTAATTAGAAAAATATATAAGTTTTAAAAAATGTATGAATTTAGGAAATTGTATGAGTTTAGATTAAATTTGAATAGATTATATTGAACAATGGTTTAGGGTTTAGTGAATTTGAGATTGGGGTGTCTTTATCGAATTTGATATTGAATATGAATTTCACTTTCAAATTGCATTTGAATTTTTGAAAATGTTAAATAGTCTAACTAAAAAGGTTGACTTATTTGGGAGAGGTCTGCATACACCATTAAAGTGATCAAAGTGTTTAAAATGTTAGATAGCGTGTAGTTAATGGGAGATTGGCATAAATTATTCATAAAATAAGTTTGAATAGTTGGAGTATTTGAGAGAAGAGGTATAAAACTAATCTAACAAATTTATTTGTTAGGGTTTTTAACGAGATGGACATGAGTTGGATGAAACTTAGGATAGGTTTTCTGTTGAGTACAGAGAAGGACACGAGACACGTTTCCTATTTAGGCCCTGAAGTTGGCAGATGTACTACCAGAGTACATCGAGGTCGTCAAATTTTCTTTAACATATTATATAACTAATGTTGTATATTTTATAAATGTTAATTAGGTGAAGCCCAGCCCAAGCCCACTAACTTTAATAAATAATAAAATATATCAATATTATTAAATACACTCAAATTTTCTTTCTTTTTCTTTCGTGCACACCATGCCTCTTGGCTCTTTAGTCTTCGACTCTTCATCTCCTGCTTTCATCTCCATTCTATCTTCTGTGTTTTGTCTAGCTCCAACGACAGAGTCCCATCACACTCAAGTGTCATCGGCTGCCAATATCACCGCTCACCTCTCACAGCTGTTGCTTGCCATAATTTTTTTTCTATTTTTGCTCATAGCTACTGCTTACCGGCAAGGCAATAATACACCAAACCACAACCAACTATCAAGTATGTTCTTTTAGTTATTTTCTATTAGTTTTAGTTTGTTTTCTTCTAAAGTTTTAATCTTTTTCAAAGTTTTAATCTTTTTCAAAGTTTTAATCTTTTTCAACTATCGACCAAAGTTTTATATATACACCATTAACAAACTTCAAAATTCATTTTTTTTTTCTTTAAATGTTAGGAGTAACTAGTTCCATGGAAACTAGTAGTAGCACTGTTGAAGATGGCTTCAAACCCCTATGGCAATATGTGACTAAGATTAAGAAGTTAAGTGATGGGGGTGGAAATTTTTCATGGTAATCCAATTTTTGTCAAGTTATAAAGAAGAGCTCATATACAAGAGTGAGAGCTCACTTGCTGAAGTTAGTTGGTCACAGAATTGGGCAATGTCTAAAGGTCACTCCTAAAGACATAGTAGATATGCAAAGGTTAGAGGATGAGGCAAAAACTCAAATGGAAAGAAAAGCTCCAAAAAATGTTTCGTTGCCAATGGCATCTTCATCCATATTAATTGGGGGAGTGGATGTGACCAATTCAAGTAGGTTTGAGACTAACAATAAGAAAAGGAAGGGCAATACAAGTGCACTAGAAAAATCATTCAACAGGACATCACGAGACCAATTGGATGCGCTTATTTCTGGAATGTTTTATCCTCCGGTTTTGCCATTTCATTTGGCGAGGAACCCCCATTTTATCGGTGCCTTTACTAATGCCACAAATAATTCATTATTGGGATACAAGCCTCTAGGATATAATATGTTGAGGATTAGTCTATTGCAAAGGGAGAAAGGTAATATTGAAAGACTACTGGTGCCTATTAAAGGTGAATGGTGGAAAAAGGAAGTGAGCATTGTGAGTGATGGTTGGAGTGACTCACAAAGAAGGTCATTGATAAACTTCATGGCCATTTCTAATGGTAAGCCAATGTTTCTAAAATCAGTCAATTGCTCCGGTGAGATTAAGGATAAGTACTTCATTGCAAATTTGATAAAGGAAGTGATTAATGAAGTCGATCATGAGAATGTTGTTCAAGTGATAACAGATAGTGCTCCAAATTGCAAAGGGGCATGACAACTTATTAAAGCACAATTTCTGACGATTATATGGACACCATGCATAGTTCATATACTAAATATTGCCTTAAAAATATTTGTGCTGCCAAGAATATTGAAAATAATCAAATTGTTTATGGAGAGTGCAACTGGATTTCTGATATTGTTGGGGATGTCATGGTAGTGAAATTTTTTAACATGAACCATTCCATGAGGCTCACCATGTTTAATAAATTTGTGCCTCTTAAATTGCTTTCAATAGCTGAAACTCGTTTTGCATATATTATTATTATGCTCAAGAGGTTTAAGATTATTAAAGGAGGCTTACAAGCTATGGTCATCAGTGATAAATGGGAAAATTATAGAGAAGATGATGTGGTCAAGGCAAGGCATGTAAAGAAGTTGGTGCTCGATGATATTTGGTGGAACAAAATTAATTATATTTTATCATTCACTTCACCCATATACAACATGCTAAGAGATTGTGATACAGATACCCCTTGTTTACATTTGGTGTATGACACATGTGGGATACAATGATTGAAAAGGTGAAGATGTCCATATATAAACACGAAGGATTGCGACCAACTGAATTCTCTTCTTTTTATGACGTGATGTATAGCATTCTCATTGATCGTTGGAACAAGAATAATACTCCACTTCATTGTTTAGCACATTCTTTGAATCCAAGGTATTTAATTAATTTTAGTATAGCACATCACATTCTAAGTTGATTTTTAATTATTTTTTTTCGAGTTTAACATTTTCTTAAAACTTTTATATAGATACTATAGTGAAGAATGGCTTATAGAAGATCCTAATCGAGTTGCTCCACATAAAGATGTTGAACTAACTAGAGAGAGAATGAAGTGTATGAAGAGGTATTTTAGTAGCTCTGAGGATCGTGCAAAAGTGAATGTAGAATTTGCTCAATTTTCTACAAAAACTGAAGATTTTGATGATTATGATTTCATATGTGAGAGATACACTATAGATCCTATAAGTTGGTGGACAACTCATGGGACTTATGCACCAATGCTTCAAAAGATTGCCTTTAAAGTTTTAGGACAACCATCATCTTCTTCATGTTGTGAAAAAAATTGGAGCACATATTCTTTTATTAACTCCATCCAGAGGAACAAAATGACGCTTCAACGTGCAGAGGATTTGGTATTTATTCATAGTAACCTTCGTCTTTTGTCTAGAAAAACTCCAGAATATTCAAAAGAAGAAACCAAGGCATGGGATATTGCGGGAGATGCTTTTGATTCACTTGAAGATGTGGGCATGCTTGGAGTAGCTAATTTATCTTTAGATGATCCAGAGTTGGAGGCTGAAATTACGAAGGAGGATGATGTTGATAAGGATAGAGATGTCATTGAGATTTGAGAGGATAGTTTTTTTTATTAGTCTTTAATATTTTATTCTTTTGTATGAAAAATCACTTTCCATGTTGAATATATATCTAATATGTTTTGTACTCCTACAAACTACAATGGTTAAATGTTAAATTGACATTTTATGATTTTTTTTTTTTTAGTGAAGAACATTTAGTATTTCTTTTTTTGTTGAGGAAATGAAAGAACATTTAGTATTTTGTGACAAATTTATATTATATTATATAAAAAAATAATTTAAAAAAATAATGTATCCCCAATGTGTTCGTGTCCAATTATTTTAGAAATTGACGTATCGGCACGTCCTATCGTATTCGTGTCTGTGTCCCGTGTTCGTGTGTGTGCTTCTTAGGAATAAACTATGTTTTATTAAAACTAACTTAATATTCTGGAATCCTTCCCGCTTGAAGACTACTAGGTATGGTGTTCATATGTTTTTTTTTCTAACCTCTCTTCAAGATATACTTGTTAATATTTATAAGGTCACACCATTCTTTTTTGTTTAGGGGATTTGGAGTAAAGCAAGTCCTCTCGAGGACCAGAGGTGTGCAAGAAAAAAACTAAAAGAATCAGAATAGGCTACGGAAGCAGGACAAAGAAGTCTAATAAATCTACCATAGTTAGGAAAGAAGAAAAAGATTTTATACATTGAATTTTAATATGTTCATATTTTATAGGATCGTGTGTTTCAGATGTGAAACCCAAGCCTATGAAAGAAAGGGAATCTCGAGACAACTTATAGTAATCTCGGGCAAGATGAGAAATTAGAGAACAAATTCCAGTGCTATTATAGGGGCATCTAATTAGTGCAAGACTACCAAGATAAAGAACAGAAGGGTTTTAGAGATAGGTATCGGGCCATCTCTAGGTAATACTCTACCGGGACTGGAAGCAGAAAGGAAATTATTAAGGAATCTCGGGCTGTCACACCAGGAATCCTGGGCAGGATTGAAGACAAAAGGTTCATCTCGAGGCAATCTCGACACTTATTGGGTCGAGATTGGACATAGAGATGCAAGTGTAAGGAGATCTCGACAATCTTAGACACGAGTTCAGTCAAGATTGAATCTTGTGCTGTAGAACTCATGAGTTTAAGTAAATAAGAGTTATGGTTTGCATTATTAATGTTGTTGTGGTCTGCTATTTCTGTTAAGTTTTGAATCCTGTTTGTTTAAGCAAGGTTAAGGACGCGTACGGGCCGGGGGCGTAACATCAAAAGCCCAACTCTCTCTTTGAACATTTCATATTATTTCTTGGCTCCATTCGGATACTAACCTTGAGGTTATGGAGGATGCATTTGCTAAAAGGAAAAAATGGGAGTTACGAAGATAGAAATTAGAGTGGTAAAGCATAGAGGGCCATCAGTTTCCCCCTGTTGGAACCTCAGCTTAACTCTTTATTTGGATTCGTAGTTCATTACAACTATTCTATTTGTATTGTAGAATGATCCAACATGTAGTGAGTTAATTCACTGTCACTTTTTTATATCTATGAAGGATAGGGATCTGAGAAGCTTCATTTCCGTTTTGTTTATGAGTAATAAAAGTTTAGTTTGCTTAAGCAAATTTACTTGCATAAAATGTGGGATGGTCTTGGAGACCCATACCTAGAGGATATCTTGTTTCATGTTTATTTTTTCGCATCTTGCTTCGACAAGTTGATAACAATTTTTCCTTTGGGGATTTAGAGCATTGATGAAAATTGAAATTCTTGAATGAGAAAATAGTATTTCATGACAATTATTTATTAAAGTAAATCAATACTTTCTTTAAGCTATCATCTTTCTCACTGTTTATTTTTTGAATTATTGTGCATTAGTAAGTAGTTTACATTTATGGTGCTTTTAACTTCTCAATGACATCACCTTATGAATCATAAATGTTTACTATTTACATGGTTTTTTTAATTCTTTCTATTTTATGGTTATGTATCCTTACCAGTATAACATAATTTCACACACTAACTCTAATAATGCAGACTCACTTGATGGAGATCAGGACTTCATCATTCAGTGATTTGAATGAAATTGTCTATGGTCAGGTATCTGGTTCCAGTATTACTGTACTTTGTGGTGCCAACTTTGGTGATATTTTAATTTGAGCGTTTAGCATTTTTTTTTTGTTAAAACTTACTATGAAGCTTGATGAAGTATTTAACACTGGAATAATTTAATGTTTTAGAGTCTTATAGTTAGTAACTTTATTTACATTTTTGTAAATTGAGAGTTGTACGTTTGTGAAGAGTCATGAATAGTCATACTAATCTTGTTGGCCTGAATTAGTTAATTGTTGTGTTTATTGAAAGTTGAGGTGTAGTGTATACAAATATTATGCTATTTATTGTTGTATAATATTATTGTAAATTATGTAGATTATTGTAAATTATGTACATATCACTTATGGTTGGAGAATGAAATTATTGTTTGTTTTAGAGTTTATTTTGTTGATGAATCTGTCTTTATTGAAATGAATGTAATACATGAAATGAAAAATGAGAGAAGTAAATAGAGTCAAGTATGCTATTTTACTTGACAAGTAAATAGAGTCAAGTATACTATCTTACCTGACAGGTAAAAAAGAGTCAAATATACTATCTTACTATACGTATAAAAAGAGTCAAGTACACTATCTTAATCAACACGAAAATTACGTCATAAAATATATAACTTGACGGTGTTTTGGTGTTAAGTAATCAGACTATACTTGACAGTTAATTACTTGACGCTTTTTTAAACGTCAAGTATAGGGTTACTTGATAGTGCATCAACATTAGGTAATCAAATTTTTGTAATAGTGCTGATACATTCAAATGTACTTAATCATAACTCCATTTTCTAAATTTTGAATTAGTTTCAGTTTCAAGTTTGTGTTCTCTTTTATAGTTGATTTGATCTTACAAATGACTAAATTTAAAATAAGAGTACAATATAACTAATGGTTTTTTGTGTTAGTTTGACTAGTTGTTTGGGTTTAGTTTGAGGGATATAAGACTAGAACATTAGGGAAACCTTAATTGGCAAGTTTAGACTATAAATTAGTTTTAGTTTATTGGAGGCATGGTTTAATTTAGACTTAAAGTTCTTGGTTTAATTTTAATACTCTTCTCTTTTTGTAGGTACATTCTCAGGTTGACATGTTCAATTTCTCCATGCCAAAAGAGATGACACATTCACATTTTAGAAGTATGGATTGAGATTAGTTTTTGTCCTGATGTTAAGTTTTGGTAAATAAAGTTATATTTCAGTCTTTTCAAACATAGTTAAAGTAGTTTAGTTGATCTTTGACTCTAGAAAGCTTCTAGTTGTAGGTTCAGGCTTGCTCCAGCAAAGATACAAGCTCTTTTAGGTGAGAATTAATTGATGAAGTCACTCTTCAAATAAAGTGTTAAGGTTGTTTTGAGTAAAAATTATCAACATGTTCTTCCAATTTTGAGTTAGAATTTGAAGTTGATATATTTATATTGTGCGTGAAAGCACTAAAAAGTTATATGATGTGTATCTTCTGTTATAGGACCGACCTCCATTGTGATGCTTTTTCAAGAAAAGGCATCTAAAGAACTATCACATCCCATTGGAGGTACTTAATTCATTCCATTTTAGCATTATATGTTCTCTTACTACATTGATTGATTTTTATGGTCATTTTGGTTCCTTCTATTTGTGTTTATTTATTTTGTATTTGCTTTAGTCTATGTTATCTTAAACAAGTTATTGATTTTATTTAAAACAAAAGTCTTTTTCTCTTTCTAAAGTTTATGTTTCGATTTTGAGTTCTCAACCTAATCAATGAAGGCCAAGCTAAGTAATGGAAAAGGGTCCCTTCCTCTCTCAGGGAGTGAGAAAGAGTAATATTTTCTCCATGACTTTAGTTAGCATTAATAACAATGATCTATAGGTAATTATTGTTTTTCCATTACAAGTAACCATATTATATAGGTAGCTTATGGGTAATTTATTTGCAGTTTTGCATGCCTTCTAACATTTCAAAATGGCACAAAGAGCATGGCAAGTCACTTGTTTATACTTCTTGCTTAGTTTGAAATGAAAATACATAGAGATCCTATATTGTTTCTATTTCAAGGACATAATTCTATTATCAAAGTTTTTAGTTTTAATGTTATTCTCATTTTTTTTTGTAGATTTTAAGGAGTTGTGGATAACAATCGGGGATACTTTGAGTTTCTTATTATTACATATACTTTGTGTTTTATGATCAAGAACGATCATCATAACTCATTTTGTAATACGAATAAGAACGATGTTTCTATGTTGTAATGACCAACTATATGTAGGACCCGTATTTGAATAGAAGCGTCATTTTGACTAAGTGTGAAGAAAAGGCATTTTGAGAGGGAAGATACGTTTTGAAACTGACATTGTAGTGAGAAGTACGCATTCAACTCAAGAGTTAGGCATTCCCAAGATCGATGAGAGATGAAGCCAGACGGAGAAATGTCTAATCATGATTTTATAGTTGTTTACGTGTAAGATTAAGCTTAAGCATGGTTAAGATAAACATTAAGCTTACATGTGTAAAGTCTCAAACAGGAGTTGGCAAGTTATTAAGGACTTAACAATGCCTAATCTATTTTGAAGATTAGTATAAATAGAGGAAAAGGGACAGTGAAAGAATTATTATGCAAAAATCATTTAACATTAGTCTATTGAAAAGAAGAAGTATAAGGCAAGAAGAAGAAACCTAAATCTAGGCGTTCTAAGGAGAAACTTAGTATAATGAGTGATTTTATTTACAAATATTTAATGTCTTCAAAGCTTCTTTCAAAACTTCTTGTTCATTTGTAAAATTGTTTCTAAAAGACTAACGTTTATGAAAGAAATGATTATTCTAAATAAACGTTTTTATGTAAAGTAAAGTTTTATACGAAATGAATGCTATGTATCACATGTTATGTTTGTTGTAAACCATTAGTCTTATTCCTATCTGTTAGAATCTTAGAATATTTATGGAAAGATTATGGGAATGTTTTTCCTAATTCCTAAATCTTCTCCTTTTTTATTCTATTGTATATTCTAATTATTCTCCCTTGTACCTATTATATTGTTTATAAATAAAATAATAAAACTAAAAACATCGTGGTTTTTCTCCCGATTCTCGAGTTTTCACATAAGCCTTGGTTCATGTTTATTGCCTTCCATATGGTATCAGAACGAAGCAACAACGAAATCCTAGAAAATAGTTTAGAAAAAACCCAAACTAAAACAGAAGACGTCGCCACCACCGTGGACACCACCATGAAAAAAATACCCCAAAAGAATCAGAAACTGTCGATCTATCCAATGGGCCAACCTTCGCCGCCGTCCTGCCAAAAATCACTACACATTCTGCCTTTGTCATGAGCGTGGGCCCATGCACCACCGTTCGCTCATCTCATCGCCCATCTCATCTGCTTATATGCACAGTTTCCTGTCCAACTGTCTCACCCTTTTGGTAATCCTCCTCCATACGCGCCGCCCATCGCTGTCAGACAGCTACCTGCAAAACTGTCAAATTTGTATAGCAATGCAAATTTATTAGTCAACCCTTTACAGCAACCTTTCTTCTATGGAAATGAGGCTGACCAACTCCATAACAGATTGGAGATTGAAGCGGGCAAGTCATTGATACTCTTCGGTTATGGACAACCATATATTTGTGGTCTTGAGATTAACCAAATCTACAGTAGAGTTATTTTTAAAGTTGGTACACCTCTAAATCGACTGATCTATCGATGTATTCAAAGAACCCAACAACTTTGCTCCCTAATGTACCTTCAAATTATATAAATAACTCTACTGCCCTTAGTGCTCGATTCTCGACCCACGATAATGAGAAGAATAGTGGGAAACCAATCCTTGTATGTGAGCACTGCAAAAAACAATGGTACACCAAGGATCAATGTTGGAAACTCCACGGTTAGTCCCCAAGAGGTAACAAACGTTCCTCCAATGAGCAACAGTACTCAGGGCGATTCCCAATACTTCTCACTCAACTAGCTCTATTGCTAGCCAAACCCACCCTCCTACTCTAGGCGTCATTGCTCAGTGAAGTATGCCTCAGTCCCTTGGTCTTATTGGTGTTGATGGGAAGAATCCCTGGATTTTGGACTCGGGGGCCACAGATCACTTGACAGGTTTTTTGGAGCACTTTGTCTCTTATACTTCCTATGTTGGTAATGAGAAAATTAGGATAGCAGATGGCTCTTTAGCTTCGATTGCTGGAAAAGGACAAATAACTCTCTTTGACAGTTTCTCTCTCCAAAATGTTTTACATGTGCCTAAGCTTTCTTACAATTTGTTATCTATCAGTAAGATCACCCATGAACTTCACTATAAAGGTACTTTCTTATCTGAATCTGTTTGTTTTCATGACTTGATTTCGGGAAGGTCGATTGGCACTGCCCGACATAGCATGAGACTTTACATCCTTGATGATGATACCTCTGGTCCTAGTATCTTTAGGACTAGTTTACTGTCTTCCTATTTTAGCACTTCTGAACATGACTTTATGTTGTGGCATTTTCGATTGGATGACCCGAACTTTACTGATATGAAATATTTGTTTTCCCATCTTTTTCCTAAAATCGATGTCTCCTCGTTATTTTGTGATGTGTGCATTTGAGCAAAACAACATTGGGTTTCTTTTCGCTCACAACCATATAAACCCAAACAACCGTTTACTCTCATCCATAGTGACGTTTGGGGTCCCTCCAAGGTCACCACCTCATCTGGGAAACAGTGATTTGTAACTTTCATTTATGATCATACCTGTGTTACTTGGTCTACCTTATCACAGATAAATCTGATGTTTTCTCTATTTTTCAAAATTTCTATCACACCATTGAAACACAATTCCATAAAAAAATTGCTATTCTTTGGAGTGATAATAGCCGAAAATTCCAAAACCATAACCTTAGTGAATTTCTAGCCTCCGAGAGGATTGTTCACCAAAACTCGTGCACCTACACCCCTCAACAAAATGGAGTGGCAGAGCAAAAAAATCGTCATCTTCTGGAAGTAGCCCGTTCTCTTAGACTAGCCACTTCCCTTCCTTCATACTTATGGGGAGATGATATTCTTACAGCAACTTATTTAATCAATAGAATGCCTTCTCGTATTCTCCATCTTCAGACTCCTTTAGATTGTCTTAAGGAGTCCTACCCCTCTACTCGTCTTATTTCGGAGATACCTTCTTTGGATCTAAAGAATGTTTCTCCGTCTCTTAGAGAAATACACCCTTGATTTACTGACGGAGATAGGTATGTTGGAATATCGTTGTGCTGATCCTTCTATTGAATTCAATTGTAAACTTGGAAACTCTAATGATAAAGAACAATATCAGCGCCTTGTGGGTAAATTAATTTATTTATCCCATACTCGTCTTGATATTTCCTTTGTTGTGAGGGTTGTCAGCCAGGTTATCAGGCTCCTTGTGAAAGACACATGGAAGCTGTCAACAGAATTCTGAGATACTTGAAAACAACACCTAGTAGAGGGCTGATGTTTAGAAAAACAAATAGAAAGACCATTGAGGCATATTGACTCAGATTGGACAGGATCTGTTGTTGACAGAAAGCCTACCTTCGATTATTGTACCTTTGTTTGGGGCAATCTTGAAACTTGGAGAAGTAAGAAGCAAAGTGTTGTGGCCTGGAGCAACTGAGGCCGAATACAGAGTTATGAGTCGGGAAATATGTGAGAAAATTTGGCTTCAGAAAGTCCTGTTGGATCTTCATCAGGAATGTGAGACACCGTTGAAGCTTTTATGTGATAATAAAGCCGCTATTAGTATTGCTAACAACCTTGTTCATCATGATAGAACTAAACATGTTGAGATTTATTAGCATTTCGTCAAAGAAAGACTTGACAGTGGGAGCATATGCATTCCATACATCCCTTGGAGTCAACAAGTTGCTGATGTTCTTACCAAGGGGCTTCTCATATCAAACTTCGACTTTTGTGTTAGCAAGTTGAGTCTCATTGATATTTACATCCCAACTTGATGGGGAGTGTTAGAATCTTCGAATATTTATGGAAAGATTATGGGAATATTTTCCCTAATTCCTAAATCTTTTTCTTTTTTATTCCCTTGTATATTTTATTTATTCTCCCTTGTACCTATTGTATTATTTATCAGAAAAATAATAAAACTAAAAACATCGTGGATTTTCTCTCGATTTTTTGGTTTCCACGTAAGCCTTGGTTTCGTACTTATTGCTTTCAATAATATCAATGAAGCTAATTATTATGTGTACATAAAGAGTAAAGGCAACCATGTAGAAAAAGGACTGCATGGTGGAGTGAAGCTTGCCAATGCATAAAAGGAGTGTGTTTATCCTAGTGGCCCGAGGAACGAGAAATGAACCAGGATATTCTCTAAGGGATGCTGTGATGAAAATGACATCATAGTGGTCTATGCGTGGGAATGATTCATGTTCTCTGTGAAAGGTAGAAGGAAGACTAAGGTGTGTTTAATGTTTTATGATTAAGTCGTTGAAGCCATATTTGTGAAAGTTATTTCATGAAATGTTTGCTAAAAAATGTTTTCATAACTATCACTTACTAAGTCTTTGACTTATGTTTTATGTTTTTTCCTTCCCAAGTGTTCAGGCATTTTGGCCAAGCAAAGAAGGAGAAGATGAGTTGCTACGAATGGAAGCTAAGCAAGTGATTTAAGTGCTTTTACTTTGTATTTCTTGTAAACATAAAATTTTATTATTTATAGAAGCCTTGTACGCAAAGAGCTACATCTCAATTTTGTGAGAGCTAGGCAAGGCGTTCAAGTTTAAGATTTACTTTTGTACTAAGAAAGTAAGAAAAGTGTAATTGTAAAACACTTGGTTCAAGTAATAAGAAATAATTTGTTTATCAGTTTTATAGATTTTCCGCTGCTTGTTTAAATTCAAGATAAGTAAAAGGACCTAAGTGGGTGTTCTGGTGTTTCACTTGAGGTGCGCCAAGGCTGCTTAAATAGCATCTTGTACCGCATAGCGATATTATAGACGTGAGCAGGGTGGGACATGACACTGTATGTATGTTCAAGGATATATATGCAATTTGTTAGTTCTTTGATTGAAAGTTTGCGTTTTTTCAAGAAACTTAAATAGTTCAATTGATGGAAAGCGTAAACTTAAATATTTGACAACTCTTCCTTATGTGTTGTCTGAGTTGATCGTGTTGTATACCATTGTTGGACTTCAAAATAGGTGCAATCAAATTGTACAATTTTTCTTTTTTTAAGAAAAATAAAAAGGTCTTGACACGTAAAACGTGTCAAATATTTTCTAAGTTGTCATCTTTAAAGTGTCAAGAAGAAATTCCACTTGATAGGTAATATATAAGTGTCAAGGTTAAATATTCTTGACCAATAATAAATGTCACGACTATAACTTACTTAACACGTAAAACAAGTCAACTAATCTCATATACTTGACATCTATAACATGTCAAGTGAATTTCATCTTGACAAGTATACCTAGTCAAGAATAATTCTTTTATTCTTGAGACTAGATTACTTGACACATTTAAAAATGTGAAGTAAACAAATACTTAACTGAAAAAAAGCGTCATGTAATGCTGTTTTTGTAGTAGTGTTTCTTTGTCTCGTGTTCTCTTGGGGTAGAAAGAACTTCCTCATAAATTTTTCTACGAGTTGGTCTCGAGTAATTATTTCTGTAAACCCTAAACCCAATAATCTTTAAGTCTTCTAAGGAACTCAAGAGGTGAATAGGGGTCGAGTTTAGTGGAGAAAAAATGTCTAAGATTGATGCTGCAAGAAAATTGGAAAGGATTTTTACTAGGGTTTGGTGGTTGCTACGTGTTATAAAAAGTGTGCATTATTTTAGAATCATGGTAGCAATGACAAGGTTAAGTGTCATCGTACCCAAGATGGGCTTGAGGAATGTTTAAGAGTTGACCGAGTGTGGACTAGGCATTTAGCATACTCTAGGCAGCCAAAATGGGTCAAGATAACCTCTAATGACACAAGTTAGCTGCCAAAATTTGGTTCTTGTATGGCCAAGAAGTGTAAGAAGAACCTTTATAGTACAAGGTTATGCGGCCATCCTAGGCGTTTTGGGCTTGTGCTAGGCGATCAAGGACATGTGTAGCAAGGAGGGCAAGACAAGAAGGGCAAGGTTAGGCGTTTGGAGTGTCAAGATAACCTGTAAAGAGCCTTAAGCGACCAATAAATTATACGACCTAGGGCCATGCAACCAAGGGTCATATGCGGCCAAGGGCTTGTCTTTAAGGTAATATGTTTTGTGGATAATTTTGTGAGATGGTTTATAAGTTAAGCGAGTAAGAGAGTATCTTAAGCATTCTAAACATAAGCTACACAGCAAGAATTGAGGGCCTTTACGGTATTGTTACACCTAAGGGTCATATGCGGCCAAGTGGAGTATCACAAACATTCTAAACATAAGCTATGGAAACTGACATGTATTGTCACACCCCATCCTGGAGCACCTCCTCACTAGGCTTGAGATGTGGCATGAAGTCGATCGACATAGTTCTTCTTCTAACAACATCTGTTAACTTTGCTTGACTTGTAATTCTCATCTAACTCTAATCAGATAAACATAGACACAAGATGCAGAAAAAAGTAGAATTTGAAAGCAATTGTTTAAATATTTTCAAAATGTTCTCAGGTTTACCCAATCAATGGACAACTTGCTCAATAGTCTTATGTAGACAAAATGAAGTTCAGAGTTTCAACTAGAACAACACTATTATAAAACGCAATTGACAAAATAATACTAGTATATTACAAACAGCGACAACTAAGTCCTCTCTTAGCTTAATTACAAATTGATCATGCATGCATGGGATAAGCCGTACAAAACCTACTTAAACTTCTAGCATATAGTACATGGATGCTTTAACAAACGTCGAAACCATGATCTCTACTTGTAAGGAAATTAACCATTGATAGGATGAGCTAGAAAGTCCCGTGAGTGACAACCTTTTACAACAAAGCATGATAATAAAAACTTTAAGCAAAACATACATAGACTTAATAAAGCACATTTTCTCTTCAACTTTTAGCTTTTACTTCCTCTTTTCTTTCTTTCTTGCTACACCTTGAACTCTTTGTGTTTATGGGATGAAACTCTAGGCATGGAAGCTATATCCCTCAACACCATACTTGCGAGACAAAACTCTAGATGTTAGTAGCACCCTATCTTACTATAGCTATCATGAGATAAAAAATCTAGGCGTTCGTAGAGGTCCTAATCTCTAGCCTAGTCTATGTGCTGGAAACTCTAGGCATCTATTGGATACCCTCATCACACGACCTCTGTACAAAGGACAATCTGCCCCGTAAGGTTGCTATCAGATCACGACATCTTGGTATAGACTTAAACATACTTTGAAAATCTCAAATCTAGCTTTACTTTAATAATCTCTTTCTTAACGTTCGAGAAACACAACATTCAAACATATTTTCATAAATCTCATTCTTCAAGAAAAACATGTCTCAATTTGAATGCTTTAAAAACTTACTTAATCATGATTTCTTATAATTCCTTTTCTAAACTTGAAATTCATGCTTTGCAATTAAATTTCATAAATCTAGCACATTCAAATGCTCAAACACAAAGCATGCTTTAAAACATAATTTTTTAAATCATGCTTAGAAATTCATTTAAAAATTATTTTAGTCACTCACAACTTTTGGCTAGATTCATGGCTTATAGATTTGCCCTATTTTCTCTTGCCCTAAAAATGACAATAAAAACTCAAGTTAAAACTTGACTTCAACTATGACAAAAATCTTTTAACTTCATCATTTTTCCTTCTTCCTTTGTCATTTTTTCTTCTCAAGGAATTTCTTTTCAACTCAAAAGAACTCTTTTCTTACTAACCATGATCTTCCTTGAAATCTTTTGGGTGGTCTTAGCCTGCTCAAGACTGAATTTTCAAGTTTGCTCCCAACTGACTTAGAGCCTAAAACAACAAGTCCTAGCTTGGCAAACTTGCTCTTAAGTTTTCTTAAACAAGGAAAATGAAGCTTTAACTTACTTGGATCTGAATTTCACTTTCTACCTCTTATTCCTTAAGTTGATCTTGCCAACACTACAACTCTCGAGTAGCTTCTTAACAGAAAGTCCAAATTGCAGCTTGGTCGAACTACTCTCTTGTAAGGAACTTCAACTTCTCTCAAACTCTTCTCTCTACTTGCTTTTGGAGTGAAAATGGTGAGAAATGAGAGTCTTTCAAACTTAAAGTGAACTTTACATAAAAAAAAAACACTGACAACACGCAAGAAATGAATTTCCAGAAATTTGTCACGGGTTTTCATTAAATGATCTTGGTCTAGATTAGCCTGAGATCAACCAAGAACCCTAAAATGCACTTTCTCCTGCTTTCATTCTCAGCCAAACATGACCAAATATGGCCTGAGATTTACTCTCTACCCTTCATGTCTTTCGATCTCAGACTGTCACAACCCCAAGATGCACTGAGATTTACATTCTTGCTTTTCTGTCTTTCTATCTTAGTCGAATAGGACCAAGTACTAAAGCCTCTACCCTAAGAACCCTTTTAAAAAATCACTTTACTTACTTTCAAAACACCACCTTGACTTCTCAAGTTCCTCAAACTTGACCCAAAACTCCCAAGCTAATTTCTTAACCCTTCTCAACTCTCAACAAGCAATTGAGATAGAAGATACGAGTATTACATGTATGGTGTGTAAAAGACGAGGAGGAGGTGTCATTCAAGTAGCATGCAAGGACACTTGGGAAATCTCATAAATTTACTCTAATGTCAAGGGAAGGGCTACCAAGTCGAGAAGACACCAGGAAAGGAGGCATTGAGATGAAGAAAGCCACGAAGGTCATTTTCAAATAAAAAATTCAGAAGTGTCAAGTGTTTGGAGCTACATAACTCAATACTTGAAATCCTTGGCTAACATTTTGTGGTAAGATAGTTAAGAAATTTTTTAATACATTTGTAGAATGAAGTTTCTTGATTTGAGTTTTATATTTTAGGTTATTAAGCTCCAAAGTCGAGTAAATTTTCTTGACGAAAATCAAGTTTATGGGCAAGGCCCAAGGGTGAGCAGAGTGTCAGGATGATAAGGTAATATGGGCGTGCAATTTGGCCAAGAGAGGTTATTTAGGCGTTAAGGCATTTGAGAAGCATGTCCACAACATGACCAAATGAGGAGGCACACACTTATGCCATGCACGCGCACACAAGGATAGCCATGTACGGCGCACAGGGCACAACTAGTCTCAACGCAAACATGTGTCGTACATAGCCAAGGCACATCTAGGTGTCAAGAGCAAAGTATGCTAGGCGTTATGATAAGCCAAGAGGAGCTAGGTGATGTGAACCTACAAAGTGTCAAGCTAGATGTTAAGGAACGCGAAAGGAAATGCTGACATGGTGATCCATGTGACCAGGAGCATGAAAGGAAGGCTTTGCAACCAAGGCTTGCAAGGTTAGCTAGGCAACATGGTCTTGTTAGGAGGCTTTGGTAGAGATGCTAAGTTGCTAGGTATTTTGGAAGAATCTTAAGCGTTCAAGGCTGACAGTTGAGTGGAGGACAAGTGTCCACAACATGCAAAATTTGAATTTACGACAAGCAAGAGGTGGCAAGGTAGCCAGGTAGTAAAGAGCTTTATATGAAGGTTAATTAAAATGAAGAATGCTCTCAATTCTCTTATACGTTTTCTCTCAAACAAGTTGAAAAAGTTCACTTAAAGAGTCTATTAGGTAAGATGAGGCTTTTGGACAAAGGAGACGTGAGGAAGGTGTTGATCAAGTTCAAGGAAGAAGGGAAGGTCAGAAATCCAAGAATTTTAAAAACGGTGGATTCTTTGAAGGCTACAGAACATTTCACTTCGAATTTGAAGCTGAATTCTTAAGGTAAGCTAGTTAAGACAACGCTAAGCAAGTTTGAAGAAGGAAAATTTTCCTTTTCATTACTATATTAAAAGTTATCAATGCTTGAAGTTCAAAGAGGTTTATTGGAAATTATCAGTTTTTTGGGCAAGGTTGAAGGTGGTCAAAGTATCAGGTCATGAGGTGTAACGACCCAACTCTTTATACTAATTTGAGGTCATTACTAGTAAAACAAATAAATACTTTTTATTTGAAATTAAAAAAAATACTAAATTTTAAAGGAAACATTTCAAATATTCATAATTGTTTTTTATTAATAAAGTATATTAAAAAAATACTAGTTTGGGTCCTATTTAAAATAACAAGAAATATCTAAAAGTAAACATAGTTCTGAAATAAATTTCTGAAATTTAAATACTGAAACATAAATGTGGAAGAAAATATAAACGGTCCCCTATGGCGAACTACGGTCGCTTCTTGTCATTCACCAACTTTTTTTTACCTCTACCTTTGCCTGACAAATTAAACATAGAAAAGATTGAGTATAAATTTGTACTCAATAAGGGACCCACTACTAGTCCTGCTACGTGTCTGTTAACTTTCCGTTAGAGTCCTGTAAGAAAGTACTGCATAACTATTGTGCTCCCGAACGCATGCTATCCAGTGATCCTGTAGGAATACATCTGGGCTCTCGGTGAACCCGAAGGAATCACCCTAAAAGAGAGTCAAGCTGTAAGTGATCCCGTCGAATCACACATAAAAGTTTGCCACAGAGGCATAAGTAGATGGATCCTAGGGGACACCCATATGGTACGACTCTAACAGATAAAGCTAACAGAACAACATAGCCTATACATGTAGCATATCATAAATATCATGTCTCAAGCATAATGTATCACAACCATAGTATATCTCATTCATAACATATCTTATTCATACATAACGATTGTCTATGTAGCTATCATTCTCAAAAATCTCTAAAGTCACATAATGCACCAAAGTTGCATAATGCACCAAAGCTACGTTAATACATAATGATGGGAAAATAGGTCTAATAGTAGAACCTCTTACCTCGAGATTAGCTAAAAAAATGATATTTAATCCTATCAGCAAAGGTCAAAGCTTTCCAAACAGATGAATCCTAAACATAACGAAACTTAACTTAATAAATTTGTCACCTAACATCCAAGTTTAACTTAAGTCTCTAACTTACCCCAAGACGAAGGTTGAAACCAAAACAACCTTGAATGGGAACAATTTCACAACTACACCATTTTTTCAAAAATGCCAAAGTGCCAATAACCTTCAAATAACGAATCTAAATTTAATAAAATTCAAGTTAAATCCATAATTAAATTAATTTAAGAGTAATGAACTTGATAATTGATGGATAACCCAGAAATAACCCAACAAATATTTACCAAAAGTGGCTCAAAAGTACCAAAAATGAAACTTGGCTTGGAGAAAGGGTTGTGGCTCGGCTAGGAGAAGCAATCGGCTTGGATGAGAGGAGAAATAACTTGGCTTGCGCGTGTGACTCGCAAAGGGGAAGAATGTATGGCTCGAAGGACGGTCAACGGCTCGTGAAAATGGTAGTGGCTGGGTCTGAAACGAGACTGGCTTCAACAAAAAGACGACAAAACAAGCAATGTCGACAGACAGAGGCATCTTTGGAGATTGGTAGCGTGCGACGATGAAAGAAACGTCTTGGGGCTATCTTGGCGAGGCTTCGTCGGACTGAACAAGGCTGACGATAAGATGAACGGTGAGTAACGGAGGAGAACAACTTCGTCCGAGCAGCGACGGTCGTTGGTGACGGTAGGAGGGTGAAGAGCGGCAACTAAGGTTTGTGAGGAAGGAAGAATACAGGTTGAAGAAGATGAATATTGAATAATATGCACGTTTTACGAGGGTAAAAATATATAATAATAATAATAATAATATCATTATTATTACTTAATTTTCCCAAATAACTCATATTTTCCTTTTTTCTCTTCCTATTCCAATTCATTCCCACTCTCTCTCTTCATTAATTCTAACCCATCAAATCACCTCCTTTACTTTTCCCAAAACCAATATATTTTAAAATAGTTATATTTTCCATAATATAATTATTTCTCTCTCAAAATATCTTTTCTTAAAATCAAAATATGCCAACTTAATAATTATATTACCTTTAATATAATTATTATTATTTCCAAAGTTTTAGTATAATACCTTAATAACACATCTTCCTAAATAATTATATTATCCCCAATAATATAATTATTCTTATCTTCCAATAATATAATTAATCATAATTACTCCATGATTTTACCCAACTAAATTGCCAAATATCAATATCATTCAACTTAAATTAAATCTTTCACCGTACAAAAAATCCAAAATTCAACAATCAATTAAATATTCTTCCACTAAATATTTAATTAATCATAATTTCTACAAAACAACTAATCTTCAACAAATATCTAAAACAACACCCAATAATTTCAATAAAACTAACTAAATCCAAGATAATTAAAAGCAAAATTACTTTAATTTTTGGCAGTTACAATCATGTAACGCCCGAGATTAGGAGGGAGACATGAGTGAATTGATATCATCTGAATGATAGGGATCTTGAGGACATGAAAGTCATGTTAAGAAGGACTTAAAAGAATTAAAAGTTAATACTTATACTAACAAGGTGCACCTTACATGAGGGTAAGGTGTGTCTACGTTTTGAAGGTCAGAGGTTATCTGAATGTAAAATCATGAACGTGGCATGGCCAACTCACAACCAGGCGACGTGAGGTAATCATCTAGACTATATGGGCGAGGGGTGCTTGGATGCACACACGAAGAGAGGCGCAGAGCTATGTCACACAACGAAGGCACGCGACCAAGCGTTATGTGGGCGTATTTGCGCTCGAGTGCTTTTTGCCCCTCATGCCCAGCGGCTAGCCGTGTCATGACACTTGTTTTGGGAAGTTTTTGTGTTTTGTAGATTTTTGGATTAAGTTTTGATGTTTTCTGATTTTAAAAGTTTAAAATGAGTTTAAAATTGGGAAATTGCATCAAATAAAAAAATTTAGAAAAAAACAACCCATAACACCTCTTTTTTGCATATTGCGAATATGGCAAATATGACAAATAATTAATGATATAAGAAGGCTATCAGACGGCTATAAAAGGGCTATCTGAGGGTTATTCGCTTTTAAATTTGCTTCTTTTGCAATTTTGAAAATGTAGTGACATCGGCTCTATTATCATAATTGTTTTTGCTACTTTTGCAAACGCCTCTTTAAATTCTCTAATTTCAGAACTAGAAGAGATTGAACAAATTTATAGGCCAAGGAATTAGTCACCACCTGTGAGTGAGAAAAATGAATTTAATAGTGATCTCTAAACACGATTTACTAAGTTTGTGTTTCTACATACTTTGAGTTAACATATTTAAGAACTAAACTTGATTTATATAGTAGATTTTCAAAGCATGAGTTTCTAATTTTAAAAAGTTTGAAAAGCATGCGTTTGATCGATGAGTTTATCGAGAATATTTCTTAAGAATTGATTACGAGCAAGGATACAAATGTTGAGTTTATGAAACTATTTAAGTTAAATGTTGTTTGAAGCTAAGCTTGTTTTATAGATTTGAGACTTGCTGAGTGCAGAAGATTTATCTAACGTGCTGTTTAGTTTGAGACAATGTTTTTAAGCACGAGTTTGTTTGAGCATGTTGTGGTCTATACCTAAGAGTTATTCACATATTTGTGGCAACCCTATCGGGGAATTTTTCTTATGCACAGAGATCCTATGATGAGAGTGTTCAGTAGATGCCTAGAGTTTCCATCATCGTGATTAGGTAGAGATGAGGGCCTTTACGGGACGCCTAGATTTATCATCTCATAGTAGCCACGATGAGATAGGACACTACTAATGCCTAGACCTTCGTCTCGTAGAGTACAAAGATTTAGAGTATAGCAAGTAAAAGAGAAATGTTTGAGATACTTGTTTAAGTTTGAGAACTATGTATTTTCTTTGCTTTACTTAAAATGTATTGGATAAAGTTGTTTACCTACTCGTTGATTTGTTAAGCATGTTTGGTTTAAAAGTTAGTCTCTCACTAAGCTTTAGCTCACCCTTTCCAAGGTAATGTACCTCCACAAATACCCTTAAACCAAAAAAGATATTAAAAAATAATCTCAATTCAAATTTTACACCAATTTTCTCGTCAACCAAAATTTTAAGTTAAAACATAAAAAATTCATAAAATCTCACAAGATTTTGAAATAAAAGTTTCTCATTAAAACACAATAGAACAATAATAGTCAAATAAATAAATGTATTTAACTATTAACACATACTAAACTTTTGAAAATACCTTTAAACTTTCAAAATCAAAGTTTAAAAAATACTCTTAAACTTTTTGAAGAAAAGTTAAAATACCATTATTGTTAAATAGCATAAACTGCTAATACTGAACTTCTCTAATTTTCTTTTTTTTTTCTCCCCTCTCTTCTTATAAATAAATAAATAAAATTACACACTTTTGTAGGGTATATTGATTCTAATAAGAATAAAGAGAATAAGAAAAGAACCAAGAGATTTTAGGACTTAAATGTTTTTAACGAAATTGTATGTTAATAGTTTAGTGTGTGTTAATGATCAAATAATTTTTTTTTTTACTAATTATTGTCTTAGTATGTTTGAAGGAGAAATTTGTATTTTGGATTTTTTTGGAATTTCATGTTTTAAGTTAAAATTTTGGTTTTTCTTTTGGGTGATGAGAATTTTTTAGTAAAATTAAATTAAAGAAAGTATTTTTTAACATTTGTTTTTTAGTTTAAGAGTATTTGTCAAATTTTCAATAGTTTGGGGGTATTTTTTTAAACAACACTTTAACGGTAATAGTATTTTTGAATCCAATTTGAAACTTTAAGAGCATTTTTTAAACTTTTGAAAGTTTAAGGATATTTTTTTACCTAAATTATTAAGTTTAGGGACATTTTTATAATTTAGCCATAGGTTAATGCGGACTTAATTACTACTTTTTCTTTTTTAAAAGTTAAACTTACAAGAGCGGCCTTTTTAGCTTAAGTACACACCATAACTTGTTTCCAAAAGCAAACTGAATTTTGGAAAGCAAAAGAGTATCTTGTTTGATAACTATTTCAATTTTTATTTCTTGTTTTTGAAAGTTAAGTCTATTTTATTTCATTTTTCTTCAATATAATAATTTAATTATTGGTCAAATTCAACAAACAAAAACAAGTTTTTAATGGGTGGTTGCTAATATAGCAATTAGGCTTAAAGTAATAAACAAATACAGCACATGGTACAAAAGAATTTGTAAATGTTACAAAATTTAAATTAAACTCTTAGAGCTTATCAGTGATAGACCATATAAGACTCAATTAATGATTGACCATATTGCTACTAGGAATCTATCACATAATCACTTATAGATTTTGTTAGATTTTCATTTTTTTTAAAATTTAATAAACTTAATTGTTACCCATAAAAGTGTTGTAAACCCTAGACTTTAAGTTCTTAAGAATTTCCAAGTATTTAAAGTCAAGTTTAATTAGGGTTGTTATGTTGTTCTTGATGTTTAGGTTTACATGTTAAAAGGAAGCCCACATTTTAAAGAGAAAAGTGGTTGGCAGCCAAAAAGAGTGAGAAGAGTTGTCATGAGGAATTTTGGCTAAGTACAAGGAGTAGGCGAGATGGGCAAGTTGGGCGGCCAAGTAACGGTTGAAAACCTCTCAAGACATGCCTAGGTGCAAAAGCATGAAGATTGTAGTGTGTAGGCGAGAGAACCTCTAAGGAAGTTATCCTTGTGACGACCCAGACTTTTCGGACTGACCGTCTAAGTCGTCAATTTGACACAAAATCGTTTGTTGACGAAAGACATAGTAACTTTAATTGAAACCATATGAATTCGAAGAAAACATTTAATCGGGCCCTATTTCAAAATATGAAATTCTAAAGTACTGTTTACAAAACTTTAACTATTTGTAAATTCAGTTCAACAAAACGTTTATAAAAAAAAATAGTCAGCGGAAGCAGTTTAAAGGACAATCTTCTATGGCCATTCACGAGTCCTTCTTGTCCCTCGTCGGTCTGCCCCTCGTGTTACCTTTGCCTGAAAAGTTAAACATAAAAAGGGTGAGTATTAATATACTCAGTAAGGGACCCGCTACTGGTCCCGTTAGGGGAAAAATAAATTATTAGTATCCTATGGTGTACCCTGCACAGTCACAGTCTAGTGCTCCCGAAGGATGCACATATCAGTCTAGTGCTCCCGA
>JACWES010000129.1:0-23614 GCA_025688845.1 Cucumis hystrix
AATCACTTAAAACAAGCATGATACCTATGTAAGATGTATTTTAAATACTTGTATATTTACAACGTAAGTTACACTCTCTTGATTATCTTCTTATGCGATTTGGCCTCATTATTCTAATAAAAGAGGTTATAATAATGTATATTTATACACTATCACACCCCCAAATTAGAACAATGTTTATCCTCAAGCATCACTCCATATCATGCTTGTGTTGAGATTTATGTCCTAAAACTCGTAGATTGTAATTATCATCCATCGATTGTTATTAATAAAGTTTTATTATAATAAATGTTATTGATTATATTATTAGTTTTGTCTTAATAACCCAAATCCAATAAACTAACATCCTAAGTTGTTTGATGAGTCTTGAATAGTATATAGAGACATACAGGGATTAATGTTCGAAATCAGCTTAAAAGGTCTATAGTATAGAGACAAGGCTGGGTACCTTATCTTGGTAACACTATGAATACAGCTCACTTTGTATTTGATACAAATTCAATGATCCAACGCGTTCATGTAGGTGACATGCGAGTGAGGGTATCGTATGAAATGAGTTTGCATAAGACCGGACCCTGAAATAGTAACCACTAGATGTAACTCCGTTAACTAGATAAGTTTCTATTTCATTAGGGTGACCTAGGTAACTTAGTCTTAATCCTGAGTGTATTATGAACTCATGTCGCGAGGAGATTGTTTTTCATTTGTACTGATGAGAATAGCCAGATTATCGACTAGGGTAACTAGATGAGTGTTTCCTTAAATGGTGTCTCCATAACTTGAACAAATGGCCCTAACTTCTCTATGGCACGAGAGGGTTTCTGTTTATTGATAGGACCATAAACAGGTTGTTCATTAGAGAGCATTAGTATTTAAGGACTAGAGTAACCTAGGCTAAAATGGTAATTTGACCCCTCTGGTGTTATGAACACTCGTGAAGGACTACCTTATTGTTATTTGTCTATAACAGTCGACATAGAAATATATCTATAGTGAGAAAGAGTTTAACTGTGAGTCTTTAGTGGAGTGTACACACAGTTAACGAATATTGATTAATGTGGTCACTACTACAAAATTGGCTTTACTTGACGCTTAAAAACTTTCAAGTATCTGTTTACTTGACGCTTTTCAATGCGTCAAGTAATCCAATGTCAAGAATAAGAAGGTTTTGTTTGACAGTTTTTACGCGTCAAGTAAAATTATACTTGACAGTTTATAAACGTCAAGTATATAAGATTTGTTGACATTTTCTACATGTCAAGAATTTGTTTACTCTTGACACGTTTTGCATGTCAAGTTTTTTTTTTTTTTTAAATAAAAAATTATATATTTAAAAATATCCCTATAATTTATCTTGCACCTGTTTTGAAGTTTAACAATGTCAAACGTATATAAGTAAAGCGAGAGAGTACACGTACATATGTCAAGTCTTTTTTTAAAAAAAAATTATATATTTTAAAATATCCTCATAATTTATCTTGCACCTATTTTGAAGTTCAACAATGTCGAACTTAATATAAGTAAAGTGAAAGACTACACGTACAAATGTGCTAAAGTACCATTGAAATATACATATAGTTGGTCATTACGTACTTACAACATAGAAACATATCGTTCTTATTCATATTACAAAACGAGTTATGAACATCATTCTTAATCATAAAACACAAATTAAAACATATTAATAACAAGAAACAGAGATCACACTCCCCTCCAAGTACCACAACACTCGTAATAACTCCAAACTGATCAAAGTATCACCGATTGTTATCCTCAACTCCTTGAAATCTACAAACAAAAATAAGAATAGCATTAAAACTAAGAACTTTAACTTCTAATTCTAAGAACTTTGATAATAGAATTATGTTCATGAAATAGAAACAAAACGTAGAATCTCTAACCAAATCAACCCAAACAAAACCATCGTATATCTATATGGACTATAAAAATTAATACAACCAAATCAATGTCTCTAATTTGTTTAGCCCATCAATCTCATATCGTTGTAGCTTTTGATTTGAAGGTCCATTAGGACTCCTTCCTAGCTCGTACAAGGTAATGAGATTTATTTATATTGATTGTAATTTGAAATGTTTAAATTTATTTTGGGAATTAGTATAATGTATGGTGCTACATTATAATAGAAAGTTTATATATTAATCAAACTTTATTATATAAATTTAATTTTGGATATGATTCAAAATTAATTTATGAGAGATAAAATATTTGAATGAGTTCAAATATTAATTTAATGTGAATTGGATTCATATTAAAATTATTGGTTATGAGAGAAATTTATATTTGAATATGTTTCAAATTTAATTTAAGTTAAATATAAGATATTTAATTTAATTATTAATTAATTAGGGAATTAATTAATAGTTTAGTTTAATTTGATTTAATTAAATTTGGTTTGATTAAATTAATTTAAAACTATAAGATATTGGAGAGGTATTCATTAAATGTGATTTAATTAATTATTAATTGATTAATAGATTTGAAATTTCTATTAATTTAATGTTTTTTAAATTAATAGAATATCATGATTCTCTCATACTCCCTCAAAGAAAGGGAGTTATAAATATGAAGAAGAAAAACTTTTTTTCTTAATCAAAATTAAGTTAATTCTTTTGCTCTCTACAAAAATAGTTTCTCTCTAAACTTTTTCTCATCCCAATTGGTTTCCACAAACCAATCTTATCCCATAGGATAGGAAGGTCTCCGACGGGTGGTGTTCCAATTTGGAGTTTTAGTAGATTTAGAGGCATCAAACTAAGTTTTGCTTTCTATAATCTATAATTAGAAAACATGCTTAGTTTTAATTTATAATAAGAAAATTAGTTTTTATATTATTTTGTTAATGTATTAGTATTTTGGGATTCCCAAATTAAATTGAGGAATGGTTATGTAAAATCTTCCGCTACCATGGGCTTTTATCCCTTCAGCTTGTCCCCAAGAATCATTCCTCTTTGAAGACTCACCTTCCCCTTTGCGTTTCTACACTTCTAAAAACGCGAGCAAGTTTTATTCGTTATTCATGGTTTACTCTCATTGCGTACTTCTTGCTATGGAAATATTTCTAACTTTAGAATGTGGCAAGCTTAATACTTAAAATACCCTTGTTCATTCCCCGCAATAAATTTTATTTTCAGCTTCAGAAATGGCTAAAACTTTTCGAAAAAAATTTGAATCCTTTTATTTGGCGAAAGAATGCTTTTCTAATTTTTGCAATGGATTTGGCTTTGAGTGGAAAGTCATAGGTAGTCTATGAGTCCATTTCTCTCCTCAACTGTAACTCTTATCGGCTCTTATTACTCAAATCTTTGAATTTATACTTTTGAAGCTTTGCTTCTTTATTTTTGCGAGAGGAGGCAACATAGGAGTTGTTATTTTAATTGAATACAAAATTTTCAAACTTTTCAGATTTCTAGCGAACCTTTAAATTTTGTTAAAATGCCTTACTTTTGCACGCCTTAGGAGTGTTTTCAAAAAGTTTCCAAAGTTTTAGTGCGTACCTTGCACACCATCAAATTTAAAGGTTACAGTGTTCTCATTACTAAAAGTTAATGATAAGATTATTCGCAGAAATTTTTTACAAAAAAGGTTTGAGGTAAAGCTTGCTCGCCTACCCTTATAAATGCATATACTCATTATCTTTGTATTTATAAGGATTATGAAAATAGACTTCGACACGAGAACAATACAACAAAAACTAACTATGATGTGAATAATGGTGTTCCACTCGTTTTAGAAGGACCGATTACAAGATCTAAGGCATCAAAGATTCAACAATCATTCATTCTTCATGTACAAGAATGGATGTTCACCGTGAATTTCATGTGCCACATACTAATACAAGAGACGAAGGACCATTGGGATTTTGAAGGTTAATGTTTTCTCGATTGAAGTGGACTATGGGGTAGACATTAAGCTTCCATGAAACCAACATTTCGAAGACCTTATGACTTACTTAATATCACATTTTTATTGTATTTCCATTTGTTTTAATTTAACAAGTTAGGGTAACTACCATTAATAGCTTAGTATTAAAGATGGTGGTTGGAAATTAGTTGTTGGAAG
Organism: Cucumis hystrix; assembly: GCA_025688845.1. NCBI lineage: Eukaryota > Viridiplantae > Streptophyta > Magnoliopsida > Cucurbitales > Cucurbitaceae > Cucumis > Cucumis hystrix. The sequence goes on from JACWES010000129.1 coordinate 4,081, forward strand.
ATAAAAATATTAGTTAATGGTTTAAAGACATTTTGGTATTTTCATTAATTAAGATAGAATCTCTACGAGGCTATATAATGCCTTTTTCGTTTCATTTGTAAGAACAAGACTTTTGACTAATGCAATTTGAAATCTCATTTTAAGAGTTTTTCCTTAATTTGCAATTCTTGTGATAAAATGCATGCGAGCCATTCAATCTAACCTTGATCAAGTTTGATTGTGGAGTGACTCAATTTAAAACAAGTTTTCCAAATCTTGCTTCGAGATCTTTGATCTAAGAGGTAATCTAATCCTAACTTTCTCTTAGTTGATCTAAATTAGTATAAGGAGGTGTTAGTTTCTTATTTCAAAAGTTATTGTTTCGTTAATAGCTTGAATCTTTGGATTGAGGATTATGATTGCCTTATCATTTGATATCAAAGCATAGGTTGCATCTTTGTGGTCTACTCTAGGATTCATTCTATCTCTTTTTTCTTGTAATCTTGTAGTTATAGTTTTTTATTTTTATCTTATCGTTTTTTGTCTTTTCATCAATCGTTCTTGTCTTACTTCAATCTTATTACATTTTACATATTGAAAAAAAAAAGGTTGCAAAGAAAAGTTTAAAAAAAGAGAGAGAAAATAAAAAAGAAAAAAAGATCTTGAGAAAAAAATTGTTCTTGCAACTATTCTAAAAAAATATTTGTGATTAATCTTTATTTGTAATTAAATTTTGCATAATTGAGTTATTACATTAACTCTTTCCATGTTTCTTCCATTCCCTAAGTCAATTGCATGATCATTTGAATGTCTTTTCACCTTCCTATCATTAATTTTTGAAGACTTTCAAATTTGTGATTTTCAAACTTCCTCCTTATCTTTCATTTTTTTTCCTTGCAAATTACCAAATTTCATTGCGTGCCCTTCAAAAAAACTTTTAGATCAGCCTCTTATCTTCAACTTCCAAGAAGGGTAGTTTTCTAAATTCATTCCTTAAAACATTTCTATTTGCAAATCAATTCATGTGTTCAGTTTCATCTGAAAATTCTGTTCTTCCTTATTTGCTTGAACCTTTCATTGTTTTTTTTTTTTGTTCTTGTTGTGGTTAGCTTCATAATTATCTTGTCTTGCTTATATTGATTAGCTCACTATTTAACGGATTGCATAGGCTACCCAATAAAATAATTTAGCTACTTTTCCAAATAGCCTACCTTTTGTGTGTAAACATGAGTGTTCCGAGTGAATAATTAGTGAATTTAGTGAGTGAGGTCTCTTTTAATCTATTTACTATGAATCAAAAAGTGGAAAATGATGGGGAGATTAGTGAAACTAGGAGGATAGAAGCACAAGGAGGAGCAATTGTTCGTTTAACTCAAGTAATTAATGACTTGACAGATCGATTAGATAGAATGGAGGTAGCATTAAGGAATCGTCACCAAGGGGAAGGAGTTGAAAATGAAGAGGATGAGGATAACGAAGCTCTTTTAGCTGGACAAAATCCAAGAGGGAGGAGAGTGTTGGGCCAAGATAGAAGAAGAGAAAGAAGCGAGGGAAAGAGCATGTTACCAGAAAGAAGGGTTGAAAGGGAGTACCAAAATGAAAGAAGAGAAGAAAGAGTGATAGGAGAAGTGAAGCTCACAAATCGTACTTTTCACGGGACAACGGATCCGGATGAATATTTGCAAAATGAGAGCAAAATTGAGCATGTTTTTTATTGACATAATTTTGAGTGAAGAAAGGAAAATGAAGCTTGTTGTAGCTGAATTTGTGGATTATGTGAGTGTTCGGTGGACAACATTGAAACTTGAATGGAGAAGGAACTATGAAGAGCCAATTGAAACTTGGGAGAAATTGAAAGCCCTAATGCAGAGGAGGTACATTCCTAAGTACTACATTCGAGAACTAAAGCAAAAGTTTTACTCTTTACAACAAGGATCCAAAAGTGTGGATGACTATTATAAAGAAATGAAAATCCTTATGAATCGAACCAATATTGATGAAGATGAAAAGGATACAATGGCAAGATTCCTTGGAGGAATGAACCAAGAATTGACCAACCAAGTGGATAGACAAACTTACTTTGATATGAAAGAGTTGTTACATCTTGCTATCAAAATTTAAGGGCAATTAGTTTGGGAGAAGATGCACTTCAAGAGGTATGTTTCTTCTAAATCTATTTCGTTTTCTACTACTACTTGGCAAAAGAATTCAAAGTGGAAAGGTGAATTTCAAACCTAAAGGAAAGGTTGAGTTTGAAAAGAAAGATAAGGTTGAAAACTCCAAGGGTAAAGAAAAATTGGATGGATCGAAGGAAGTTCGAGAAAAGAATCGAGACATAAAATGTTGGAAATGTTAAGGGATTGGACGTATTGCTCGTTATTGTCTAAACAAAAGAACCATGATCATTGAAAATGATGAAGTTGTCACCGATGGAGAAGAAAGTGAGAAAGATGAGCTAATTGAAGAAACAATTGAAGAAAATGAAGAACTAGAAGATGGGAGTAAATTGAAACTTGTTACAAGAAGGCTTCGTAGTGCTCAAGTTAAGGAAAATGATATTAAAGACCAAAGAGATTATCTTTTTCACTCAAGATGTTTAGTTAATGGGATTGCTTGTAGTTTTGTAATTGACAATGGAAGTTGCACAAATGTTGTTAGTATGTTTCTTATCAAACAATTGCAAATTCCAACTCAACATCATCCTAAGCCTTACAGGCTTCAATGGCTCAGTGATAGTGGAACAATGAAGGTAGTTTCTCAAGCTTTGATTTCTTTCACCTTGGAAAAGTATAAAAACGAAGTCCTATGTGATGTGTTACCTATGCATGCTGGAGATATTTTGCTTGGGCGACCGTGGCAATTTCATCAAAAAGTTTTGTGTGATGGGTACTTGAATAGGTATTCTTTTACAAAAAAATTTAAAGACAAGTGGAGGAGCTCATGGAGAAGGGATATGTACACGAAAGATTGAGCCCAATGTTTTGTACAGATTTTATTAGTGCCAAAGAAGGATGGAACTTGGCGTATGTGTGTGGACTGTAGGACCATCAACAAAATCACTGTAAAGTATCGTCATCCTATTCCTAGGCTAGATGATATGCTTGATGAATTGCATGGTTCATGTTTCTTTACAAAGATTGGTTTGAAATCTGAATATCATCAAATTAGAATGTATGAAGGGGATGAATGGAAAACTGCCTTCAAAACTAAATTTGGTTTGTATGAATGGCTTGTTATGCCTTTTGGTTTAACTAATGCTCCTAGTACATTTATGCGTTTGATGAATCATGTTATAAGAGGATTTTTTAGAAAATTTGTAGTTGTTTACTTTGATGATATTTTTTATTTATTCAAAGACTTTGATTGAACGTGAGAAGCATGTTAGGACAACTTTAATTACACTTAGACAAAAGAGGCTTTATGCTAACTCAAGCATGTGTAATTTTTGAATGGAAAATGTTAACTTTCTTGGCTTCATAGTGGGTAAAAATGGAGTTGAAGTAAATGAAGAGAAAGTTAAGGCAATTAGAGAATGGCCAACACCTAAAAATGCAAGTGAGGTTAGGAGTTTTCATGGTCTTCGCTAGTTTCTATAGAAGATTCATGAAGGACTTTAGAACTATAGCTGCACCATTGAATGATTTAGTGAAAAAGCATGTTATCTTTGCATGGGGAGAAAAGCAAGAGAAAGCCTTCAAAGAAGTTAAAGAAAAATTGACGAATGCACCATTACTTGTCTTGCCTAATTTTGATAAAACATTTGAAATTCATGTAAGTGTGTTGGGTATAGGTGCTGTTTTGATGCAAGATGGGAAGTCTTTAATGTATTTTAGTGAAAAACTAAGTGGGGCAAGTTTGAATTACCCTACTTATGATAAACTGTTGTTTGCTCTAGTTTGTGCCTTGTAGATACACTACAACAAAAATGGTTTACGACGATAGTTATTTTCTGTCGCGAATAAAATCTGTGATAGTTATTTACAGTCATAGAAGCGGGAGTCATGGAAAGTCCTTCCATGACAATTTTCGAAAACTATCGCAATAAGTTTTTTCATGACAGAAAATAAATGTCGTTAATTACTATTTTATGACAACAAATAATTGTCATATTTTATATTATGACAACAAATAACTGTCATCATTTGCGTATTAACGACAGTTTAAAAAATGTTGCAAATTCATTTATTATGTCATTTTTTAAATGTCAAGAATATGTCAATCGTGACAGTTTTTTAAAAAATAAATGTCATTGTTTTGCTATTGACGACATTTTTTTCCTGTCAAATATAGGGCAATCGTGACAGTTTTTTTAAAAAATTAAATGTCATTGTTTCGCTATTGACGAGATTTTTTCCAGTCAAATATAGGACAATCGTGACATTTTTTTAAAAAAAATTAAATGTCATTGTTTCGCTATTGACGACATTTTTTTTTCTGTCAAATATAGGGCAATCATGATAGTGTTTTTAAAACATTAATTGTCATTGTTTCGCTATTGACGACATTTTTTCTGTCAAAGATAGGCCAATCGTGACAATTATTTTATCAAAAAATTGTCATTGTTTTGGTATTGACGACAATTAATGAAAGTCATAAATTCATATATTATGACATTTATTTCCAGTTGCAAATTCCTCAATTACTACAATTTTTTCTTGTTCTTATTGTCGCTCCGCCATTACACAAACCATTTGAATGACAATAATGTTATAATATATCACACCCATATAGAAACAAATAGCCGACACTTTAATATATACACACTATAATACAAGTTGTAATATTCGTACATTTTCAATCAAGTTTCAACAATTTACAAGTACGAAATTTCAGCCCTTAATCAAAACCAATATAAAGACCATCAGAATACATATAACATGATTTTCTGCACAAGCATAAACAACCAATCGGTAAGCTTTCATCTCTGAAAATATTCTTTGTTGCTTGAACCATGCTAGCCAGTGTATTTTGATGGTCCAGATAAAGTTCTTTGAAAGTAAACTCATGAAGTTGTCGGCTCCAGTTGAACCTACAAAGACAACATGAATATAAGCATCCATCAAAGGACAAGAGAGTACATTAACTCTTAAAGAAAATTTCAACATTGAGCATTACATATCACTACATGCATCGATAACACTACATGCATGACAAGGTTACAAAACCGGAAAGCATTACCTATCACTATTTCCTTCACAAGCATTAGATATTAAGAAATATTTCAACATTGAGCACTACTTGAACCTGAAGAAATTATATCATATGCATCAACGGGTTTCGTTGACCAGGAACCAGAAGTCGGTAAACAAAATACACTATTCACTATTGCACTGAAAATCATGTTTGAACTAAATAGTATTCAACACCTAAACCCATGTTTTAAGTTGTAATCGTGACTTTTATCTTTGTGGCTTCTAAAGTATGTGCAATACTACAATCGAAAACATCATCATCAATTATACAGGCCCTAAGGCAACTTAAATTATGGACTACGAAACCAGAACTCGAATAGAAACTGTAAAAAGAAAAAATCACTCCATTGTGTCCAATTGGTGAACAGTTTGTTCTGTCCTTGCTTATAAGAAAAAACATTATAATCTTTTATGTTTATTACGTCATAAAAAAAGTGAGAAAAGCTACATACCACAGCAATGATAATTACAAGATCATCCCAGTGCTTCTCATCTGCAAGTTGAACTGCAAGACTATCACTTCCATCCTTTTCCTTTAGGGGCCGGGAAATCAAAGTGCTTACCTTCTAAAGAATCTTCTTTCCCACCTTGCAGTTTCAGGGTGATCAATTTTTTAGAAGGATTGAGAAATATGGAACCTTCATTTACAATCTAGAGTATATTAAGATAGCACAATCGTGACTTAACAACTCCTCAACAAGATATGCATACCCCTTGCGAGATGTTCTATGGTTGTATTTATATAGCTTCCTTTTCAATTTCCCTTCTTCACTTTTTTTTTCTGTAGAACAAATTGTATCAACTCAATTCAATTAACATATTTGGGTAACAAATTGTACATAAAGTATAACAAATTGTTTGAATCTTCATACTTACATCAAAATCTTCCTTCAACCGTGAACCCACAAATTCAACTCAATGGTCTTGATCGATGAATGAGTACTCCATTGGAGAGTGTTTTAATTTCTCCACATCGTTCTTAAATGGCAGTACATACGTAGTTGTTAATCTGGACTTAAATCTGCGAAAGCATACTCCCGCATTTTGAAGTATACTTTTCTTCGACTTTGGGTCAAGAATGAAGCTGGCCTACAATGTGAAAAACACATCAAAAGTATTAAAATTGTTCCAGTGGATGGTTTATTATACTTAAACTCACTTAGAAGGATTTTTACCTCAATTAGTTCATAGATCTTCTCCTTAATCTCTTTTGGAACGACATGCCAACTAGAGTATGTGATAGGAACGTGAAACCTTACGGTCGTTCCAACAAAACTTTTCAGCTTCGTTGCATTCTGTCCAATTGGTTGACCTAGTTTGTTGTACTGAATCACCATTCTCCGTCCCTCACTACTACAACGTGTTATATCCTTCATTCCCGTAGGGCCACGTTTCTTTTTCTGGCTACTAGTTTCCCCTCTTTCATGGGATGTAGCATGTTAATCGTCATCTGAATGAACCATTACTGCAAACATAAATGTGATCTAAAACATAACCCAACAGACTGTTAGTAACCATACTCATGTAATTGTAAATGTAAATTGTGAAATAACCCAAAAGTCATAACATAACCTATGAATCGATTGTAAATGTGAATTGTGAAATAACCCAATACTCATGTAATCAACGATTGGTTCTCAAATAAACTATGAAAAGATTCTTACACACTTACTTACGCAAAGTTCATAATAACTATGGTAAAACATATAACACTTTCAAATTAGAATATCTACTACATAAAATTCTCCGAAATTTGAAAACAAAGAAATTGTTGAACATGAAATGAAAACTTGATAACAGTAGATTCTGAAGTAGTCATATCTGAAAATGGAATTGTCTTACAAAGAAGAAAAAACGACAATGATTAACTCTATGTAATGAACATTAAACACAAGTAAATAACAAAGTGTACGCATATTACTATACATACTTCTCAAAGTCAATTGGTAACCCATGTGCCTTCACAGTCAGGTCTAGCATATGTTTCCCCACCTTCGTCAATATCACATGTTGTTGACCATTTCGAGAGTGGGGGATAGTGCAATAACATGTCTCCTATGTCATCATCAACACATTTGAAGGGAAAGTCCTTCTCGGGTGGCATCACAACAACGGACCATCATGCATCAACAGGATCTGTGGCATAGAATACTTGTCTTTCCTGTGTGGCAATAATGAACGAATCTGAAGAGTGTCCAATTCAGCTAAGGTCCACCAGTGTGTAAATAAGATCGTCTTTTCGAACACCAACATTATTTTTTACCCAATTGCATTTGAAAAGAACAACCTTAAACGTATTGTAGTTGACTTCCCAAATCTCTTGAATCGTCTCATAGAAAGACATGTCACAAACTACTGGGTTTTTGTCCTTCACACTAGACACTTGCATTGTTGTTGCTACTAACATAATCCCACTGTTTTGAACAGTTCGATGGTCATCACGAGACTTTGTGTGGTAAGAAGACCATTTATTATGTACCCCTCATACGTCATTAAAGTAGGGTGGGGTCCATGTGCATGCCAACGTATGGTGTTCGAGAGAACCTTTCCTTCCTGTAATTCACTCATCACCTATTGAAGAGAACAGTCAGTCGTTCTATATATTGAACAATTAGACAAAACGAAAATGCATTTTGATTGTTTAAGTACCTGATCCCTAAACCATTGTTCATTTTTGGCTCTTCTTTGATTTTTCATCTTTAATTGGTTCAAATGTTGTCTACAAAATGTTTCATACATTAAAATGGTTCCTTGAGGGTAAATTGATGGCCGTATATAATCAAATGAATGCTTACTCTATGTATGGGTGCACTTCTCCAGTGCTCTGTAAAACGTGAAGATGTGCTTGCTTCAGTTGTTGCACATCGGGTCGAACGTATGTTCCTGCTGATAGTGGTCTATCACTTTGTATGTCTTCCCTTGAATTGAGTGATCCAAGTCCAATAGGATCTAATCTAGAAAGAAAATCTAAACAAAATTCAACTGCCTCCTCACATATTTGTGCTTCTGCAATGCATCCTTCTGGTCGAGTTCTATTGCGAACATAACTTTTCAACACTTTCATGCATCGTTCAAATGGGTACATCCACCGCAAATATACAGGTTCACAAAGCTTTACTTCTCTCACGAGATGAACGACAAGGTGAACCATAATTTTAAAGAACGGGGGTGGAAAATACTTCTCAAGATTGCATAAAGTCATAACTATATCTTCTTGCAATGCATCAAGATCTAAGACGAAAAAACTTTTGGGGTAAACCGCATTGAAGAAAAAGCACAGTCTACTGATAGTGTACCTCACATTCTTCGGTAGCACTGAACGTATTGCAATTGGAAGCAATTGTTGCATTAAAACATGACAGTCGTGTGAATTAAGGTTGGTCAGTTTTAAGCCATCCAAAGAGACACGACTGCTAATATTTGATGAATAACCTTCGGGAACTTTAATTTCAGACAAAGTCTTACAAAACCGATACTTCTCTTCTCTTTACAATGTATAACATATCGCAGGTATGTAAGTTCTATTACTTGTAAACATTGGTGCCAATTCTGGTCTAATTTTCATTTCAACTAAGTCAAGTCTAGTATTCATCCCATCCTTACTTTTTCCTGGTATATCAAGGGTGCCCACTATGTTCATGCATACATTTTTTTCAATATGCATTATGTCTAGACAGTGTCGTACATGCAAGTGTTTCCAATATGGTAGTTGAAAAAATTCTGGTCTTCTTTTCCAATAGTCATTGCCACCTTCATTATGCAATGTCTTCCCACACTTCTTCCCACATGATAATATCATGTCTTTCAGCTTGAAGCGCATGGCCTCCCTCGACAAGGGTTGTAGAGGACTTTCATGCTCTTGCTTACCATTAAAAAAAAAATTGTAATCTGTATGGATGATGTCTTGGCAAATATTTCCTGTGTCCCATGTATGAAATTTTTTTTCCATGTTGCAGTCTTATTGAAGTAGTCTCCTCTCCACATATTGGACAAGCCATATATCCTTTAACACTAAAACCGCATAGATTACCGTATGCTGGAAAATCGTTGATGGTCCACAATAAGACAGCTCGCAGTGTGAAATATTCTTCTTTATATGCATCGAAACAACGAACTCCATCTTCTCACAACATTTGTAGGTCATCAATTAAAGGTGCTAAGTACGTATTGATATCGTAACCCGGTTGCTTTGGACCTGATATTAACTTTGTCAACATCAAATATTTTCTTCTCATACACAGCCATGGCGAAAGGTTGTATATTGTAGTAATAACAGGCCAACAACTGTAGGTCGTCCATAGATCTCCAAATGGGTTAATTTCATCAGTCGACAAACCCAAACAGAGATTTCTTGGTTCTGACCCAAAGGTTGGCCACATGTGGTCAATCAACCTCCATGATGGAGTGTCAGTCGGGTGTCTCAAAATACCATCACTTTTCTATCCATCGCATGCCAACACAAGTTCTTAACATTTTCAAATCTCTTGAACATTCTTATAAATATTGAAACTATTGGAAAGTACCACATCTGCTTGGCAGCCACACCACTTTTTTCCTTTTTTGAGTTCTTAGCGATCTTTCACCTTGATAAACCACACTTAGGGCACTTGGTCATGTTTTCATATTCTTTTCTGTACAAACAACAATCATTAGGACATGCATCAATTTTTTGGTAACTCAGTCCTAAGGCACCTAGTGTTTTCTTCGCTTTGTATAAGGAACATGGAATTTCGTTGTTTTCAGATAATAGATCACTTATTATGGACAATAATTCAGAGAAGCTAGTGTTACTCCAACCATATCTAACCTTCAGGTTATACAATCTCACGAGGGCTGACAACTTTGTAAATTTCTTACATCCTGGGTATAAGGGTTTCTTTGCGTCATCAAACATAGTATCAAAGGTATTGGATGCATTACAAGATTGTTCTTGAACGGATTAAACCATATTAACTGTATTAAATAAATCATCGTTTTCATCTTTTTTATCCACTGTATTTTCCATCATGTTAGTAACGTTATCTGAGTTCAAATCTTCACCATGTCAGAACCATACCTTGTAACTTTTATCAATTCCATTGGCATACAAATGATACAAAATTGTTGAGACATTCTTAAGTAAACGATTTTCGCAATTCAAACATGGACATCTAATTGAATTAGAACCTTTGGCATGACTAACACCAAATTGAACGAACATTTCGATTCCTAAATCATATTCTCTTGACATCCTATTTTTTGGCATCCATGACTTGTCCATTGTGTAGATGTATAAAAATTCAATCTTCTAAATTGGCCTCTAAATAAACTTGATTACAAAAGAGATATTGGGCAACAACTTTTAAAACTCAAACTTTCAAAACGGTACATAAACCTCAAAATACTCAAATATACCACCCTTAAAAAGCTTAAATGCCAATCAAATGTACAGCATGTTGAAGAGTATTGTTGTCCAGCAATAATTTATTTGATAGCATTCAGAAATTTTCTACCCCAAATAATGATCTCAGAGATACAAAATAGCACTATATAGATAGTTGAATTTGAAACGATTGTGGTAAGAAAAACCAGCACACACTCACACACACACACAAAAGTATATTTCCAAAATACCTAATCAACTCACAGAAAAAAAAAACAAAAGAAGCGAAAGTTTTTAGCTTAGTCATAAAAGTATCATAAACAATACTTCATAACTCCAATGATCCCCTAAATTTTAATACCAACTACTTGAGCGATATTGTTTAGGTTTTCAATCCACCCAAAATTCCTCACACTCCTCAAAGTTCATCAAGTTGAGAATTGGAAGAAAAGTAGAAAAAAAAGACCATCTCCACATTTCACAACTACTCTACTAAGAAAGTATCCTAATCAACATCAATCTTAGTCTTAACAGTTGGTTTTCAGCTTAGTCTTAAAAGTATCCTAAACAATACTTCATAACTCCAATGATCCCCTAAATTTCAATACCAACTACTTGAGCGATATTGTTCAGGTTTTCAATCCACCCAAAATTCCTCACACTCCTCGAAGTTCATCAAGTTGAGAATTGGAAGAAAAGTAGAAAAAAAAAAGTCCACCTCCACATTTTACAACTACTCTTCCAAGAAAGTATCCTAATCAACATCAATCTTAGTCTTAACAGTTGGTTTTCAGCTTAGTCTTAAAAGTATCCTAAACAATACTTCATAACTCCAATGATCTCCTAAATTTCAATACAAACTACTTGAGCGATATTGTTCAGGTTTTCAATCCACCCAAAATTCCTCACATTCCTTGAAGTTCATCAAGTTGAGAATTGGAAGAAAAGTAGAAAAAAAAAGTCCACCTCCATATTTAACATATTGAAAAAAAATTCGTTGTTTCTCATTCTCAACTGTAAGACCACTTGGTACATAGCTTTGCTTATGTTTTCTGTTCTGGCCCCAATACTTTTTCATTTGATCTATAAAATAATGGTTTTTATCATTGTATATATATATAAAAAAAAAGTTTATTCCCAAGAACATTGCAGAATAAACTTTACCCTTACCCTAACCCCATCTCAGATTAATTAAACCAACTATATTGTAAAAATTACAGAACCAAAAATTACACAACTCCATAAGAAACCCAGAAAATGAAATCCAAAGCTACAACAAAATCATAAAGAAAACAAACAAATAAGAAAAACTCATTTCACCCATTATCATAATAAGCAAGAACAAGACAAGAAAAACATGAGAATTCATTCACCCATTTTCAAATAGTGATCTCTTTCAGCTTCAAATCTTAAATATTGTTTGCCCAAAAGATGGAATTCATACAAAATGGAAAATTGAACACCTTACAAACAACCCATGGAGTTGAGGGAAAGAGTGACAGAGAACAAGTTCACGGAGAGAGAGAGAGAAATAGAAAAGGAACAGACGACTACCGGTAGAAGAGGTGATTGCGGCGGATTGAATGTTGAAGAGAATGCGGCAGATTGGAGATTACGGGCACGACCGGATTGAACAGAATAGGACAATGGAAGTTTCGTCGTCCAGTAGAGGAGGTTTTGATGGCATTGGAGTGGGGAGACGGGCACGAGGGGGCAGTGGCATTGAATGAACTGATCGTCGTCTGGGGAAGACCTTCAAAGAGTTTAGAGGTTGGGGGCGGAAGGGGCGGTGGAGTGAAGAGACGGGGGTGAATAGGTTAATCCTAATTATAAAAAAAATCATATATTAAATATATTATTTATTTCTATTGTATGACATCAAATAACTGCTGCAAAAAGTATTATCCGAAAAATTCCTCCTTTTCTCGCTAAAAATGCATTTTTTCCCGTTTGTGACAGTTTTTTTTCTCCCTCTATTTTGTGATATAAATAACTGTCATAGTAGAGGGTTTTTCTTGTAGTGGTATGGCAACATTACCTATGGCCAAGAGAATTTGTGATTCACACTGATCATGAAAGCTTGAAGTACCTTAAAGGACAAAGCAAATTGAATCATAGGCACGCAAAGTGGATTGAGTTCATTGAAAAGTTTCCCTATGTAATCAAATATAAGAAAGGTAAAGATAATGAAATAATTGATGCTTTGCCAAGAAGGTATGATCTTTTTACCTTTCTTAGTGCAAAAATTCTTGGATTTGAGCATGCTAAGGAGTTATATAGAGATGACACTAATTTTGGAATGATTTATTCATCTTGTCTCGATGGAAAAGCTGTTGATGATTATTATGTGTTTTGTGATTTTTTGTTCAAGAAAAGTAAACTTTGTGTTCTTAAGTGTTCTGTAAAAGAATTGCTTGCTAAATATGCTCATGGGGGTGGATTAATGGGGCATTTTAGAATTCATAAAACCTATGACATATTACATGAACATTTTTTGGCCTAAAATGAAACATAATGTTCATAAGGTTTGTAGTCAATGTTTTAAATTCAAAGAGGTAAAATCTAGATCACAACCCAATGGACTGTATTCTCTTTTGAATGTGCCTAATGAACCTTGGATTGACATAGCTAGGGATTTTGTGCTTGGTTTGCCATCGACTAAAAAGGGTAAGGATAGCATTTTTGTTGTTGTGGACAAATTTAGTAAGATGGCACATTTTATAGCATGTAACAAAACTGATGATGCTAAGCATATGGTTGACTTGTTCTTTAGAGAGCTTGTAAGGTTGCATGGAATTCCTAAAACTATTGTTAGTGATAGAGATGTAAAGTTTTTAAGCCATTTTTGGAAAGTGTTGTGGGGTAAGTTGGGGATGAAGTTGTTTTCAACTATGTGTCATCCTCAAATTGATGAACAAACCAAAGTGGTTAATAGTGTTGGGATTTATGTCCTAAAACTCGTAGATTGTAAATATAATCCATTGATCGTTGTTAATAAAGTGTTATTAATGTAATAACTATTATTGATTATATTATTAGTTTTGTCTTAATAATCCAAATCTAATAAACTAACATCCTAAGCTGTTAAATGAGTCTTGAACAGTATGCCGAGCATTCAATGATCAATATTCGAGATCAACTTAAAGGGTCTATCGTATAGGGAAACATTGGGTATCTTATCCTAGTAACACTATGGGTACAACTCATTTTGTATTTGATACAAACGCAATTATCCAACGCATTCGTGTAGTTGACATGCGAGTGAAAGTATCTTATGCAATGAGTATGCATAAGACCGAACCGCATAATACTAACCACTAGATGTAACTCCATTCACTAGATAGGTTTCTATTTCATTAGGATGACCTAGGTAACTTAGTCTTAATCCTAAGTGTATTATAAACTTCTATTCGCGAGGGATTGTCTATTGATTTGTACGGGTGAGAGTGGCCAGATATATTGCCGACTCAATATGTTTATCACTTTGGGGACAAGATCGAGTGAGAAGCTGGGAACATAATTACACAAGATGGAATTCACTCCCTCCCTACTTTAGGGTAAGTAGATGAGTGTTCGCTTAAATGGTGTCTCCAGGACTTGAAAAAAGGGTCATACCCTCTCTATGGCACGAGAGGGGTTTCTGTTTATTGGTAGGACCATAAACAGATTGTTCATTAGAGAAGCACTAGTATTTAAGATTAGAGGTAACCCAGGAGTAAAACGATAATTTGACCCAGCTGGTGTTATGAACACTCGCGAATGACTAACTTATTGTTCTTGATCTATATCCGTGGACACAAAAGTATATCTACAGTGAGAAGACTTCAGTTGTGAGTTTTTAGTGGAGTGTACACACAGTTAACGAATATTGATTAATGTGGTTAATGAGTTTAGCCAATTAATCTCAGATCGTTGTAGCTCAAAAATGGTAATGAGATTTATTTATATTGGTTGTAATTTGAAATATTCAAATTTACTTAGGGAATTAGTATAATTTATAGTGACATTATAATATAAAGTTTATCAAACTTTATTGTATAAATTTATATTTGAATGAGTTCAAATATTAATTTAATGTGAATTGGATTCATAGAAAGATAAGGCTCGGAGCTCAAAGGGTGAAGAAGAATTTGAATTTATGAATATGAAAATTCTAGAATGTAGAATTTTGTTCTAGTGTGTTCTTGTGATAGAATGCATGAATATTAGGAATATTAAGTGAGAATTGATCTACCTTACTTGTAGAGTACTTTGAAGATATAGGGTTGATGAGAGTTTTCTAACTTTTCTGATCCTTGTTTTCTTAGATCATCTAAGCAATCTGTATATAGCCTATCTTAGAGGTTGAAATCAAATTGATTTTGGGACTGTTGGGGTTTTGTTCTTTTGAGTCTTGTTATTTAACATGGTTCTTAGTAGGGGTGAAAAAACTCAAACCGAACCCATTCAGTTCGATTGGATCGGGCTTCAACAATACTATTACCGAACCGAACGAATTAAACTGGATCTGTTCGGTTCGGTTCGGTTCAAATGTAAAACAGTTAAGTTAAAAACTTAAAATTGAAATTAACATGAGTTTGCCATTCGTTCGTCTTCCTCCATCGACACAAGTTCGCCATTCTTCGTTCCTCGGCCATTCTCCGTTCGCCGGCCGTTATCCGTTCGTAGGTCTTCTGTCTTCCGTCTTCTGTTCACGTGTGTTTGAAAAAAGCGGAAGAAAAGTTTTCAACAAATCATTTTTGTCTTCCGTCTTCTGTTCACGTGGGTTTGTTCCTTTCAAGCTCAATCTCCGATCCTCTTTCTTCCTCCCTCGTTTTCGCTGCAAAATTTTCAGGCCAGGCCATCTCAATTCTTACGTGAGATTTTTCCTATTGGTTTGATTTTAAGAATCTCGATTTCGATTTTGGATTTTTGGATGATTTTGTTTTTTTGGGAAACTTTCATTTCATTTCCGTTCATAATTTTGTTAGTCCGGTTAAGTTTCGATGATTCTCTTTTAATCAATTTTATGTTTCATGGGTTTTTTTTTCCTAAATTGAACCTGGTAGTTGCGCTTATTGAAATGCCCAAATTTTGTTCAAACCCTAGATTTGAGAAACTCGAAATGTTTAAACCCTAGTATGAAGTAGTTTATGATCTTGAGTTGACATCTGTTAAGAATAATACAAAGTTGAAGAAGTTGTTGATTGCTCTCTTGGGCAAGGGAAGAGAAAGGGGAAGGGGGAAGGGGGAAGGATGAAGAGAAAAAAGAGAAGAAATGAAAGAGAAGGATGAAGAGAAAAAAAGAAGAAACAGAGGAGAAGAGGGAAGAAACAGGGGAAAAATGAAAGAGAAGAATGAAGAGAAAAAAGAGAAAAAATGAAAGAGAAGGATGAAGAGAAAAAAGAGAGTAAGGTGACACTTTTTCAAGAGATAATGTCAAATATGAGCGTTTTAAAAAAAAACTGACTCTGTCTGATCCATTTTGACCGGACCCGACCCAAATTCGGGTCGGGTTAGATCAGTCCATAACATTGAGAAACCTATACATTTTAGGTCGAGTCGAGTTTGAAGGAAAATCGACCGACCCTGCCCAATTACACCCCTAGTTCTTAGATCCCATGCTCAAGGGTTTCTTATCATTTGGTATCAGAGCTTTTGGGTCTAGATCAGATATATCTTTCCATTATTGATTGTGTTCTTCTCTTAATTTCTTGATTTCCATTTTTTTCTAGTTATCTCGTCACATTTTTTCTAGTTCTAATTTTACACTTTCATCTTCATCAATCATGTAGAACTAGATCTGATCTACAAACTTGATTACCTTCAATGTTAAATGTCGTCACTTTGAAAATCTATAAAAAAAAAAAATGTTGTGATTTGAGAGATTTCATGTTGAACTTTGTTGTTCGTGAATTCAAGAGCAAAGAAGATGACTATGAAAGCTACATTTGAAGAGATGCAATGCTTGGAAGTTGAAGAGTTCTTGGACATCCCAAAAGTCATAAAATGAAAAGAAATTATTTATTTATGTGTTTTCATTTATTACAGTAGTTGAAAGGGCATAAAATTAAAATGTTGTGATCTTTCATTTCATATTTTAATTAGTATAAATAGGGTTATAATTTTCACATTTAAAAATGAGAATTTGAATGAATGAAACATGAAATTTCTAGAATGTAGAATTTTGTTTTTGTGTGTTCTTATGATAGAATGCACGAATATTTAGAGCATTCAGGTGAGAATTGATCTACCTTACTTGTGGAATATTTTTGCGTGAGATGTCATGTATGATCTGTTCCTTTCTTCCTTTCCCACTTATCTTGGTTTAAACATGACAACGGCAGGAATGACGTTTATGTAAGCTGTATTTCTAAATACTTATGCGTTTACAACAATAGTCATGCTTCTGATCATCTTCTTATGCATTTTAACCTAATTATTCTAATAAAAAAAGGCTATAATAATGGTTATTTTTTTCATGTTATCACCTGGCTTGTTATAATCGTCCCTTTGTTGGTTTTGCGCGTTTCCTCACCTAACGTTCTATCACCATGCTTTTCTTCTTTTTTTGCCTGAAATCCTACGATAAAACTGATAAAATACAATAAAAAAAGGGATAAAGTTCTTTTGCATTCTGCGATAACAAGTTAGTCAAATCTTCTACTTTTCCACGTGTTTTCTTTCAATTTTTTGCAATAAAGCTTCATTATTTTACATAAAACTACAATAATTCATATGTCTACAAATTATTAATTGCCAGCTTCACATCTCAATTGCGCAAACGCATGCGATAAGATCACAAGCAGCAATGTAGAGCTGGCAAGCGCACGTACGACATGATTTTTCGTAAACTTGCATACATTTATGATTTTGCAACTAGTCTTTAAATTACCCGTTCTCCTTCATTGGAGCTCTACTTTAGCTTGATAAGGCAATCCTAATCCTCAATCTAGAGATCCAAGCTATTAACGTAGCAAGAACCGTTGAAATAAGAAAATAACACATCCTTATACTAATTTTGATCGACCAAGAGAAAGTTAGGATTAGATTACCTCTTAGATCAAAGATCTCGAAGCAAGATTTGGAAATCTTGTTCTAAATTGAGTTACTCCACAATCAAACTTGATCAAAATCAGATTGAATGACTCGCATGCATTCTATCACAATAACGCGCAAATTAAGAAAAAATTTATTAAAAGTCTTGTTCTTACAAATGAAAGGATAAATGTATTATATAGCCTCGTAGAGATTCTATCCTAATTAATGAAAATACCAAAAAAGTCATTAAAACATTAACTAATCTTTTTATCTTCCAACAACTAATTTCCAACCACCATCTTTAATGCTAAGCTATTAATGGTAGTTATCCTACCTTGTTATAGGTTGGCGGTTTCTAATTATCAAATTTTATAACTATTATAAAATTAATTAATTAGTCCTATAATATGCATATGGTTTAATTAATTAAAACAAATTTAATTAAAAAAATAAACCATGCAACATGCATAATACATTAGTGTAACAATTATATTAATCTATGGATGTAATATGCTCAATGCAAATTGATTTTCATCTTAATTAATATAACGCTTATATTAAAAAAAATAATACATGAAAATCAATTAAGCACACAAGTCATTAATTTAAATATAACAAATTATATTTAACTAAGTAATGTCATGCATCATGCTTATCCAATTTCAAATATTTAAAATATCAACATACTTTAAATAACTCATGAAATTCAAAATCATACATTAATACCATATATTATAACATTTATAATACATAAAAATGTATGAACATGCTTAGAAAATCATGCAACAAAAATATAACACTTATATTTAAGAATAGTGCATGATATTTATAATCCTAATGTGGAA
The DNA here is from genome assembly GCA_025688845.1 of Cucumis hystrix. NCBI lineage: Eukaryota > Viridiplantae > Streptophyta > Magnoliopsida > Cucurbitales > Cucurbitaceae > Cucumis > Cucumis hystrix. The sequence continues at coordinate 22,479 of JACWES010000129.1, forward strand.
TTTTAAACTATATGACATGTATTATGCATATAATTAATTTAATCAAACATCACATGAATGTGGAACTTGAACCCTTGACCTCCATCAAGGATAGGTGAAAAGCCATTGCACCATAAAAACATATTTGATTTCAATTTTCCTTTTTTTTTTAAACGTTGCAGGAACTCTTGCCATCGAACAACACATACTTACAAACTCGATTACAAAATTAAAATGTCCAAAACAACAGGTCCTTACATCAATCAAATTAATGAAAAACTGTAATCTAAGGTGTCAAAATCGAAAACATATATTTTGCAAATCACATTCATATACACAAATCCCACCTAATCAATACAAATTTTAAAATTCCCAATTAAAATTTGAGATGGCTCTGATACCAATTGAATGGATAAAAGCCCTATGGTAGTAGAAGATTTAACAGAACCATTCCTTAATTTAATTTGGGAATCCCAAAATATCAGTATATTGACATAAAAATAATTAAGAAACTAGTTTTCTTATTAAGACTTAAAGGCTAAGCATGCTTTCTAATTATAGATTAGAGAGAGAAAAACTTACTTGTTTATGTCTCTGAATCTACAAAGTAAATCTCAAATTGGGACACCACCTGTCAGAGACCTTCCTATCCTCTAGGATGATATTGGTTTGTGGGAACCAATTGGGATGAGAAAAAGTTTAGAGATTTTTTTAGAGAAACTCTTTTGCAGAAAAGCAAAATTATTTGTTTTATTTTTTTGTTTATTGAATTGTTGAAGAAAACTACTTTCTTCTAGATATTTATAACTCTCTTTCCTTCTTGGAGTAGGAAGGGGAGTAGGGGAGAATAATGAGATTCTATTCATTTAAAACATATTAAATTAATAGAAATTTCAAATCAACTAATTAATTAACCATTAATCAATTAGTTAATAATTAATTAAATTATATTTAATTAATTTTTCATCTAAATTTTTATTTAATGAATATCTCTCCAATAACTTATAGTTTTATATTAATTTAATTAAATAATATTAAACTGAACTACTAATTAATTCTCCAATTAATTAATAACTAAATTAAATATCTTATATTTAATTTAATTTAAATTTGAATCATATTCAAATATAAATTTCTCTCATAACCAATAATTTTAA
>JACWES010000130.1:413-23272 GCA_025688845.1 Cucumis hystrix
ACTCTTTGCAAGCAACCCTTTTTCCTTGCAATTGACAGTCTTTAATGTTTATTGTAACGTCTATTTCAATGTATTTCTTTCTTTCCCGCGTTTTATAAATAAATTTCCCAAGAACGCTAAGGAAGGTTACGACATACGTCGACGTTACCCACAACTTTTGGATTTTGATCGGCTGACTTGTTCATCGAGTTGGAACAAGTGCCGCACAATCGTTCGTCTCAAGGTTGAAACGCTACGATTGTGACACCCAGCCCCCCCCTCCATTTTTCTTTTTCTTTTCTTTCTTCTTCTCCTTCTCTTTGCCCTAGCCGCCGGCCACCCCTTCCTCTCTTCTCCTCCGCCCAACCTCACGTCGACCGCCTAAACTGCGCTCCGACCGCATCTGTCTCACGTCCATGACGCCGCCGCGACGCCTCGTCCGCCAACCGAAACCAGTCGAAATCCCCCCTCCTCAGATCTGTCCTACCTTGCGTCTCTGTCCGCCGCCGCCTACCTCTATCCCAGAATTCCGACGAAGCCCAGCCAGCCGCCCGCAGCAGTCCGTCCGAGCCGCGCCGCATCTCGATCCGTGAAGCTCAGCCGCGCGTCTCTCACCTTCCAGCCCGCGTCTCCTCATTTTTCCAGCCACAGATTGGAAGCCGACCCATGCTCAAATCGATTTTCACAATGTCGCTTGCCCTAGTCTTGTGTGCCGCTGCCGCTATGTCGTTGTAAATTCGTTGGGTAAGGATGAAATTAATGGATTTAAGAGTCTACATTGAAATCTCGATTAGTTGATGTTGTTTAATTGGGTGTTTGGATGTTTGTTCTTGAAGGCGATATTGAAGATTTGAAGAATTGGGACTTTGAGTTTTGTCATAAGCTTCGTTGGAGTCGTCTCTCCACTTCTTGGGTAAGTTGTGGAGTTTACGTATGGGTGAATTGAATGGATGAAACTATTTAGAAGGATGTTAATTTTACGTTTGATTATGTTTAGGAATTTATTCATTGGAAATTGCTCGATTGAAGAACTTGCATAAAAGTGAGGTAAGGGACTTTCTACTGGACTCAATAAAAATTATTTGGATGTATTGACTGTGTAGATCGTACCGTTATATCTTAACTGCGTAGGGATGACGGCTGTGATGTATACGTTTGGATGTGGACTTGTGGTTGAATGCATGTTGTGACTGTCTAGTTATGTATATGTACAAATGTACGGATGTGGAAATGACTGAATCTCGTAGATGTTGCTCATATAAAGTGTGGCTTGAACTGGTAGACTATTGTGTAAACCGAATATATGATATACAATTATGGTAGTGTTATTGCGAACGTAAGAGATATCATGATTGTGCCATTGTAGACTGAGGTGTATGTTATGATTATTGTAGTTGTTGACAGATGTATTGACGCGTTTCTGACTAACCTTGGTCTAGTTTAGAGCAAGATGGCTGTTTGGGGTTAAATGAAGAGCTTATGTGATGAGAATATTAACTGAGTTGTGACTAACGGTTAAGATGTTTAGAATGGACTGAGGGGATAAATTATTAGTTTCCTAGTGGATAGTTACCTTGCGGGTGTCCTTCGGGATCATCATCCTTTTGTGCATCCTTCGGGAGCACTAGACTGATATGTGCATCCTTCGGGAGCACTAGACTGATATGTGCATCCTTCGAGAGCACTAGACTGATATGTGTTTCTGCAAAACACTAGACTGATTATGTGTATCCTACTGGATCACAAGACTGTGACTGTGCAGGGTACCCTATAGGAAATTAATAATTTATTTTCCCCTAACGGGACCAGTAGTGGGTCCCTTACTGAGTATGTTATACTCACCCTTTTATATGTTTAACTTTTCAGGCAAAGGTAATACGAGGGGCAGACCGACGAGGGACAAGAAGGAATCGTGATTTGCCATAGAGGACTATCTTTAAACTGCTTCCGCTGACGGTTTTATAAATATTTTGTTGAATTAATTTTACAAATAGCTAAATTTTTTTGTAAACAGTACTTTAAAATTTCATATTTTGAAATAGGGCCCGATTAAAGTTTTTCTTCGATTTCTCATGATTTCAACTAAAGTTTACTAGGTCTTTTGCCAACAAACGGTTTTGGGTAAACGTAACGACTTAGACAAGGTCTGAAAAGTCTGGGTCGTCACAAAACATAACATTATACCATTTTTGCATCACCCGTGAAGATTTTGAGAAAAAAAGTTCGGTACCGGTGAGTTTTCTTCATAAATCAATTTATATGGTTTCTTCCATCAATTTTGTTGTTATCAATAACGTTCTTCATTTCGGTTCTTCAGTTTTGTTCGAAATTCCATTTTATAGACAACTTCCGGTTTTAATTACTTTCGCTTTCTTCAAATTACAATCAATTTGTAACGCCCAAAAAAAAAAAAAANAAAAAAAAAAAAAAGAAAAAAAAAACAGGTAATAATAAAATAATATTATTTTATTATTAAATATTATTATTATTATTATTATTATTAATAAAAAAAAAAAATTCCCTCCCTCTCTCTCTCTCATTTCCCCGCCCCCCCCCCCCCTTCTTCTTCTTCCTTTTTCTTCTCCTTCTCCTTGCCCTAGCCGACAGACGCCGCCCCACCTCTTCCTCTTCCTTTTTCGTTCAAACTCGCCGCCAAGCCCACGCCGCACTGCCTCCCCGCTCACGCCGTCGCGCGCATCAGTCAACAGCCGACGAGCCGGCCTTGTTCGCGAAGTCTCACCGCGCGTCCCTTCCTCGCGCCGTCCGTCCGGCGAAGCTCGAGCCACGTTGTCCTTTCCGTTTCTCCTTCCGTTCCGACGAAGCCGACCGCGTCCCACTCCTCCGTCCACGCCGACCGTAGTTCGCGAAACACCCAGCCGCGCCGCCAGATCTTCGCGTCCTGCTGTCTGCCGCCGTCCGCACGTCGCCGTTCCAGCAGTCCGACGAAGCCAGCCAGCCGCGTGCAACAAATCTGCCCAGCCGCCGCCTGCCTCCGTCCGCGAAGCCAACCGCCTTCGTCTCCTTCCAGCCGCGCATTTCCTCTCAAATCTGCGGGTCGAAGTTGTCAAGTCGACATTCATCCATTATTGTAAGTTGGAGGCCAATAAAAAAAAAACTGATTTTCCTTTCAATTGAACATTTCACAGTTTCGCTTTGCTTGCTGCCGTTTGGTTACTGTTGTTTTTGGTCTCGTCATAAACCGTTGAGATTCTTGGTGATTGTTTTAATAACCAATATGTTGGGTTAGTAAATTGATTTGGAATGTTTCTTGAAGGTGCAAAGCGTGGACATCACCTAAATCCCTTGAATTCCAAACGAGTTGGGTTAGGTTCAACCCTCCACTTTTTGGGTAAGTTGTGGAAATTATATATAGAATAAATTGTATAGGGGAAATTAGTATTGGAAGTGATTGATTCCTAATTACCTATGTTTAGGTTGTCTTGACGAAGTTAGGTTCAATCAAAGGACTAGAGTAACGCTAAGGTAAGGGACTTTCTACTGGACTCAATAAATATTATTTGGATGTGTTGGCTGCATAAATCGTACCGTTGTACTGAGTAGGGATACAATTTTGATGTGTATGTTTGAATGTGGACTTGTGGTTGAATGCATGCTATGACTGTCTGGTTATGTATATGTACAAAGATAAGGATGGGGGCATGTCGGAATCTCGTAGACTTTACTTAGATAAAGTGTGGCTGAAATGGATAAATTGTTGCGTAAACCAAATGAAGGATATGCAACTATGGTAGTGTTGTGATGAATGGAAGGGATATCATGGTTGCGCCGTTATAGACTAAGGTGAATGTTATGGTTATTTATGTTGATGACTGATGTATGGATATGTTGATGAGTGAGGTATGGATATGTTTTGATTGTCTCGGGGTGAAATTAGGATGATATGGTTGTTGAGGTTAAATTAGAAGTTTATGTGATAAGGAAATTTGACTGTATTGAGCATGACTGTTAAGATGTTTAGAAGGGACTGAGGGGATAAATTATTAGTTTCCTAGTGGATAGTTACCCTGCGGGTGTCCTTCGGGATCATCCCCTTTATGTGCATCCTTCGGGAGCACTAGACTGATATGTGCATCCTACGGGATCACAAGACTGTGACTGTGCAGGGTACACCATAGGATGCTAATAATTTATTTTTCCCCGAACGGGACCAGTAGTGGGTCTCTTACTGAGTATATTAATACTCACCCTTTTTATGTTTAACTTTTCAGGCAAAGGTAACACAAGGGGCAGACCGACGAGGGACAAGAAGGACTCGTGAATTTGCCATAGGGGGCTGTCTTTAAACTGCTTCTGCTGACGGTTTGAAAATATTTTGATTTAACTAAGTCTATAGATAGTTAAATTTTTTTTTGTAAACAGCCTTCGAAATTTTGTATTTTGGAAATAGGGCCCGATTAAATTTTTCTTCGTTTTCTTACGGTTTCAACTGGATCTTCCGATGTCTTTTGTCAACAAACGGTTCTGTGTCAAATTGACGACTTAGACGGTCAGTCCGAAAAGTCTAGGTCGTCACACAATTACTTTTGTTTTCATTTTCTTCAAATTTTGCACTTTATCTAGATGATCCTTACACATATATACCACATCATATATACAATATGATATATATAATTATGTACAATAAGAAGTCTAAATTTTTTCTTATTTTCATCCAACAGAATTTGTGATTAAATTATATGTTTATATAATAAATATTACTAAAAGAGTAGTAAAATACATTATCACATATACATAGTTATCCTTTATAAATGTACTTTAATATATCCAAAATATATAATTGTTATGTTATGTGATTTAATATATATATACCTCATATTATATACAATAATACTTTATACATAATTCCTATCGATTTTGTGTTTGAATTATATGTTTATATAGTAAATATTACTAAAACAATAGTAGACAACATGATTATACATACATAGTTTTCCTTAATAAATGTATTTGATTCCTTTATAAATGTATTTTAATATATCCACAATCTATAACAGTTATGTTATGTTATTTAGTATATATATACCCCATATTATATACAATAATACTTTATACATAATTCCGACAGAATTTGAGTCTAAATTAGTAAATACTACTAAAACAGTAGTAAACTACATATATTTCCTTTATAAATGTATTTTATTCATTTATAAATGTACTTAATATATCTGTAATCTATAATAGTTCTGTTATGTGATTTAGTATATATATACCTCATATTATATACAATAATACTATATAGTGACATATAGTAAATCAACACAGAGTACGTTTTTGTTACGTATTTAAATGACAATGTAAGTTAAATATACTCATAGTAACTTTTCGTTAAGCCCTAAAATGTATAATAAAGCAATAATTTTTTTTAACTGTGAATCTCAATAAACTGTAGAATGTATCACATTCATAACTACATGTTCGTTTGTTTGGCTAATTAATCGAATATTTAAAATATACCTAATGTTTCATATGTATTTAATGTATTCAATAGTAACCTTGAAATTTCTACCTAGATTCTGTCCGAGAAGTTTTGTATTTGTCGGCCGTCGAAACTTTTCTTCTTCACCCCCGAAATCTCAATAAACCCTAAATAATTCACATTCAAAACTATATTTTTATTTGATTGCCTATTTAATCAAATATCTAAAATATACCTAATGTTTCATATATTTTGAATATATACAATACTAACCTCAAAATTTCTACCCATATTTTGTCCTAGAAGTTTTGTATTTGTCGGTCGTCGAATGTCTTCTTCTTCACCTCCAAACTCTCTAAAAGTTCTCTATAAAAACTGTAACCCACGTTGAGAGGAGTAGATGACCGTTTTTGTAGAAGGAAAGCATTAAATGGTTTTCCACTTCTTTCCAAAATCGTATTCCACTATTTTTTTCCTTTTAGATATTTGTTATAAATCAATTAAATAATAAAAATAAGTTTTAAAGTAATTTGAGTCATACATTTCTGTAATATGAAGGCTCACTTAGAACATTTGTGAAATTTATTAAAAGATTAGGCTCTTCATCTAATATCATATAGCAATTTAGGCTATATGAGTTAAAAACTATTATCTATAAGAGAAAACTGTCAAAATGGCAAAATAATGGAGTACATTTGGGAAAATAGCAAACATAAAAAATAATTTGATTTTTAGCAAAATCTTATAAAATAGATGTTTTTTGTTATTTTTTCATCCGATTTTACCCTTTAATAGACTGAATATCAAGCTTGTTAGTTACAATGTATTTGTAAACTGTAAAAGTAATATTACAGTGTATTTGGATATCACTCAATTTTATATTCAAACGAAATTAAATAAACGTTTATTAAATAAATATTTATTTTATCTATTGATCTCATGTAACCAAATTAGGCTAGATTCATGCCTTAAATTGATAACAAATTATCTTTTAAAATAATAGATTTTACCTAAAATTATGCTTTGTATATAGTAACAACTTATGTATATTCCCTATAATTATGCATATACAAATTTTTCAATAAACGGATTGACCATATTATTATATATAATAATACATATTTAATTCACACTATTTAATTCACACTATTTAATTCACATAATTAAATCATTAATAATGTTATTCCTTCATGTTAGGTTTCATTGGAACGAAGATTCCAAATTTTGAATTTAGAATAATATTTTCTACATAAAATTATGCATTGTATATAATAACAAATTCATATAATTAGTGTATCTTTCATATTTTTAAGCATTATTTTATGAATTAAATGTTAATATAACGGCAAGCATAAAATCAGTTTATGTAATTATTACTTTTAATAAGGGATGTTTTCCATAGATTTTATTGAATATCATTTAAAATTGATTTTTAATATTGATTTAAAACTACAAAAAAAACTAAAAAATATTATTCAAATGACAATATCCCAAAAAAATCTTGAGAATAATATGATTTTTATTTGAAATTATTTAATTGTACCAATTTTCCTTCTGTTAATTTCACTTTTATTTTGGGTACAAAAGTATTCGAATGAATTTGTTTTCAGTTTTGGAATTTTTTCACTGCAGCTGTCCTCTTTATTGGTCGCATTTATCGTACCCCTGCTTTAGAATTCCTTGATCTTTATGGTATATCGTTTATTATAATGGAAATGCAACGTGTGAAGATTTTTTTTATGGTAGATGGATAGAGTCTTCTCGATATATTGACTACCGTGTGGTTGATGTATTTGTTCCATGCTCATCTCCATTTCAAGAATTCTTACAGTGCATTCAAGATAGAATTTTTCCATCCTTACATATTTCTGTGGGTCGCATTACTCTGTATTGGGATGGATGCAACAGTTCAAACCTTATTCGGATTGGTGAAGACAAGGACGTATATTGGCTTATGTTGATTTTGTCGAAATTTCCTGACAATGATTTTGTTTTGGTTGTTGATTCTGCACCTGCTGGATCGGTTGAAAATACACCGTGTTTCAATAAGGAAGTAAATACAAAGCAACATGCACACAATGTATCGCGGATTATTGATGTTAATTCCTTTGATTCACCAAATGATGCAGTACCTATTAAGGTCAGAGTAAAGTTTAGAACCAAGTCAATACTGAAGAAAGCGATTTATATGTTGACAGTGAACAATAGTTTTGAATTTGTTACAGTTAGGTCCAACCGCACATCATTTGACATTCGATGCAAAGATCTGTCGTGTTCATGGTATTTACGTGCTTCTGTGTTAAAAAAAAGCGATATTTGGATTGTTTGTAAGTTTACGAATACACACCAGTGTGCTGTTGACATTGTTAAAAATGATCACAGGCAAGCAACATCATGGATTGTTTCTGAGTGTACGAAGTCATTTTTTAAAATGAATGACAAGGCTCTATGCCGCCCTTCTGATGTTATTAATTACATGAAGATTAATTGGTTCCTTTTTATCTTCTACAGTTTTTGTGTTTTCCTGTCCCCCCTGTTTTTATTACTAAATTAGACAAATTGGTTCATGTTTTTTAATTGTATTAGAAAAAGCTGTAACACTTACATTGTCTTCTGTTTCTTCTTCGCTTTCTTCTATACGCTTCGCTCTTTTGATTCAACTTAATGAAACCTACACAGCGCACAACTTATAAATAATATATATGTATTCATAATCAATAGCAGAACATAAAGGTTAATAATTTATTTACCATTGATTTTATTCTTGGCTTTTTCTGGATTGTTGGTGTTTCTTTAGGAGGGTCCTTCATCACCCTCTTTTTTTATGATTGTGCAACAGCTTTGTTCGTTATTGAACCTTTTGCCATTGTAGGTTGTGTTTGATTCTGTACGGAACCATACATTAACCTATAATAATGTAGAATAAAATGATATAATTAGAAAAATCATGAAAAATAATATATATGAATACCTTGTCTGAAGAGCTTGGAATAGATTGGACCTATGTTGACGATTGCTTTTTTAAACCAGTATATCCAGAAGACCTCAGTCTATCACTTCTTCGTGTTTCTCCTTCCGACTGTTGCTTCTTCATATTTAGAATATCTACGATTTATAAAATTAAAAAAAATCATAACAAAAAGGAATAATAAAACCAAATCCCCCGTTTTCCTCATAGAATGAGGCAGAGCTGTTATACTATTTATCTTATTTTAATAAATAGAAAATAAATAATTGCAAACCGATTATCTCTATATATATATCATATAATTAAATAACAAAAAACAACAAATTTTTAAACACGAATCTCTTCTCTTTCGAACCTTCTAAGATTACAGGGACAACAATGGTGATTGATTACAGAGCCGACAACAATGGGTACTTTAAAATGTTGGAAAATACAGTCCAAAACAGTCATTGCATGGTGATATTGGAAGAAAAAAATTCGTAAATACGAAGAAGAAGAAGAGCAACTAACCTACTTTAATGGCGATACTCGAAGAGGAAGAACGAATATGAGATAAGGAACTACTGTTGCTCGGATAAACGAGAGAATGTGAGAAGAAGCGGCAGGAAGTTCTTCGTAAGGTTGAGGCTACGACAGAGAAGCTTAGAGTGCCACGGTCGGGAGAAGCGTTAATGACTGAGATGAAATAGATGTTTAGAAGAAAGTACAAACCTACCGAGATTATTGCTTATAATGACGAAACAAATTCCAGGGAGGGAACCTTAGGGTTTTGAATGATGAAAGAAGCAACCTGTCGAATTCCAGGGAAGAAAATGATTACCTTCAGAAGTTTAAATTATGAAGGTATGAGGTGGAGCTTTTCAGTAATAGTATGTTTTCTGATTTTAGTTATTTAGAGGGAATTTTGTTTGTACCATTTGGTTTCCAATTACAAGAGTAATGGGAGTTTATGTTAGTGTGGTAAACAATTTCAATTTTTTTAGTTTGGATAGGGACATTTGAGGGATTTATTTATTTGTTTATTTTTATATTTTCTGTATTTTGCTATTCTAACAATTTAAATTTTTTTTGCTATTTTTCCAAAGTGAAACATATAATTTGTCATTCTTGTTGACAGCCCTATCTGCGGCTATATAAATTGAGAAAGTCTTGAAGCCCATAATGAGCATAAGCCCAATTAGCCGTAATGATATGGTTGGATTAAGTAAAACAAAAAGAAAAAAGAGAAATGGGCTTTCAGAATTTGGGCTTCCTGATTTAGTCATGAAGATGTTGTTTTTGTCTCCACTTTCAGAATTTGGTCTTCACATTTATTAATGGTAAATTGTTTCTCTTTAATTTATAATTTTTGTATGATTCAATGTGAACGTGTCTTTTATTTTACTATGACTAAAATCATCAGTCCATTTTCTAAACACTCTCCATCACCAAGAAATATTAGTTCATTTAAATAAGAATATTATAAGACTAAAATAGTCATCCAAAATAATTTTATAAACAAGTTATTTTAAAAATCATTTAATAATAATACTTTAACTATAAAGAAAAAAATAGAAAAGGACTTGAACATCTAAAATATGATTATGTCCCCAGCTCTATTGGTGATGAATGAGTATGGAACAATAATAATTGGTGACAACTCAAAAGAACTTATTGTTTTAAATTTAAATAAATAAATCCCTCTCTTCTAAAATGTCAAAATTAGATGTGAGTGCCTTCGCATCATAACCATATTGCCCCACAATCATGAACTCTTCTTCACTTTCTTTTATTATTATTATTATTATTGTTATTATTATTATTATTCAATATTCCAATTGTGAAAATAAGTAATACAATAAATAGGAGTATTTATAAATATTCTAAAATGTTTTAAATCTTATTTTATGTTTTTTTTATCATTCCAATTTCTTTCTTAGATGTCTTATATAATTGACATTTGAAATGCCACTCAACTTATATACTTTATATAAAATATATCATTTATATACCTTCACATTATCATGAATTTAGTTGTATTTTGATGGATGTTGTTTGTTGTATGTTTCAATATGAAGCTGTTTTCATCCGCCTTAATGGAGCAATCCTCTCTTTGAATCCGGAGGTGGAAGGATGATGTTCTAAGTTTTCTTTCTGGTAATTAGTCTCTCTTATGATTTCATTTCTTATCTAAAGAATATTACGAATGGGTATCTCTCCTCGACTTAGTTTATTCAGTGGTTTGAAACATGAATATTATAAGGGTTAGTTCTTCTAATCTTGATAAAGAAGTGGTGAACCTTCAAGATCTGAACAAACTCTTTTAATATTTATGCTATAACCATGCGGATATTCAAGTTTTAGAAGGTTGATTGATCAAAAATCTTAATAGGATTTATTTAAGAAATCTGTTTTCATAAGAAGAAACTAATGCCTTAAAGAATCTGTGTTCATCATCTGGAAACTAATGGATTCTCTCTCTCCCTCTCTATGATCTCTAAACTTCTCTCTAAGCTCTCTCCTCACTCCCCCGCGATTATCGACACAACTACTTCCCCTTCCTCTTCGCTTGCTTCAAAGAACCCTAGATCAAACGATGATCTATCAAAAGCTTTATCTACTCATAACTCAGCCGAAGCCCATCTGGCTCAGGTTGAAAACCGACTCAAAAATTAGTCTATTCCAAAGACCCTTCAGTGGGCTGATCTAACAAAGGATCCTGTTTGGAAATTATAAGGAGAAACAGCCCCAGTCAGCAGAACCAGCACTGAGACATCAATTACGTAGTTCCCCGATGGAAACGTCGAAGTCCAGTTCAACTCCGGAGCCTCATATCCGAAGATCAGCGAGATCATGAGCAGCCGTCCAAGCACGTCTTCTGTTGCAAGGCCAGAAACCTCTCTCCCTGATTATCTGAAAAGATCAAAGTCAATTCGAGCATCGATAGATTTCTCTCATACAATCCCCGATGTTCATTTCGAAAAAGAAGAAGGATCACTTTCTCCTATCCAGTCCGATATGGAAAGGAGAACCGAACCGGTCTACAATCAAATCAACGTCATCACCACAGATCCAGACGACGTTGCTCGCTTTCAAGGACACTACAGCAGGTATCTAGACTTATGGCTTGCTGCTCCGGAAGAGACAAGAAAACTTTTTCTCCCAATGCCAATCTTCATTGACAGATTGAAGCAAAGTGAGCGAACCAGAAACGAAGCGCTCGTCAAACAATTCGAGGCACATGGCCACGTTGCAGTCATCAAAGGGTCAAGCGTCTACGTTACCGCCAAGGGCAAAGAAATAGCTTCTAACTATCCTCCAGAAGAAGAAGCTTACATCTCTCAAAAGTTCTATCAAACGGTGGCAACTAATTCAGTTACCAAACAAATCGACTGGTCTGAATTAACCTTCGGAGACATCTCAGCCACAGTTCAATCGATATGCATTAATCTCTGTATGGAGAATAAGCATACCACCAAGGTGATCAAGGATTCCGACTACAGAAAAGAGTTGGGCACCTTCTGCAAGCAATACGACCCCGACAAAGGACCGAAGGAAGAAAAAAAGAAAAAGAAAAAATCTTCCTCCAAGCGACTCTTTAGCAAGAGCAAAGCTAAAGATCCTGAATTTCCTCGAAGGAAGAGGAAATACTACAACCGGTACAAGAGCAAACAACGTTATGCTTCAAAGACCAACGTTTGCTTCAAATGCAACAGGAAAGGTCACTTTGCCAACCATTGTCCTCTAAAGGACAAAATCAATGCCTTGACTATGGACGAAGAAACCAGACAATCTCTTCTCTACGCCATCAGCTCAGAAGACGATACCTCTTCTCAAACCGAGTCCTCTTCAGATGAAGAAGGTATCAACATTCTCATTGACGAAGGATCTTTGAGCGAAGATGCCTTTTATTCCCAAAGTGATTCGAGCGACGAAAACGGAGCAATTCCTTGCACGGAAAGGTGTGCTGGCAAATGTTTCGGTCATATCAATGTCATCACGAAGGATCAAGAACGACTTTTTGATCTTATCGAGGAGTTACCTGATGCGTCTTCTAAGCAAACCTGCCTCCTCAAGCTAAGGCAGAGTATTGAGGAACAAAACCCTCAGAAGACGATTCAAAGTCCAATCATCTACTCGTTTCAAAACATTCTGAATCGAATCAAAGGCGAAACGAAGAAGCCTATTCAAATTGAAGACCTTAACCATGAAGTAAAGGTTATCAAAATGGAAGTTGCAGACAACAGGCAACGCCTCACCCTCCTCGAAGAAGCCTTCCAAGCAATCCGAGAAGCCTCAAACCTAAAGGAAGTTCCGGGAACCTCCTCTTTCAATCCTGAAAGGCAAATTGCAAGAAAAGCGCTGATGATTGAAGAACCAAACGAAGCCGGAGTTATCAACTACATCAGCAAATCTCAAAGTCAAAAGTGGATAACGAAGATCGTCTTCAAGGTAAAAGACTTTCTTCTCGAAGCAATCGCCCTAGTAGACTCAAGAGCAGATCAAAATGTCATTCAAGAAGGCCTCGTTCCTTCCATGTATTTTGAAAAAACGAAGGAATCCCTGAGTGGAGCCAACGGTGGTCCGCTCAACATCCAGCTCAAGTTGTCCAAGGTGCACATTTGCAAGGGAAATGTGTGTCTCATCAACACGTTCATTTTGGTTAAGAACCTTAATGAAGGGATCATTTTAGGAACATCATTCCTAACCCAGCTATATCCTTTCCACGTCTACGACAAGGATATAGTCTCAACGAAGTTCGACAAGGAAATTATTTTCGGGTTCATTAATCCAGTAACTCCTAAGTACATCAACAACGTTGAAGAAAAAATTCATCAGTTCATCAATCGCATCGCCAGGAAGGAAAACCAGATCGAGTTCCTTCAAGATGAGGTCAAAACTAGCAAGATGGCTTCCTAGATAGACAAGCCATCCATTCAACTCAAAATCTGAAGCTTCCAACAGAAGCTTGAAAGAGACGTTTGTTCAAGCCTTCCAAATGCGTTTTGGAACAGGAAGAAGCATATAGTGACCTTACCATATGTTGACGAATTCAAGGAGGCCCAAATCCCTACCAAGGCTCGGCCCATTCAGATGAATAGGGATCTGGTCAAAATCTGCTCCGAAGAAATAGCAGACCTTCTCAACAAAGGACTCATAAGCCCTTCCAAAAGCCCGTGGTCTTGTGCGGCCTTTTATGTCAACAAGCAGGCCGAATAAGAACGAAGTGTCCCAAGGCTTGTTATCAACTATAAGCCTCTCAACAAAGCCTTCAAGTGGATTAATTACCCCATTCCTAATCGTCAGGACTTGCTGAAGCGGATCACTTTAGCAAAGGTCTTCTCAAAGTTCGACATGATATCAGGATTTTGGCAAATCCAGATTCATCCAGCAGACCGTTACAAGACGGCCTTCAATGTTCCATTTGGACAATACGAATGAAATGTCATGCCCTTCGGATTAAAGAATGAACCGTCCAAATTTCAAAGGATTATGAACGAAATTTTCAACCAGTATCAAGAAGTCACGATCGTCTACATTGACGATGTCTTGGTATTTTCAAGTTCAGTAGATCAACATTTCAAGCATCTGCAAGTGTTTCTGAATGTTATCAAGTCCAATGGTCTTGTGGTATCCCAACCAAATATCAACTTGTTTCAAACGAAGATTAGGTTTCTTGGCTATGACCTTAATCAAGGAATCATCAAGCCAATTCAACGATCTCTGGATTTCGTAGACAAATTTCCAGATGTACTACAAGACAAAACAGCTACAACGTTTTTTGGGTTGCGTCTACTATATCAGAGATTTCATCTGGGATCTCCGCTCAATTTGTCTGCCACTCTACGACAAACTGAAGAAAAATCCAAAACCATGGACGGACGAGGATACTCGAGCGGTCCAATCAATCAAGTCTTTGGCCAAAAGCATCCCGTGCTTATCCTTGGTGGATGAACAGGCCAAACTCATCATTGATATAGATGCCTCTGACATCGGCTACGGCGGCATTCTCAAACAGGAACTTAACGGCAAAATCTTTGTTGTCCGTTACCATTCCATAGTTTGGAATAGTGCACAGAAGAACTATTCCACTATCAAGAAGGAAGTATTAGCAATAGTACTTTGCGTCCAAAAGTTCCAAGGCGATCTTATCAACAAAGATTTCGTCATCAGAACCGATTCAAAGGCGTCCAAGTTTTATCTTTGAGAAAGACGTCAAGAACCTTATCTCCAAGCAGATCTTTGCCAGGTGGCAAGTGATCTTATCCTATTTTGACTTCAAGATCGTGCCTATAAAAGGCAGCGAAAACTCATTAGCTGATTTCCTCTCAAGGGAACATCTCTTGAGAAACCCACAATCAGCCTCCCATGCAACCTCCTCCCGGCCGACAACGGCCACCATCGCGACCACCACCGCAACCGAATAGTTCTCAAAACTATTCTCCTCAATCAGTAGCTTCTTCCTCAGAAACTACTCCTCCCTCTAAGGGAAACCAACCCTTAGGTCAAACATCTGCACCCCCTCCAATGAGTGTAGAGAATTACGCTATGGACTTGCAGTTTGAGCAAGTATCCAGGCGTCGTCAAGGTTCCTCTCCAAGGACTTTGACCATTCAATCAGACCCTTTTGGTCTTCCCCCTTCAACTATGTTTTTACGTCCTTCTGGTGTTTCAACTCCCAACAAGCGTGCTGCCTCTCCAGCCGCTTCCTCGTCAAGGTCTCCAGTTCCGAGGAATCCTTCCTCGTTCTCTCAAGTATTTAGGCCCAAGGTTTTCCAACCTTGACCTCCAATTGAAGATTATTTCACCAAGACCACAATGGTGGATTTAACCATTGGAACAGAGTTCGATGGACCTTCTGTCCAAGAAGTCTGTAATCAAATATTTCCTCATGGCTTCAACTTCCTGTTAGAGGATCTGTCTAAAACTAGGACCTTCTATGAGTACATTTTGGTCGACTCCAAATCCACCGAAATTACTCATATTCCAGACAAGAATGATCCTTCTAAGATCATTTACTCCAAGCTGAAAATTTTTCGAATCCTCACTCCATCCTACTGGAAGCAAGGGATGTTCATAGGTAAGAAATTCTCTCGCCCCTTCAAACCACCATCTTACAATTACCGTGACTACACAAGGCCATGGTGGTTTGTATTTTGGCTTCAACCTTTCAACCACTCTTGGTTTGTGACATTCTGTAAGCAAGCTTACAAGATGCACTTCCCTAATTAGTTTCAAAACTGGTGGATGTACTTTGGACACTCCGAGAATATCTTTTCCGCTGAGGTTCAACGTTCATACCATCTCTTCCAACAGAGTATCTACTCGTCTCCCCTTTCGAAGAAGTTTAGATTTGCTTTGTATTTCCAAATACCGTGAATCTTTTGCTGGATTTCCAGCTAGGACCTTCAGGTAACTTCAAAGCCCTAAGCAAGTCCCTTAGGATTAAGTGGTGGGAAAAGTTCAGTTTTTCACACCTGGAAGTCAACAAGATGAAAGATTGGTTCAAAGCCAACGTTCATCTCCAGGACATGACAAGGTAAGAAGATGAGAGTTTCCTCTTTGCGAAGAATGCAGTTATGTCCTCATTAGCCAGAGTCGGATCCCAAGCAGAGTTCAACTCCGTCGTCAACACAGTTGTTGTACATATCTTGGATTCAGAAGACATTCAAGATGAAGCAGCTTCTCCATCTTCGGTCAATGATGTCGAAGACGAAGACGTAGACACCATCGACCCCTACGAAGGATACGACATCAACGACCCATTTCTGGATTCACAACCTATGTGAATTCACCAATTTCAAGTGTTTTAATTTTAGTTAAATTATTGTAAATATCTGTAAATTAATTTGTTTAATTTTCTTGAATTTATTTAGATAAGATCATTGTATTCCGATCTTATCGTTGCTTTAACAGTCTGCTGGAATTCTGGATTTTCCTAAAAGAACATTTGAAGGAAAAGACTCCATGCCGGAGATGGCACACTTCTGATGAGGATTCATCGACCTCAGGCGGTGCGGTTAGCGTAGTTGATTGACTCCGAATAAGAGAAGATTCCTATATCTCAAAGTGCATAATTCATGTTACAAGGATGTGGTGCTTCTAGTGGCAGCAGGCGGGGTAGCCGAAGTAAGACCATAGGTGAGGTCGTATATTCCAAAGAGCATGAAGAATGCCTGTACGATCGATATTAGAGGAATCAACAGTCCAAGCAAATCAGAAGACAGTCGGGTGACGTCATTATCTTCTCCAACAAGTTTTCAAAAGAGAGAATCCAAGATTAGCAGACATATCACACCTATCTTTAATCGCTTTCCTTTATTGCTTTTTCGCTGTAATTTTATTGTTTTCTTTATTGTTTCTGATAAGAGATAGTGGGGGTCCTGGCCCACCAATCTTATCTTTCTACTTTTCAAGTAAGCAAAGGCTTTCAGAACAAGTCAAACAGGGGTCCTGTCCTGTCGGCCATTCTGAAAATCTCAATTGTAATTTTTGTTGGAACTACTGTGAAGACAATAGTGAAATTTAATAATTGGAGCACTATAGCTGCAATAATTGAATTTCATTATAAATAGCAGTGGCATCCGACCCTTCCACCTCCGCCTGCTATTTTCTAAGCTTCTCACATTCATTACTTATAATTATATTTATATAAAAATTTACTTAATATACAAAATGCAATTAATATGTTTTCTCTTTCAGGCAACAAAAATTCAAATTAGTTTATCAATGACTTAATCAAAAAGTTCAATGATGTTATAGAGAAAGGAAAATATTATATCATTCTTAATGGAAAAATCAATACTGTGAATGGTATATATTAAATGTTCATGATGAGATTGAAATTGTATTCACAAGTAGTAGTGAAATTGAAGAGATCGAAAATATGCAGCTTTGTAATAAAGAGATTAATCACAATTGATTTTTCATCTATCAAGATCAATTTTGAATCTCCAGTTTTTAGTAAGTTCTTCACTTATAAATACTCAAAAGATTTAGTTTCATTGTAATATTTCATTTGTATATATAACAAATCCATTACTCTTATCAAATCTTCCACGAAATGTTTTCTAATACGAGCAATTATATGTTGCACTTTCTAGAGGCATCTCTATGAAAAGGACAAAACATTTGTTGAATAGAAAGGTTGAAAATGTAACAAAAAGCATTACTCATTTAACCTTTATTACATATCTTTAATATTGTTATTTTTTAAATTTACCACTCATACTATTTAGGGATTTTTTTTTTTCAAAAATAGAACAACGCATGAAAATATTTACACCATATAAAACAATTTTGAAAAACGAAAAAGCTCACAACGTGAAATAACAAAAATACCCCTCGATCACACACGCGTGAAAAAACGATTAAAAACGATTTTGTACCAAGTCTAAACGATCTTGTACCCAATCTAAATAATATTGCACCCCAGTCTAAACGATCTTGTACCCTTGTACCTAGTCCAAACTATCTTGTACCCCTATACCTAGTCCAAACTATCTTGTACCCCTATACCTAGTCTAAACCATTTTGTACCTAGTTTAAACTATCTTATACCAAATCTAAACGATCTTGGTACTTGATCTTGTACCCTTATACCTAGTGTAAACGATCTTGTACTCTTGTACCCAGCATAAGTAATCTTGTACCCTATATCTAGTCTAAACGTTCTTGTACTCTTGTATCCAATCTGTAACAACCCGGGCATTTCAGACTTTGTCTAAGTCGTTACGTTTACTCAAAACCGTTTGTTGACAAAAGACATAGTAAACTTTAGTTGAAACCATAAAAATTCGAAGAAAACCTTAATCGGGACCTATTTCAAAATGTGAAAGTTTACAAAAATTTAGCTACTTGTAAAATTAGTTCAACAAAATATTTATAAACCCGTCAGCGGAAGCAGTTAAAAGACAGTCCTCTATGGCAAATCACGATTTCTTCTTGTCCCTCGTCAGTCTGCTCCTCGTGTTACCTTTGCCTGAAAAATTAGACATAAAAAGGGTGAGTATTAATATACCCAATAAGAGACCCACTACTGGTCCCGTTAGGGGAAAAATAAATTATTAATTTCCTATGGGGTACCCTGCACAGTCACAGTCTTGTGATCCCGTAGGATACACATAATCAGTCTAGTGTTCTACAGAAACACATATCCGTCTAGTGCTCCCGAAGGATGCACATATCAGTCTAGTGCTCCCGAAGGATGCACAAAAGAGGTGGTGATCCCGTAGGACACCTGCAAGGTAACTACCCACTAGGAAACCAATAATTTACCCCTTAGTCCCTTCTATACATTTTAACAGTCATTTACAATTCAGTCAAACGTCCTCATCACGTAAACTTTCCACTTAACCTCAAACAACCATTTTTATTCCAATTTAACCCAAGGTCCGTCAAAAACACGTCAGTACATCAGTCGACAACAAAACCAATCATAACATCCACCTCAGTCTAAAATGGCACGACCATGATGTCTCTTCCGTTCACAATACACTACCATAGTCGTCTACCATACATTCGATTTACACAACAATCTACCAATTCAAGCCACACATTATTTAAGCAACATACACGAGATTCAATCATTCCCACATCCTTACATTTGTACATATACATACCCAGACAGTCATAACATGCAATCAACCACAAGTCCACATCCAAACATATACATCATAACCGTCATCCCTACTCAATCAAGATATAACAATACGATCTATACAGTCAATACACCCAAATATTTTTATTGAGTCCAGTAGAAAGTCCCTTACCTCACTCTTATGAAATTTCTTCAATCGAACAATTTCCAATAAATCGATTCCTAAACATAACCAAACATGAAATCAACATCCTTCTAATTAGTTTCATCCATTCAAATCACCCATATGTAAATCTCACAACTTACCCAAGAAGTGGAGAAATGAACTCCAACAAAGCTTTTTGGCAAAACTCAAGGTCCCAATTCTTCAAATCTCCAATATCGCCTTCAAGAACAAACATCCAAACAACCAATTAAACAACATCAACTAATCGAAATTTCAATGTAGACTCTTAAACCCATCAATTTCATCCTTACCCAATGAATTTACAACGACGTAGTGGCAGCGGCACACAAGACTAGGGCAAGTGACATTGTGAAATCGATTTGGGCATGGGTCGGCTTCCAATCCGCAGCTGGAAAACGCGCGGCTGGAAGGAGACAGAGGCGGTCGGCTTTGCGGACGGAGGCAGACGGCGTGCGGCTGGGCTGGGCTTCGTCGGACGGTCGGAACAGAGGAGATTTGGGGGGACGGCGACTGGCTTCACGAAAGGAGTAGGGCGCGGATGACCCCAACGCGGCTGGGACGGACGGCTGCGTGCGGACTGTAGCGGGCGGCGGCTGGGACGGACTGCTGCGTGTGGCTGGCTTCGTCGGACGGAAAATGAGGGGCGGCAGCGGCTGGATTTAGGGTAAGGGGAAGGAGAAGAAGAAAGAAGAAGATGAGGGGGGGGGCTGTGCGCGCGAGGAAGAGAGGGGGAGAGAGAATTTTTTTTTTTTTTTTATTAATAATAATAATAATAATAATAATAATATAATATAATTAAAATAATAAAAATACTTTAATATTTTCACTATAACCTATTTATCCATACTTTTCTATCCCCTTTAAATTTCTTTATTCCCTCCAACAACAAATTCTCTTCATAAACTCCCAACATTATTCTAGATAAGAAAACCAACAATTAAATTGTGAGAAAAATACCTCAAAATTCGGGGTGTTACACAATCTATACGATCGTTTAGATCTTGTACCCAAAAGAAAAAAAAAACGAGGAGAGATGAAGAAGAAAGAAGAAATTCTTGAAGAGGAAAAATCGCAAACAAAAAGAAGTGGAAATATGAAGAATTAGAAGAAGTAATATTATGGAGAGGAGAAGAATAAATCGCAAAGAAAAAAAAAATAAGTAAAATGAATAATGGTCCAAAAATATTGAAAAACAACAAAGGGCGAATTTGAAATTTATGAACAAACAATGGTGACTTCGTGGACTTTAACTTTTTATTACATGAGCCGTAAATATTTTTTAGTTTTATTATATTTATGAAAATTAATCTACTACTTATTTATTTTAGCAAAAATATATATTAACATCACGTTTTTAATTATCTAATATAATTAAAGAAAACCATTAATATTTCAATGGTGTATTAGTATTAATTTAATTTTAAATGACTTTTAAGTATTGAATGGATGTATTAGTTTATTGCCAATCATATTTATAATATATATGTGACATTCCTATGTATCAATAATATAGTTTAAAATATTATACAAATTTTGAGATTTTGAGCAATATATTTTCAAAGTCTAAAAGTGTGTGAATATGATTTTTTTTCCCTTTCAATTTAAAATAACTCTTCAAAGTAATGCACTTTTTAAATCTTAGTTTGATTTTTTTTTAAAAAAAAAATACAAAATATTATAAACAATGTAATAACCTAACTTTTCTATAAGTTGAGGTCATTAATATTTAAATAAGTATAGTTTTTTTTTTGTTTTTTTTTTCAAGAAATTAATTTATAAGTTGAGGAAAAACTTTAAATAATAAAAATAAATAAGTAATTAAAGTGATAAATCAAAATACTAGTTCGGGCCCATAAAATAAAAGAAATACATAAAATAATTGAACCGAAGTTCTGAAATAAACCAAAAATATAATTACTGAAATATAAACTCGGAAAAACTGAACTATTCCCTATGGCGATCCACGGTCACTTCTTATCATTCGCCAGCTTGCCCTTGCCTCTCTCCTTACCTGAAAGTTTGACATTAAAAAGAGTGAGTATAAATTTATACTCAGTAAGAGTCTCATATTTAGTCTTACTATGTGTTGTTAGTCTCTTTGTTAGAGTCCTGTAATAAAGTACCGCGCGCTATGGTGCTCCCGAACACACACTACCCAGTAGTCCCGTCGGGACTGAACTGGGCTCTCGGTGGATTCGAAGGAATCACCCTAAAGGAGAGTCGGGCTGTAAGTGATCCCGTCGAATCACGTCTCAATAGCTACATAGACATATATAGGGGAGGACCTTGATGGACCCCTCGTGGTACGACTCTAACCAGCAGACCAACAGAACACTATAGGCTATACATGCTCAACATAACACCAACATCTTAGCTCAAACACACATAACTCAAAAATAACATATAATCATATCATACACCAATGGTGCTGCATCTCAATCAAAAGGGTTACCGAAGTAACCAAATAGTCATATTACATCTCTCTTAGTTATACTGAGGAGCACATGATATACAAGATATACATGCAGCTTTAAAGGGATATAGAGAAAATTTCTTACCTGGTAATTTGCTACAATATGATAATTCACTGGTTGACAATCAGGTTCTCCCAATACTCAATCCCCAAGATTACGGTTGAATCCAACACAACCTTAATTGGGAACAATTCACAGTCTCAATTCCTCAAGTTATGCTTGAACCTTCAAGCAACCTAAATCAATTTAAATCCATACTTAACTTATTTAGGACAAAGTAGGTAATTAATGGGAGTACCAACCCAATCAATATTAACCAAACTCACCAAAGTGACTTCAAAACAAGGAACGGCTCGGCGGGGCAGTCAGGCTCGGGCGCGCGGCTTGTAGAGGGGAAGAATGCGTTCGGCTCGGATCAATGAAGATGGCTCACGCGGCTCGGTGAAGGGACGAGGCTTGGACGTGTGGCTCGTGAAAAGGTCTCGGCATGTGTCCTTGACCGTCAAGCGCGATATGGCCGGCGGCGCTGTGAGTGTAGGGGCTACTAACGGAGGAAGGTAGAGATCGTTCGACGGTCCGACACAATCCACACGTCGACGCGGCTGGAGGGAACCGAACGGCTTTAGGCTACGCGACCGTGACGATTCGGCTTCGGGACGAACAGAGACTCTCTCACCGGAGTGCTCCACGCGACGATGGCTGGAGGAGTGGGGCGCGGCTACTCTAGGGTTGAATGGGGAAGGAGAAGATGAACAGTAGATAGGGCACGCATCACGAGTGGTATTAAATATATATACAACACTAATAATAATATAATAATACTATTATTATTATTATTATTAATGTCCCCAAATAACTTACCTTTTCCTCCTTCTCTCCCTATTCCAATTAATTTTCCCTCTCTGTTCATTAATAACCCATTCCATCACCTCTTTTACATTTTTCCTTAATAATTATATTATTCCATAATATAATTATTCTTACTCTTCCATAACTTTCTACATACACATAACAATAATTACTCATAATACTTCCTACTTTACAAATTAAATTCACCAACCAATAAATTCAAAACCAAATTTTAACCATAGAACTCCAATTTCCAAAAATTAACCACTCATCCTTCCAAAACACTTAATCTCCACAATTTAAACAATTTCACAAATAACACCCAAAATTAAACAAAATAAAATGATAATAAAATTAAAATAACCTAATAGTTTTGGGGTGTTACA
>JACWES010000131.1:0-23271 GCA_025688845.1 Cucumis hystrix
AAAATGAGATTACAACCCCTATTTACAGGTGTGTGAGATCCTTAAACCCAAAAGTCTCTCTAGAATTCCAACTATTTTAGATCTTTATCTAAAGAAATCCCATAATTTCTTAACCTAAATAAAATAAAATCTATTATACTTCAACCAAATTCTAGATAAACTTAGAGAGAACAACTTAAACTTTTTAAGTAAATGCTTCAAGCATCTTTTAGAATAGTCAGTGTTACTTCTACTTCAACATTTTACTCCCTCCTAAAGCCGGATGTTCAAATCCCAATGCTCTACTTGTATTAAAAAAAACATTACTACGATAATTGTAGCTAGGAATAAGTAGCGGATTAGCAGTTGTTTTTGGTATTATTTCAGTTATACATACATACAAACATACACATACATACATACATTATAGAGCATAAATAGTACCGGTGGTTTACTATTGACTTAATTAAGAATAAACTAAAAAACTACAGTAACGTTAATGTAAAATGAAATGTTTCAATGTTGGGTGTTTACTTCTAATTAATTAGCTTAATTAATCATGTAGGAAAATGGAAGGTTTGGGTGCAAATAACTGTGGCTTTAACCATACCAGCAACTTTTCTCCTACTCTGTTTTATTATATACGCAAAATGGAGAATACAAATATTCAAAGGTATATTGTTTCTTTATAACTTTATTATTTTGATTACTATAGAAAACCCACATTATATTTAATTCCGTTGGATATATTACAAAATGATTGTTTCTATCTTAACTCACAGCTATCGGAAAAGTAAAGAAAGGTTTTATTCGGGGGATGGGAATGATATCCGAAGGTTACAACATTTTAAGAATGATGATCAAACAAATTAGAGATGGAAAAAAGAACCCCGACTTGCAATTTTTTGACTTCGAAACCATACTCTCTGCTACAAATAATTTTGGAGATGAGTGTAAGCTGGGACAAGGTGGTTTCGGACCTGTTTATAAGGGAGTTTTGACAGATGGGCAAGAAGTAGCCATTAAAAGACTGTCAAAGAATTCAGGACAAGGATTATTGGAGTTTAAGAATGAAACTATTTTGATTGCTAAACTTCAACACACTAATTTGGTTAGGCTTATTGGTTGCTGCCTTCATAAAGAAGAGAAACTGTTGGTTTATGAGTATATGCCTAACAAAAGCCTTGACTTTTTCCTCTTCGGTTAGTCATTTTACATTTTTTGTTCTTTTGTAGTGCTTTCTCTCCTCTATTTTTCTCATTATTGCATTTTTATTCTTTTTCCATATGATTGGGGTTATATGTAGATTCGGAGAAGAAGTTAATATTTGATTGGGAAAAACGTATTCACGTCATTCAAGGAATAGTTCAAGGACTACTCTACCTTCACTACTACTCAAGAGTACGAATAATTCATCGAGATTTAAAAGTTAGCAACATTTTACTCGATAATGAAATGAATGCAAAAATATCGGATTTTGGTATGGCTAGAGTCTTTAAGCCATCAGACAACGAAGCAAACACAAGTCGGGTGGTTGGTACATAGTAAGTGGATGTTATATATATCTAGCTATATTTTCATTGATATATATATGCATTAGAAAAGAATCCTTTAAGTAATGAATTCACGTAGAGCTAAATATAGATGCTTAATTTGCACTTAATAAACATACTTATGTTGCAGTGGGTATATATCACCAGAATATGCAATGGAGGGTATTTTTTCAATCAAGTCTGATGTGTACAGTTTTGGAATACTATTGTTGGAGATCATAACAAGTCAAAAGAACTACAACAATTATGACACAGAACGACCACTCAACCTCATAGGATATGTAAGTTAGAAAGGGTTGTCTGTTTTTGTTTATGAATGTGTGTGAATTAAATGATAATGTTTGTATTTTTCAGGCATGGGAATTGTGGGTGAATGGGAGAGGAGAAGAGCTGATTGACTTGGGTTTATGCAATTCCGATGATCAGAAAGCAAAGGCCCTAAGGTGCATTCATGTTAGTCTTTTATGTGTTCAACAAATCCCAGGGGATAGGCCGACGATGTTGGATATTTATTTCATGATCAACAATGATTCCGCTCAACTTCCATCTCCCAAACAACCTGCATTTTTTATTGCTCAAAACCCAAGTTCCTCCGAACGAAAAATGGAAGAGGTGGATAGTGAACTCATAGGACCCATAGAACCAACGACGCCGAAAATTTATTCATTGAATTCTATGACACTCTCAACGATGGTTGCTAGGTGAAGCCCTAATCGATCATTGTGTCTCAAATCAACTTAATATTCTCACTTTATGTCTGTCGTAATAGTTCTATAGGAGTGTTTTACCATTATTGTATTGCAAGTAGTTGAACAAATTTCCTTTTATAAATAGTGAATCTCATTCATTAGTTTGTAATGCTCAACTTTTTTCCAAACGAATTAGATTAAATGCGTGGGAGGAAGATTCTACCTTTAGACTTTGAGGTTGATAATGTATGTGTCAATTGACTTATGTTCATTTTAGTTTGTAATGCTTCATCTCTACCCTTGTTTGATAGAATATAGTTATTGTCGGAGTCATGGTAGTCCAAATACAACGTTATACTTTATACAATTTTTGAATTCTTAAAAAAAAAAAAAGAAATAAAAAGAAAGTGGTTCTAATTTTTTTTAATTGAATAAAAAATTTCAGATGGTTTCATACCAATCATTACGAGAAAATTTGTAAAAAAACAAATAAGTAAATTTTTATAATTAAATAAAAGGGTTATTTCAAATAGAACTCAAATATTTTTTTAAAAAAAAAAAAACAAAATATCACAATCTATCTGGAGAACTTTGATAAACTACCATTTTTGTTATTTTTAATATGATAAACACATATTTTTAGGACAACTAGTTGCGAAAATGTGTAGTAATAATATTAATATTTTCATTTAGCATACCCACAATCATTTAGCAACCATCATTGAAACTGACATAGTACTCAATGAACAAATTTGTTGTTTTGGTTCTGCAGTTGGTTGTATGAGCCCAGTACACTCCACCACCTTTTTCTATACTTCTTTTTCAGATGAATTAGGGTTTTGAGCAACAAAAAAGCAGGCTGTTTGGAAGATGGGAAGTTGAGTTGAATCATTATTATTAATCATGAAATAAAAACCTCCAACATTATTGGCCTATCCACCGGAATTTTGTTGGACACACAAAAGACTGACATGATCTGAATGCACCTTAGAGCCTTCGAATGCACTTTCATCACTGTTATTGCACAAACCCAAATCGATAACTTATTCTCCTGATCTCCCATTCACCCATAGTTCCCATGCCTGAAATACAAACATATATAATTAATAATTCGCATACTTATTCATAAACAAATATAATGGCCCTTCTTAGCTTACATATATCCTATAAGATTGAGTGGTCGTTTTCTATGTTATAATTGTTGTAGTTTTTTCGACTTGTTATGGTCTCTCATAGTACTGCCACCAACTGAGGGAACAACTACAACTAAGTATCTCTAAAAACTTGGAAGATATTTCTAAAATAATTCTTCCAAAAAAAACTAAATAAGTTTTTTGAAACGTAACAGGAATAATTCCCATTTTGGATTTTCAAGCTGCCGTTGACGTCGATTGTGAGGCTGGTCGAAGCAGAACGAGTTTGGATTGGGTATCCAGATTAGTTTCTGATGATTTGTGTTGTAGGAGATTTCCAAATAAGTGGAATTAATTAGAATCTGAGGATTGTAAAATCCTAGCAGGAAAGTGCCAGTGGATGAAATTAATTGAGACCCAATTGATAGTTATTGTCCATTAGTGGTTTGTGTGGTCTGACCATGGAAAAACTCGACCAAAGAAAACAAGATTATAAAGCAATAATAGCAGTAAGAGTTGAAATTCCATCCCCAATCGCCATTTTACCAAAACTAATTCTCTTTTGTTCGTCTTTTGGTTTTTATTAGTTGAGTTTCTTATCTTGCAAAAATACTTTGAAGTTGATATCAGGGGAAGTAAAAGCAAAAAAAGAAAAAAACACAATGACTTCAATCAACAATGGCGGTCTTGATTGAGCGCCCACGAGCCGTTACTAGAAAATTAATTCAAGAAAGGGACGGACTGATTGAGAGAGTTGAACAAAAGATCTGTCCTTTCCATTATATTAATTGAAAATTCTATAACATATGTTCAAACAGACGTGTTATATTTTACTCGGTCACTCCAAGTTAAAATATTCCTCAATTAAACTCTAACTTTCCATGAACAAATGCTACCTAGGATGATACCATGTTTCTCGCTAGTCAAGAGTAATTCATAAATATCTTTATGAAATTGATCACACGAGATTTCTAAAAAAAAAGTTATTCGTTGAATTGATTGGTATTGTATTTATATTGATTTGAATATGATGTGGTTTGATCTCTATTACTATTCTATCTTGAATGTGCATGCTTGATGTATGGAGTCTAAGAAGAAAGCATGTTCTTAAAAGAGTCTTGGAAGAAAGTGGAGCACACAATAATGTTCTTAAAGTTGGAGTCTTGGAACGAAGAGTTTGAGTTTTTTGTTAAGAGTTTGTGTTGAATAAGAAAATTTGGACCAATTACAAATTATTAGGTTCATTTACCAAATTAATAATAAAAAAAAAACAAATAATTGAATTTGATACTAATTAAAAGTTGACATGTGTCCCAAATTGAAATTGAAAACATAAAATTGGTCAATTTGATGATGCTTTGCGTTTCGCTTTCTTCCAAGACTCTTCAAGAACATCGTGCTCCGCTTTCTTCCTAGACTCCAACTTCAAGAACATCACGTACACTGTTTCCATACATCAACCGAATGATGTTTCTGAAGTCGAAATTTTGGAAGAAAGCTTGTATATTTAAAGAAACTTCAATCTTCATGTATGGTAGAGAACTCCTCTATTTATATGAGTTATTTGGTGGACATTCATGAATCAAGTTATCAACCCATGAACTCAATCACATACACTTGGGTCATATTAATTGGACCAAAATAATTGACTTGATCCAACAATTACAACGAAGACATGTCATCAAAATTAGCCAAATTATGTCTTCAATTTCAATTTGGGACACATATCAACTTCTAATTAATCTCAAATTTAATTATTTGTATTTTTTTCGTTATTAATTTGATAAATGACAATAATTTGTGATTGGTCCATAATTTCTTATTCAACGTATTAACTCTTTAACATAGCAATAGAAGGGTCTACATTTGTGATATTCAATGCACCAACTTGGTGCATTTTGAAAGGTTTTAAGAAATATATTTTCATATATAATTTGTATATATTTTAACAATTATTTTCAAATATAGCACAATGAATACATAATCTTAGATATCTATCAATATGTTATCGGTCTCTGATAGAAGTAAAATTTAAAATTTTGTAAATATTTTCATCAATATTATTCTCTATAATAATTTATTTTAGTCTAAAATTTAGGCTTGAGCTGGACCTAAAATTAAAACAGTTTTGCACACAAATATATATTCAATTTTTTTTAATCACTTGTTAACATCATAGAAAGAAAAAGAAGGGTTGGAGTTGTTATTTTCTTATATAAGTCTCATTCTCAGAAACATCTAATCAAACTTTAATATTATTCTTTTCCAATTCATGGCACAACATTAGATAGAGACAAAATGGAAGAGACAATTGTTGCAAGGAAGATTTTTCTTTTCCATTTTTTTAATTTGTGTATATATATATATAAACATTATCGCTAATAAACTCATAATCGTCAATAGAATCTTATGTCTATCAATGATAGATCAATATTCGCAACATCGTCTATCCGTCATAGATTTCTATCATTAATAGATTTTGATAAATTTTGTTATATTTTTCAAAATTTCAAAATATTACTATTATATTATATATACTAATATGTGATTCTAATGGCTATATATTTTTGCAACTGTCCCCATTAAATACCAAACAACTTTCAAGTTCATAAAAAAAAAACATATCAAAAGCCATATCATTACATAACAAACAATTTTGAAGTATCTTAATAGTGTATTAATTCCGCATCACACAAGTGTATTAGTAGTATAAATGATTGAATCTAACAAGTAAATCACTTAAGCGTATTGAATGAATCTTAATATCTATACTATATATAAAAGAATGGAACTGGAGAAACTTTTTAGCTCAATTTTACCCTTTCATTATATCACTTTTTAGTTTTGCTTTAGTGGCAATTTTGTCATTTATATATATTTAATATTTGTATCATTTTCATTATAACTTTTAATGGTAGTGAAAATGATTTTTTTTAACTTTTTATCTCCTTATTATAATTTTTGTTTAAAAAAAAATCATTTCAATTAAGTATGTCATTTAAATTTATCCATATTCATTCATATTCTCCTCTCTCCCTTAATCTACTATTTTTCAACTATTCACATTCTCTCTCTTTCAACCTTTCAAATTCCTCATTTTCAAGCCTTGTTATAAATATCTCATTTTTTTCATTCATATTCACAAGTCACAATAAAATGCTAAGGATGAAAAAGAAATCAAATCATGTTTTTCTATTCTTTTTTTTTTTTTTTGTCTATTTTTTTTATATAGAAGTTTGCTTATGTTTATTCATCAATCTATAGGTTTCTTTTTAGTACACAACATAAGTTGGGAAAACTTGAACCACCAACGTTGTGGTTGACATGTACATATGTAAATCATGTAATATTGTGAATATTTTTTTAATGTAACCATGAGAATCTTGCTAATGTTTTTTTTCTTCATTTATTTTTTTTTATTAAAACTATTTTATTAATGAAATGGTTGGATGATTTATGCTTTGATTTTGTTAAAACAATGTAAATATTGTTAAAATTTATTAAGTATAAATAAAGATAATAAAATGTGTAAAACAAGAAATATTGAAGTCTTTTCTTTAATTTTTTACCTATAAAACAATCTTCCATAACTGATATTACATAATGCTATATGTTAACATTGTTTTTTCAAGATGTTAAGAAATAGAATTTGAATTGTGCAAACAAATCAAATTCAAAGATTCATTCGAAAAATGACAACATTTTCTCTTTACGGAATAAATTCATTTTCCACTCATTACGATGCGAATATAAAAATGATATAAATATGAAAATATTATAATGACGGTTTCAATTTTATAAAGTTAAATTAAAATCGTAATTTTTTTCTTGTGTGATTTTCACGTGCATCGCACGTGTTGTTTACTAATCTATAGTATATATAAAAGTATGGATGAGGAGAAACTTTTTGTTTCCAATTTTGCCCTTCTTCATAGTAGATTTGTTTGTTTCTTACTTGGGTTTTATTGTAATTTGCTTTTCATTTATTTTTAGTTTGAAATTAATTATTGACAAATATTTGGACATAAATAATTTAAACCTTTCTCTCCAATTAATTATATCATTAAAATTTCTCTAAAAACCATTATCATTCCCTTAATTTCTACCTATTCACATTCCACTTTCTTGTAAATTAATTATTTTGTAATTACTTCAACCTTTAAAATTCTTTTTCGTTTTCAAATCTTTGGGTATAAATATCCAATTCTTTTTCTTTTCTATGCATGCTCACAATAAAAAGTTAAGCGTGTGAAGAAATTAGTCTTCCAACAAGTTTAAATGAAGATTTGTGAGCCAAATTTGCTACAAAAGAGCCCACGAACCCTTCATCATATTTGCAACATCTAGGAGCAATCAATCAACCCAATGAAAATGATGCAGAGAAATTGATGAGAATTCAAGGATAAATAATGTAAAAGTGGGAGACTAAAGAGAGAACAATCAGAAACATCATTTCCAAAAAATAACAAAATGGCATGCGGATGCCAAAGAACTATTTTCCAGTTTTTAATTATTGCTTTGTAATTAAGTTAAATGTGAATAATACATTCTTTGCTTATGTTATTTTTTTTTCATTTAATTAATTTTTTTATTAATAAAATGGTGAAGTGTGGTTAATACACTTTTATTGTGTTTGAATTATGTAACTTTTGTTGGAATCTAATTATTAGTTATAGTTAAATGTAATATAATGTATAAAAGTAGAAATATGAGAGTAGTTTCTCAGTTTTGTCCTAAGAAATTAATTAAAAATAATAAAAACTTTAAATTTAATTTATTTTAGAATTTTAAAAGTTTTAGAAGTTGAATAATTTGATGAAGTAATTATTAAAAAAGTCATAACAAATTTATAATTTGACAATAAATTATAATAAATTTAATATTTTGAAAAGTTTGAAAATTTTAATAATTTAACCGACTACTCAACTCTTGAAATTAAATAGATATCATCTTTGCGTACATTTTTCTATAAAAATCTTGTATTTGTTTTTTTTTCCCCCCCCAAACTCAACCCCTTTTTCAAAATTAATTGTTTGATTTATAATATGCTAGAGCATAGTAGATAATCACACTTTTCTATAAAAAGTTACGTATGTTTACTTTTGTTCTTCTTGACAGAGAATTTATTTACTTGGTATCATATGAGATATTAGATAAGTGTACTAAGTTTTTTTTTTCCTTCCTAGAATAAATTATAAAGTAAGTGCTTTAATAAATAATGTATGGTTATATTTGAAAAAATAATTTTAAATTTGATTTTAAACATCAACAAGTAGATAAAAAAAAATTATCCCAAGTGCATATACTAATCTCTTCCCTCCAATATATGTTTTCACGTTTTCTTTAATGAATACAATCTTATTCCCGATAAGAAATGATATAAACTTTGAAAAAAAAATATTTTTAAAATGAAAGTAGTATATTTTACTAAAAACAAAGTTTTTTTATAATTCAAGAATTTAACATTGATTGTAAATTTATTTTTTAATGCATTATATCTTATAGAATACATTAAACCTTAAAACATTAACATAAAATCAATTTTAATTTTCTCCATTTTCCACTTTCATTTTTGAATACCTATGAAAACATTTTTTTTCTTTAATAAACTCATTATCCAATAATTTTAATGATAACAATAGTAATGTATCTTTTATACCTTTTATTTTTAAATGATGTATCTTTTGTACTTTTGAAAATTAATTTTGTTTAATTTTGTAACATGTGATTTTTTTTTACTTTCATATTTTTTACATTCATTTAACAAGTTGAATGAGTCACGTGTTATGCACATGTTGAAGGACTAGTAGTATATATAAAAAGATGGAAGTGGAGAAATTTTTTAGCACCATTTTACCCTTTCATTATATCACTTTTTAGTTTTGCTTTAGTGACAATTTTGTCATTTATATAGATTTAATATTTGTATCATTTTCATTATAACTTTTTTAACTTTTCATCTCCTTATTATAACTTTTGTTTTAAAAAAAAAAACTCACTCCAATTAATTATGTTATTTAAATTTATCCAAATTCATTCATATTCTCCTCTCTCCCTTAACCTTCTATCTCTTAACTATTCACATTCTCTATCTCTTTCAACCTTTTAAATTCCTCCTTTCCAAATCTTGTTATAAATATCTCATTTTTTTCATTCATATTCATAAGTCACAACAAAATGCTAAGGATGAAGAAGAAATCAAATCATGTTTTTCTATTCTTTTTTTTTTTTTGTCTATTTTTTTTATATATATAGAAGTATGCTT
The DNA here is from genome assembly GCA_025688845.1 of Cucumis hystrix. Taxonomy (NCBI): domain Eukaryota; kingdom Viridiplantae; phylum Streptophyta; class Magnoliopsida; order Cucurbitales; family Cucurbitaceae; genus Cucumis; species Cucumis hystrix. The sequence continues at coordinate 9,620 of JACWES010000131.1, forward strand.
GTGTTTATTCCTTCATCTATAGGTTTCTTTTTAGTACAGTACAACATAAGTTGGGGAAACTTGAACCACCAACGTTGTGGTTGACATGTACATATGTAAATCATGTAATATTGAGAATCTTTTTTTAACGTAACCATGAGAATCTTGCTCATGTTTTTTTATTCATTTAATTTTTTTTATTAAAACTATTTTATTAATGAAATGGTTGGGTGACTTATGCTTTGATTTTGTTAAAACAATGTAAATATCGTTGAAATTTATTAAATATAAATAATAAAATGTGTGAAACAAGAAATATTAAAGTGTTTTCTTTAATTTTTTACCTATAAAATCATGAAAAAAAAAATTATGATTTCACATTTATAATTTCATAATTTCAAAAGAAATATGATTTTGGTGGATGTTTTACCTTTTCATTATAATTTTTTTTAATGTTGCTTTAGTGACAATTTTATCATTCACATAGATTTAATGTTTGTGATCATTTTTACATTCAACAAAATAGAAGTTACACTCTTTTCATCTTCTTATTTGAAAAAAAAAAAAGTTTTGATTCATAACTGATATGATATTAGTTAATACTCTATGTTATTAGGGCCATAATGTAATTTTTCAATCTTCTATAACTAATATTGCATAATGCTATATGTTAACATTGTTTTTTCAAGATGTTAAGAAATGGAATTTGAATTGTACAAACAATTCAAATTCAAAGATACATTCAAAAGATAACAACATTTTCTCTTTATGGAATAAATTCATTTTTCACTTATTACGATGTGAATATAAAAAGGATATAAATATGAAAATATTATAACAACGGTTTCAATTTTATAAAGTTAAATTAAAACTGTAATTTTGTTCATGTGTGATTTTCACGTGCATCGTGTTGTTTACTAGTTGGATCAAATGCATATCATTAATGATAGAACTTATGACAATAAACACATCTATTATATGTGGGATGAACTTCGTTTTTGTCATTTGTACAAACAACAAAATGTAAAATGTGTAGGTCACAACCCTCGTTATTAACATTCAATTTGCCCTGCATGCAACGCAAATGAAAACCCATAAATTATTAAAGTAACCTTAAAAGAAAAAGGAGTTTTTTTTGTGTGTTTAGAAATGAACTAAAAATTTGGTGGAGATGAAGGACTTTGTTTGGAGTCCTATCCTAATTCAGTCTATTTCCTATTGGAAGCCTATGAATTTTCCAATGATGGTGGGTCAAGGCGGCCCAAAAGTTTCTTCCTGATATTTCCAATTTACTGATATGGATATCACTCAATTTGTTGATATTATTCGAGTCCATAAAAACGAAAAACTGAAGTGGTTATGGGACATCTTTGAAATGTATCATAATACGCTTAACAAAGCGATGAACTTTGTTGCATTCTGGTGTTGCTTTGTAGCGGTTGTAATGGCGGAGATTTCCCAGGTTCAGTCTATAATGACCTATAATGTACTTACTCAAGGCCAAGAACTGAGGTTTGGGTCTCAGTTAATCTCACCCACTGGCATCTTTGTCTTAGGATTTTACAATCCTGACTCTTTGAATAATGCCACTTATTTGGGAATTTCCTACAACTCTAATCACCAGAAGCCAATCTGGATTGCCAATCCAAACTCTCCAATATTTGCCAACAATTCTGCTTCGATGGGCCTCGTCGTCGACGCCAACGGCAGCTTGATAATACAAAATGGGAGTTATTTCTTTTCACTCTTTGATGTCGGACAATCAACCACCACCAGCAGCGCAGTTTTACAAGACGACGGCAATTTCGTATTGCGAGAGCTGAACATAGATGGATCAGTAAAGGGAATTTTGTGGCAGAGCTTTGATCATCCAACAGATACTCTGCTTCCCGGAATGAAAATTGGGATCAATCACAAAACTAACTCCACTTGGTCATTAACATCATGGAGAAACGAGGAATCTCCGGAGCTGGGAGCTTTCAGGCTGGGAATGAATCCAAACAATACGTTCGAGTTAGTGATGTTCATCCGAGATGATTTGTTTTGGAGGAGTGGGAATTGGAAAGACGGTTCGTTCAAATTCTTGGAAAACAATAAAGGAATCAATTTCAATAGAGTTTCAAATGAGAACGAAACGTATTTCATTTACTTCTCTTTCAACAACAACTACGGGGCAGAATCAACAAGTGTGATTCAAACCCAATTGAGATTGAAAGAAGATGGGAATTTGAGGATGAATATGAATAATGAAGATTTTGAGCACTCTATTTGCCCATTGTTGGAAAAAGATAACGAAGGGTGCGTGTGGAAAAAGCAGCACAAAATGCCTCAGTGTAGGAATTGGTTGTACCCTAATGGAGTGGCCTTTAAGACGATGTTTGTTCACACATTGGAAGATACAATTAATGCATCTTCTTCTTCTTACAAGGACACAAACTTAACGAGATTTGAATGCGAAACAATTTGCATTTACGATTGTGATTGCATCGGTTTCGGTGTTAGCAAACAAGATGGGAACGGCGGGTGTGAGATATGGAAGTCAGGAGCTAAGATTATTGTGATGGATGAAGGTGAAACACAGGGTTGGTTTCTAAACGGAGAAGAGTCGTCGGACCCTCCGGCGCCAAGTCCACACCCCTATCCATATAACTATGGAAACGGTAATTAAGTTAGTTTACATCAAACTTCTGATTGAATCAAAGAGTGAGGTATTATGGAAAATGATCAAAAATAGCAAATTTGATAAAATATTTACAACATATAGCAAAAATTTCAGATTCTATCAATAATAGACATTGATAGAATTTTATCAGTTTCTATCCTTGATATAAAAAAATCCAAAATTTTACTATAGCTTGTAAATATTTTAATTTATTTTGCTATTTTTAAAAATGTCTATAGTTTCTTTATGTGTTTGATGTATAAACGACTTAATTGGTTTAGAAGTAAATAGTAAACCCTCCTATCTAATTCAACTTTTAAATAGTATTCACGGTAGCAAAAGAAGTGACAAAATATTTTTCCTTTGGATGCATATGGAACAACTTTATAAATCTTTATAAACAATTTTTTTTTACATTTAATTTTAAACACTTAGTCAATTCGAACATGTAGTAAAAAATATAACTGAGTATTATTATTAGCATTTCTAGCCATATTAGATTAAATAGAGATGACATTTTATTTATTTATTTATGAGTATTTATAAAAGATATACCAAATATATTTGTGATATTTAATATCAATGTATGAACCTTTTAATTTATGTATACATCAACAACACTATGATATGTTTGCTATTACTTTTGTGGCTTAATTATTATTATTATTTTCTTTTGCTATTTCTTATGTACTAAGAAAAAATATACTCATGCTTTGGTTTTGGGTGTTTTCCTTTCTTATGAAAAATATCAAAACCATATTTTAAAAAATAATTACAATCATTATAAGAATGAGGATCAATCACTAACCTTAATCAATAATCTGAGAGAAAGAAAAAACAAACAAACTTTCTTAATATATATTGTAGTCAGTAGAAACTGCTGCTATATCTATCTAACTTAAGATTTTGAATTTGCTTAGGAAAAATGGAGGTTTGGGTGCAAGTGACTATCGGTCTAGCCGTTTCTACAATTTTTCTTCTACTCTGTTTTATAATATACGCAAATTGGAGAACACAAATAGTCGAAGGTAAATCTATTTTAGTCATTTTTTTTTAAATTTTCATTGGATATATATTATTATTACTATGAATAATTGACAATATTATTGTATTTGTGTCTTAATACCACAGTTATAGGAAAATTCAAGAAATGTTTTCTACGTAGGATGTGGGTCATAACCGAAGATTGTAAGATATTAGGAATAATGATCAGACAAATAACAGACTGGAAAAAGAATCCTGAATTGCAGTTTTTTGACTTTGAAACCATAGTTTCTGCTACGAATAATTTTGGAGATGAATGTAAGCTTGGAAAAGGTGGTTTTGGACCTGTTTATAAGGTAATACATATTATAAATTAAGTTAATTAACTCTAGCTTATATATATTATTATATGTGATTTAATCTTTTAAACATATATATATACTTTGGGTTGTAACAATTATTGATTAATTATATTGTACTGCAGGGACTTATGACAGATGGGCAAGAAGTAGCCATTAAAAGGTTGTCAAAGAATTCAGGACAAGGATTGGTTGAGTTTAAGAATGAAACTCTTTTGATTGCTAAACTTCAACACACTAATTTGGTTAGGCTTATTGGTTGCTGTCTTCATAAAGATGAGAAATTGTTGGTTTATGAGTATATGCCCAACAAAAGCCTTGATTTCTTCCTCTTTGGTAAATTAGTCTTTTTTTACATTTGCTTAATTATATAGTGTCTTGCTCTCTTTAATTATAAATTATTCTCTAATATATATATGCATCCCTTTAAACAATATGTTTTCCTTTTTTTGTGGTTGGGAGTAATATACAGATTTGGAGAAGAAGTTAATATTAGATTGGAAAAAACGCTTACATGTTATCCAAGGGATAGTTCAAGGATTACTTTATCTTCACCACTATTCAAGAATACGAATAATTCATCGAGATTTAAAAGTTAGCAATATCTTACTTGATGATGAGATGAATGCAAAAATATCAGATTTTGGTATGGCTAGAGTGTTCAAACCATCAGAGCATGAAGCAAATACAGGTCGGGTGGTCGGTACATAGTAAGTGATCAATCTTTTATATATACACATATATATATGTATAAATTCTTAGTAACACATGGATGATGTTTAATTAGAAAACTAAATTAAAAGTACAATAATATACTATGTTGTAGTGGCTATATATCACCAGAATATGCAATGGAGGGCATTTTCTCAATAAAGTCAGACGTCTACAGCTTTGGAATACTATTATTGGAGATCGTAACAAGTCGAAAAAACTACAATAATTATGACACAGAACGACCACTCAATCTCATAGGATATGTAAGTGTAGAAAGGTTGTTGTTTATGTCTGTGAATTTAAATTATAATGATTTTAAAAAATAGCTATATGGTTATTGTATTTTCAGGCATGGGAATTATGGGTGAATGGGAGAGGAGATGAGCTCATTGATTCAGGTTTGTGCAACTCTGATCAGAAACCAAAAGCTTTAAGATGTATCCATGTCAGTCTTTTATGCGTCCAACAAATCCCAGCGGATAGGCCGACGATGTTGGATATTTATTTCATGATCAGCAACGATTATGCTCAACTTCCATCTCCCAAACAACCAGCTTTTTTTGTTGCTCAAAATCCAAACTCCTCGGAACCTGAAATCGAAGAGGTGAATAACGAGCTCATACGACCTGTAGAACCAACACTGGACATTTACTCAACGAATACAATGACAGTCTCAGTGATGGTTGCTAGATGAAGCCCTCATGTGTTCTCAAATCAACCTAAAATATATTGCCATTATTTTATGTCTGTCGTCATAAATTCTAGGAGTATTATATTATACTGTTATTGTATTGCAAGCAGTTTGAGATTGTTTTTCTTTATTTTACTATATTCAACAAGAAGACATGGGTATATTTCATTCCTTGGTAACTCGTGATCTCATTAATTAGTTTGAAAGGTTTAGTTTCTACTTTTTCTTGGAAGTAGTGTGTGTCTGAAAAAGCCCTATAATGTAAATTTCCCAACTACATGGTTATTATTCATCCACCTGTTATTGGATGGTTTGTATTTTTGAATTTAATGGAGAAACAAAGAAAGAAAGAAAAATAAAGATAGACTTGATTCCTTTCAATTATTGGAGAAAAAGACGTTTTAATCAAAAGGAAAAGAATGGGCATTGACTTCCTTTGGGAGTCTTTAAGAAGGGTATTCGTGCATTAGATATATTATTTTCGGAGTTGAATGTTATATATATATATATGGGAGAATTTTTAAAAATAGTAGATTTTACTAAATATTTACAACTTATTGTAATTCTATCATTGATAGTCATTGATATGCTATAGTGATAAAAGACTATGCAGTGATATAATCCAAAATTTTGCTATAGCTTGTAAATATTTTAATTTATTTTGCTATTTGTTATGAAATAAAAAATAAAGAGGCTAAATAAGAATCATGAAACAACACAAAGAAGAGAATGAAGAAAGAGGAAATAGAGAACAATTGAACTCAATTGTGGTGTGTTTTACAAATTCACCACATACCTCTATTTATAGGACATCCCATGGTATAAGTTTTGCACAATGGAATTCAATGGGATGAATGTTACAACATGGAATAAAGGGAGAATTATAGGAAGATTGGCAACATATTGTAGGTTATGAATATCTACGTAATTATATTTACAATACTCTCCCTAGATATCTATATTATATAAAATAAATGCATCGTTAAAACATTAGTAGAAAAAAACTCAATGGGAATAAAAATCCTAGTGAAGAAAAAAGAGTACATCATTTTATATATTAATAACCGCCTCATTAAAAACCTTGCTAGAAAAACCTAATGGGAAAAACCATAGTCAAGGGAAAAAGAGTGCAGTATTTTTAAATGAGTTATATGCTCATTTTAGTCTGTAATGCTCAATGTCTACCCTTAGGTTTGTTTGAGAAAATGTTGTTACTACCAGAGTTATGGAGTCCAAATACAACATTATATTTGATACAATTGTTCACATGAGATTTATGGAAAAATTTGATTCGTGGAGTTGAACTTGTTTTGATATTGTATTTGGGTTAATTTGATGCGATGTGGTTCGATCTCTAGAATTTTATCCTAGATTTTTTTTATTTGAATGAAATGGTGCACGTGATGTTCTTGAAGTTGAGGGGATGGTTAAATTCAGGAGTTAGAGAGTCTTCTAGCTCTTGCGAGAATAGTAAAAAATTTCCAACCTTTAAGACTCTTCTATTTATATAGTTTTCTCGTGGGTTTTATGGACTTGAGTCTGGTTGGTCAATGGACCATACTCATGGACTCAACCAAATTGGATTTGGGTTATATTTAGTATGTGGGTTAAATTAAGCTTGTTTTTTTTGCTCAATTGAACTTTAACCAAAGTAAATAATATTTAATTGGACCAAAATTCTTCCCTTTCCCAAATAAAAACAGAGGCCCAAACTTACCAATTTGGAAGATCAACCGTAATGGTATGTTTTCGATAGCCTCTGTTAAACAAAATTTAGATGCCACGATTAATGATTCTCAAAATATTTTGTTATACAAATCACTCTAGAAACCAAAGATTCCAAAAAAAATGCAAATTCTTCTTGTAGTCTATCTTCCAAAATGAATTATTCACTTGTGATAAGCTACAAGGTAGGCTGAAAAACCATTGCATTAGTCCTAGTTGGTGTATCCTCTGTCAGGCTAGTAACGAATCTAATGATCATCTCTTCATCCATTGTTATTTTGCAAATTCCTTATGGGAGAAAATCGAGATGTATATGGGGTGGAAAAATAATAACCAAAGCTGTCAAAGCCTTTGTAAAAACCTCTACTCGATAAAAACAAATCACAAGAGAAGTATCATATTTTTCAATATGGGTGTGGCTACTTTATGGGCTATTTGGATGGAGCGAAACAACAGAACTTTTAACAACAATAGTTTTAACATTACAAACATATGGGAGAATATTTGCAACTTCATGGACCAATGGTGTCTACCTAGTGGGATGCTTGGGTGCACCTAAAGCCGTATCCTTTTCTAAAAAAAATTGGACCAAAATAATCAACTTGATCAAACAGTCATAATGAAAACATATGTCATTATCATAATTGACCAATTTATGTCTTTAATTTTAATTTGAGACACGTGTCAATTTTTTAATTAGTCCCAAATTCAATTATTTGTATTTTTTTTATCTGTAATTTAGTAAATGATATGACAATTTGTGATTAGTCTCAAAATTCCTTATTCAACCACCGTTTTTTTAACTTTTTTATTTAATAAAAGAAATATAAAAAAAGTAGTAGTTGTAATTTTTCTTTTTAATTGACTAAAGATTTGAGATGGTTTCATAAAAATCATTATGAGAAAATTTGTAAAATTAAATAAGTAAGCTTTTAAAAATAAATAAATAAATAAATAAAAGAGTTATTTTCAAATATAACAAAATAAACTAAAGTATTTGCAAAAAAAAAAAATATAGCAAAATATCACTGTCTATATATGATGAACTACGATATACTACTATCTTCGTCTATTTGTATTATGATAAACACATATGGTAGTCGATCGTGTTCTATCACAAATGGACTATGATATTTTTGTTATATTTATAAATGTTTTCAAAAGTTTTGTTATTTAAAATAAATTTATTGAACAAGATACATTGATAAATGAGTTTAAAATCTTTTAAATAAAAAACTGAAAAATACTCTTTTCAATGTTACAACGACATTACACTAAATAGTGGACGACCATATATAGTTAACATTCCATGTAAATTTAATTTAATTTGGATTTGAGGACTTTGTTTGTAAACTCCTTTGATATATAGGTGTCTTGGAATTGGTCAGCCGTGAATGGAAAGGACTAGTCGGATAATACCAAATCAAGGTTGGACTCATTAATTGCTCCATCACCTTTCACTAAACTTGATGTGAAGCAAAGTTTCCACAATGATATGATTATAACTATTTTTATTAATTATTTCAGTAAAGTTTTTTAACTATACTTTCGGTTTTTAATTATTTTATAGTTAGTTATCCTTTTTATAAATTCATGATTATCATTCTAATTGTTATTTGGACATTGTTTGGTAACCCTTTTGTCTTTTTTTAGTTTTTAAAACAATTAGGATTATTTTCTCAAATTTTTTTTTTTAAAAGCAATACTTGATTCTAAGTTCAATTCTAAAAACAAAATTAAGTTTTTAAAATATGGCCGAATGTTTTAATGATTTACTAGAAAGTGGATAACAAAACAAATACATATATATATATTCTACGTATACATAGGAGGAAGAATTATTACTTTACAAATTCTAACGTTCAAAATCTAAAACAGAAATCAATTTTTTCTTTCTTTTGGGATAGTTGAAAATTTAGCAATTAGATTCAAAACAATTAAGTATATAGCAACATTTTTTAAAAATTTACAAATATAACAAAATTTGTCAAATTTTATCAATGATAATGGTAGAAATCTATCACTGATAGATCATGTTGCAAATATTGGTCTATCACTGATATACCATACGAGTCTATGAGCGATACAAGTTTATCAACGATAGATTTTGCTATATTTGCAATTTTTTTAAATATTGCTATATACTTAATTATTATTTCTAAAATGGTCACCAATTACAATTACTTTTTTTTTTTCTCAAAGCTTAATACAGCTTAATTAGTTTAATTTCTAAAGCATTGATAAATAGTTGATAACCAACTAAATAAATTGATTAGTGAAAAATTAGTATTTATAAACTTAAATTTAAAAAACAAAACATTATAACTAGTTCTATTTGATTTTTTGTTTTTAATTTTTGAAAACATTATCTTCACCACTACTCAAGAGTATGAATAATTCATCGAGATTTAAAAGTCAGCAATATCTTACTTGATGATGAGATGAATGCAAAAATATCAGATTTTGGTATGTCTAGAGTGTTCAAACCATCAGAGCATGAATCAAACACAAGTCGAGTGGTTGGTACATAGAAGTGATCAATCTTTTATATATATACACACATATGTAGGTGTGTATAAATTCTCATTAACACATGGATAATGTTTAATTAGAAAACTTAACTTAAAAGTAAGTATATACTATATGTTGGAGTGGCTCTATATCACCGGATAATATGCAATGGAGGGCATTTTCTCAACAAAGTCAGACGTGTACAACTTTGGAATACTATTATTGTAGATCGTAACAAATTGAAAAAACTACAATAATTATGGCACAGAACGACCACTCAATCTCATAGGATACGTAAGTTTAAAAAGATCGTTGTTGTTTTTGTATGTGAATTTAAATTATAATGATTTTAAAGAATAACTATATGGTTGTATTTTCAGGCATGGGAATTATGGGTGAATGGGGAGGAGAAGAGCTCATTGATTCAGGTTTGTGCAACTCTGATCAGAAACCAAAAGCTTTAAGATGTATCCATTTCAGTCTTTTATGCGTCCAACGACAAATCCAATCGGATAGGCTGACGATGTTGGATACTTATTTAATGATCAACAACGATTCTGCTGAACTTCCATCTCCCAAACAACCTGCTTTTTTTTGTTGCTCAAAATCCAAACTCCTCGGAACCTGAAATCAAAGAGGTGAATAATGAGCTCATACGACCTGTAGAACCAACACCGGAAATTTATTCATCGAACACCATGACAGTCTCAGTGATGGTTGCTAGATGAAGCCCTCATGCGTTCTCAAATAAACTTAAAATATATTGCCATTATTTTATGTCTGTCGTCATAAGTTCAAGGAGTATTATATTATACTGTTATTGTGTTGCAAGCAGTTTGAGATTAATATTGTTTTTCTTTATTTTACTATATTCAACGAGAAGACCATGGATATATTCGTTCCTTGATAAGTCATAATCTCATCAATTAGTTTGAAAGGTTTAGTTTCTACTTTTCATGGAAGTATTGTGTGTGTGGAAAAGTCCTATATTATCTAAAACTTTAGAAAATTTCTTTAAATGTTTCAGTAAATTCATTAATTAAGAAGATATCATGAAAATATAAAATATTATTTATTTATATATATATAATGTAAATATCCCAACCCACTAGTTAGATGGTTTGTATTTAATGGAGAAATAAAGAAAGAAAGAAAAAATAAGACAGACTTGATTCCTTTCATTTATTGAAGAAAAAGAGACATTTTAATATAATCAAATGGAAGTAAAGGCATTGACTGACTTTGGGAGTTTTTTTAAGGGTATTCTCTGCATTTAATCATTGAAAGAAAAACTATACCAACTCATATTCACCCTACTTCTAATTCAGTCTATTTTTTATTGGAAGTGTTTTGAATTTTTCAAATGATGGTGGGTCAAGGCGAGCCAAAAGTTCCTTCCATGATCTAATATTTCCAAGTAACACAAATGGAGACCCCTTGTGTTCATATTATTCGAGTTCATAAAAACAAAAACTGAAGTGGTGTTAGAGCATAATTGAAATCTATCATTATATGCTTTACCCAAACAGCCATGTTTCTATTTCCTCAACTCTTAATTCTATTCCGCTGTTTCTTTGTAGCGCTTGTCATGGCCGAGTTTTCCCATGGCCAGACCACACTAACCAATAATGTTCTTACTCAAGGCCAACACCTATCAATTGGGTCTCAATTAATTTCATCCACCGCCACTTTTGTGCTAGGATTTTACAATCCTCAAAGTTCTAATTCCACTTATTTGGGAATTTCCTACAACACAAAATACCAGCAACCAATCTGGATAGCCAATCGGAACTCCCCATTTCCCATCAATTCTGATTCGATCGGCCTCACAATCGACGTCAACGGCAGCTTGAAAATCCAAAGTGGGGATTATTCCTTTTCACTTTTCAATGGCGGACAATCAACCATCAGCAGCGCCATATTACAAGACGACGGCAACTTTGTACTGCGAGAGCTGAACAGAGATGGGTCAGTAAAGCAGATTCTGTGGCAGAGCTTTGATCATCCAACAGATACAATGCTTCCTGGAATGAAAATTGGGATCAATCACAAAACTAACTCTACTTGGTCATTAATATCATGGAGAAACTATATATCTCCGAAGCCAGGAGATTTGAGTCTGGAAATGAATCCGAACAATACATATGAGTTAGTGATGTTTCTCGGAGATGCTCTGTTTTGGAGGAGCGGGAATTGGGAAGACGGTTCGTTCGAATTCTTGGAAAACAAAGAAATCAATTTCAATAGAGTTTGGAATGAGAACGAAACGTATTTCATTTTCTACATCCCAAAACTCGATCCATATTCTGACTATGGAAATTCATATTATTACGAACACTCAGGGGAATTTCTACTACCCCAAATGAGAATAAAAAATGATGGGAATTTGAGAATAAACAATAAAGAATATTATTTTTCCTGCTACTACTCTCGAAATGAGATGCATGATGGTTGTGTGTGGAGAAAGCAGGACAAAATACCGGAGTGCAGGAATAAGTTGTCTTTTGCCTATGATGCGTTCATTTCGAGGATGTATTTTTACAATGGGGAGAGGATTAATGGTTCTAATTATTACTACAAACTAAGTGGGAACTTAACCATGTTTGAGTGCCGCAGTATTTGCATGAATGATTGTGATTGCATTGCTTTTGGGATTCCAGCGTACGAGAGTGACTCAGGCTGTGAGTTTTGGAAATCAGATGCCAAGTTTCTTCCAGAGAACGACAGTTTACAAATGCTTTGGTTACTGGAAACCGAGTTTCAAAATGGTAAACTTTATTGCATCAAATTATTCCATATCAAATCCTAGAGACTTGATTCCTTCTTTCTTTTCTTTTTTATTTTTACTTTTTATAAATTTAAACATTCACAAAGTAGATAGCTACGTGAATTATTAAATTGATATTCAAGTGTTGTTTTAGTAGAAAGCACATGCTAATTAATTAGTATTTTCTTTTCCAAAACAAATCTAGTTCAATTTTTATGTCGAAGAAGTTGACAAAAACGAAAGAGAAACACCGAGTTTGAAGAAAGAAAACCTTTATTATGAAAGAATAAAGATAGATACTTTCCAAAGATTATTATACTCTCAACTCTCTCGCTTTCTTTCTTCCTCTCTTTGCTTTTCTTGTTTTTTAGTTTGGTTCATAAATGAGGTTAAAACCCTATTTACAGGTGTAAGATCTTTAGAGCCAAAAGTCTCTCTAGAATTCCAACTATTTTAGATATTTTGTACTTTATTCTTTATCTAAAGAAATTCAAGAATTCATTGACCTAAATAAAATAAAATCTATATAAACTTAGAGAGAACAACTTAAACTTTTTAAGTAAATTAATGCTCCAGCATCTTCTAGAATAATTAGTGTTACTTCTACTTCAAAATTGATTCTTTCATAAAGTTGGAGGTTCAAATCCCAATGCTCTACTTGTATTAAAAAAAACATTACTACGATAATTGTAGCTAGAAAAATAAGTGTCGAAGATTCAGAAATTTTGTTAACGAAGAGCTTCATAGTTCAATAAAAATAATATGAAAAGGAACCTGAGTTTAAAGGGGGCTAGAGGACAGATTTACCACGGGACGACTTGTTGGTGTTTTTGGTATTATTATAGTTTTTCATATACATATAAACACACAAATAGTACAGGTGGGTTACTATTGAGTTAACTCAAAACCATAGTAATGTTGATGCAAAATGAAAATTTTGAATGTTGGGTTTACTTCTAATTAATTAGCTTAATCGTCATGTAGGAAATCGAGGAAAATGGAAGGTTTGGGTGCAAATAACTGTGGCTCTAACCATACCTGCAACTATTCTCCTACTCTGTTTTATTATATACGTCAAATGGAGAACACAAATATTAAAAGGTATATTGTTTCTTTATAACTTTATTATTTTGATTACTATTGAAAACCCACATTATATTTAATTCCGTTGGATATATTACAAAATGATCGGATATCATTCCATCCCCCGAATAAAACCTTTCTTTACTTTTCGATAGCTGTGAGTTAAGATAGAAACAA
>JACWES010000133.1:0-11650 GCA_025688845.1 Cucumis hystrix
TACGACAGAAGGTACCTGTATGGTGTCTGCAGAAGAAACGCTTGCCATAGCACACAGTCTGAGGCGTGGGAGACAGTGTTCCCATAAATCAACTTTTGTCAGAGAGAGGAACGACGATGTTGCCGGTCATTTTGGTACTAAGCCGAACCTGGCTTCGAATCAAGCAAGGAGTAGGGGAGATGTACTCAAGCTTGATTTTGGGTCAGAACGTAGTAAGAGAAGCAATCATGGGGTTCCGCAGATGTTATCTCGTACACGGGCATGTCAGGTTGATGGCCCAATGCGGGACGCTTCAAAGGAATTCCTGCAGGAAAACTCTTTCACTCAAAATGGCGCGAGCTTGAGGAAGGCCGGTAAGTTAGTGCAAAGGAGTGGGGGTCAGTCATTAAGGGCAACCCAACCTTGTGTCACAGCTGGGAATAGTTCGTCAACTGACAGAAGTCCAGCAGAGAGTGTTGGTGGCGGACGACATGTGTTGTCGCCCCTTGTTGATTTTCCTTGCATGAGAAAGGGTCCTCAGATTCGTAACGTTGTGCAGAGGTGGAAGTAGAAGTCAGACATCGTCTGGACCGATCGAGGGGAAGTCCTTGCTAAGGAAGCAAGGAAAAGAAGAAGAAGACCCACGGGGAGGAAACACAAGTTCATGGTGAAGTGGAAGAGCCTCCTCGTGGAAGAAGCATGTGGAAGACGTACCAAGACCGTGAAGCATGGAAGCAGAAGATCGAAGGGGTCCAGCTTTGCCAGTCGACGGGGACGTCAACTGTTTAAGTGGGGGAGTGTGTCACGGACATATTTTTCCAAAGTGTGTTTACCTTTGGTTATATGCTCCGATTAGCTCCCACTTATCTTATCTTTAAGCACCAAACTTAGTTTAGGCATTTGCATTTCATTTGTAGTCATAAAGCTTGGGTGTGACGTTTCGGCATTTTCATATGCAAGCCTGCCAGAGCTGAAAATGTTCAAAATGTACTATAGGGGAGGCATACCAGTTGAATCCCCGCCCAAGCATTAGTTGTACTCTTTGCAAGCAACCCTTTTTCCTTGCAATTGACAGTCTTTAATGCTTATTGTAACGTCTATTTCAATGTATTTCTTTCTTTCCCGCGTTTTATAAATAAAATTTCCCAAGAACGCGAAGGAAGGTTACGACATACGTCGACGTTACCCACAACTTTCGGATTTTGATCGGCTGACTTGTTCATCGAGCTAGAACAAGTGCCGCACAATCGTCCGTCTCAAGGTTGAAACGCTACGATTGTGACAAGTGGTATCAGAGCCTAAGTTGGCTGAGCGACAGTTGAGACAGAAAGATGTCGACTGTAAACCGAACGGGTAAGACCCATGAAGAACGATTGGTGGGGATCGAAGAGCGGATGCTCCACCTGATGGAAGTTCCTGATTCCATCCGATTTCTTGAGGAGCGACTTGATGGAGTCGCCAAGAAAGCCGATGCCATCGATGCGGTGTCCGGTCGTCTGGACGGATTACCCATACGAGACTTGTTAGCTAGAGTCGATACTCTAGAGTCACGAGTTATAAGAACTGGAAATGTCACCTACGAGCGTGGGGACAGTTCGACGGGCGCTGCTGCCCAGATTGAAGAACGAGTTATTGAGCTAGATAACTCTCAGAAGGATATAATGGAAATGATAAACGGCATGACAGAGGATTTTCGAGCCACCCTGGATGTCGTTAGAAATGAAATCGCAGAGGTGAACACGAAGGTGAACCTTACAATGCGAGCATTGGCAAATCAAGCTCCAGCTGGAGGAGCAACTACAGGTTGCAAGATAAAGATCCCAGAACCCAAGCCCTTCTGTGGGGCAAGGGATGCAAAGGCACTGGAAAACTTTATCTTTGACATTGAGCAGTATTTCAAAGCCACGAACACCAATACGGAAGAAGCCAAAGTGACGTTGGCGACCATGCGTCTATCTGAAGATGCAAAGTTGTGGTGGAGATCCCGATATGTGGACATTCAGGAAGGGCGTTGCACAATAGATACTTGGGACAGTTTGAAGAGAGAACTCCGCTCGCAATTTTTCCCCGAGAATGTTGAAATTTTGGCTCGTCGGAAATTGCGGGAATTAAAACACACTGGAACCATTCGGGAGTATGTGAAGCAATTCGCGGGGCTGATGTTAGATATATCAGATATGACCGAGAAGGACAAAATCTTCAGTTTTGTCGAAGGGCTAAAGCCGTGGGCAAGGACTAAGCTGTATGAGCAGAAAGTTCAAGACCTCACGTCAGCCTATGCAATAGCTGAACGTTTGTTCGATCTGTCTGGTGATTCTCAAGAGACGAGACGTCATCAAAGCTCTTCACCTGGAAGAGACAGAAACAGCCGACCGAATTCTCCCAAGGCTGCCAGTGAAAACAGAAGTCCCGGTAGAGACCGCAAGCCTTCCCAGTCCAACACAAGGGACACTTGGAAAAGACGTGATGGTACAAACACGTCGAATCGTCCCATCAGTTGCTATATATGTAACGGCCCACATCTGGCAAGGGAATGCCCGGATAAATCAGCCTTCTATGCCTTTCAAGCCTCCTTGGCTGCGGATTCAGAAGATCAGCTGAGTCAACCAAAGAAGGAAGATGGGCCAGTGGAGGAAATCCAAAATGTCAGAGTGGGAGCCATAAGACTCTTGTCGTCCCTTCAGAAGAAAGCGGGGGAGACAAGTGGAAGTACGAAAGGGGGTCTGATATATGTTGACACCTGGATCAACCGAAAGCGTGCAAGGAGCACTATGGTCGACTCCGGTGCAACTCATAATTTCATAACGGTGGCCGAAGCCAGACGACTAAACCTTCATTGGAAGAAGGATGCGGGAAAAATGAAGGCCGTGAACTCTACAGCTCTACCCGTCGTTGGAGTAGTGAAACGAGCGGTGATACAGTTGGGAGGATGGAGCGGATTCGTTGATTTCGTAGTTGTAGGCATGGATGACTTTGATATAGTCCTTGGAATGGAATTCCTTCTCGGACACCAAGTGATCATGATGCCTGCAGCTAGATGTCTGGTGATCACGGGGTCTACCCCCACCGTTGTGCAGACAGACCTTCGGCAACCCAAAGGACTGAGAATGATCTCGGCCATGCAACTGAGGGAGGGCCGTGTTCAGAAGGACACAAGGTGTGTCGTGGAGAGGTGTTGTGATGGGAAACGCGATAGTTTGCCCATGTCAGGATTGCCTACGAACAACAATTGTCGTATGGCGCAGTCAGAGTCAACTGGACTCCAGAGACAATCAGAGAGATTGTCGAGGGCAGGATTCACTAGACCTGCAAAGACTCCGTATGAAGCTCAAGTCCTCTTACGGAAGGAAGAAAATGGACGGTTGTGTGTTAACAACCGTGTCCTGAAGCAAGCCCCGAGGAGAGGGCCAACTTTTGGGTCCATGAGTGTGACCCAACCCGTTGAAGCTTACGCTGAGGCGTCTTGTCGTGCGTCGGGTGGTGTCCTAGTGCAGAGTGGACACCCCGTTGCATCTGAGAATCTGAATCAGAGTACGACAGAAGGTACCTGTATGGTGTCTGCAGAAGAAACGCTTGCCATAGCACACAGTCTGAGGCGTGGGAGACAGTGTTCCCATAAATCAACTTTTGTCAGAGAGAGGAACGACGATGTTGCCGGTCATTTTGGTACTAAGCCGAACCTGGCTTCGAATCAAGCAAGGAGTAGGGGAGATGTACTCAAGCTTGATTTTGGGTCAGAACGTAGTAAGAGAAGCAATCATGGGGTTCCGCAGATGTTATCTCGTACACGGGCATGTCAGGTTGATGGCCCAATGCGGGACGCTTCAAAGGAATTCCTGCAGGAAAACTCTTTCACTCAAAATGGCGCGAGCTTGAGGAAGGCCGGTAAGTTAGTGCAAAGGAGTGGGGGTCAGTCATTAAGGGCAACCCAACCTTGTGTCACAGCTGGGAATAGTTCGTCAACTGACAGAAGTCCAGCAGAGAGTGTTGGTGGCGGACGACATGTGTTGTCGCCCCTTGTTGATTTTCCTTGCATGAGAAAGGGTCCTCAGATTCGTAACGTTGTGCAGAGGTGGAAGTAGAAGTCAGACATCGTCTGGACCGATCGAGGGGAAGTCCTTGCTAAGGAAGCAAGGAAAAGAAGAAGAAGACCCACGGGGAGGAAACACAAGTTCATGGTGAAGTGGAAGAGCCTCCTCGTGGAAGAAGCATGTGGAAGACGTACCAAGACCGTGAAGCATGGAAGCAGAAGATCGAAGGGGTCCAGCTTTGCCAGTCGACGGGGACGTCAACTGTTTAAGTGGGGGAGTGTGTCACGGACATATTTTTCCAAAGTGTGTTTACCTTTGGTTATATGCTCCGATTAGCTCCCACTTATCTTATCTTTAAGCACCAAACTTAGTTTAGGCATTTGCATTTCATTTGTAGTCATAAAGCTTGGGTGTGACGTTTCGGCATTTTCATATGCAAGCCTGCCAGAGCTGAAAATGTTCAAAATGTACTATAGGGGAGGCATACCAGTTGAATCCCCGCCCAAGCATTAGTTGTACTCTTTGCAAGCAACCCTTTTTCCTTGCAATTGACAGTCTTTAATGCTTATTGTAACGTCTATTTCAATGTATTTCTTTCTTTCCCGCGTTTTATAAATAAAATTTCCCAAGAACGCGAAGGAAGGTTACGACATACGTCGACGTTACCCACAACTTTCGGATTTTGATCGGCTGACTTGTTCATCGAGCTAGAACAAGTGCCGCACAATCGTCCGTCTCAAGGTTGAAACGCTACGATTGTGACAAGTGGTATCAGAGCCTAAGTTGGCTGAGCGACAGTTGAGACAGAAAGATGTCGACTGTAAACCGAACGGGTAAGACCCATGAAGAACGATTGGTGGGGATCGAAGAGCGGATGCTCCACCTGATGGAAGTTCCTGATTCCATCCGATTTCTTGAGGAGCGACTTGATGGAGTAGCCAAGAAAGCCGATGCCATCGATGCGGTGTCCGGTCGTCTGGACGGATTACCCATACGAGACTTGTTAGCTAGAGTCGATACTCTAGAGTCACGAGTTATAAGAACTGGAAATGTCACCTACGAGCGTGGGGACAGTTCGNCCCATACGAGATTTGTTAGCTAGAGTCGATACTCTAGAGTCACGAGTTATAAGAACTGGAAATGTCACCTACGAGCGTGGGACAGTTCGGCGGCGCTGCTGCCCAGATTGAAGAACGAGTTATTGAGCTAGATAACTCTCAGAAGGATATAATGGAAATGATAAACGGCATGACAGAGGATTTTCGAGCCACCCTGGATGTCGTTAGAAATGAAATCGCAGAGGTGAACACGAAGGTGAACCTTACAATGCGAGCATTGGCAAATCAAGCTCCAGCTGGAGGAGCAACTACAGGTTGCAAGATAAGATCCCAGAACCCAAGCCCTTCTGTGGGGCAAGGGATGCAAAGGCACTGGAAAACTTTATCTTTGACATTGAGCAGTATTTCAAAGCCACGAACACCAATACGGAAGAAGCCAAAGTGACGTTGGCGACCATGCGTCTATCTGAAGATGCAAAGTTGTGGTGGAGATCCCGATATGTGGACATTCAGGAAGGGCGTTGCACAATAGATACTTGGGACAGTTTGAAGAGAGAACTCCGCTCGCAATTTTTCCCGAGAATGTTGAAATTTTGGCTCGTCGGAAATTGCGGGAATTAAAACACACTGGAACCATTCGGGAGTATGTGAAGCAATTCGCGGGGCTGATGTTAGATATATCAGATATGACCAAGAAAGACAAAATCTTCAGTTTTGTCGAAGGGCTGAAGCCGTGGGCAAGGACTAAGCTGTATGAGCAGAAGGTTCAAGACCTCACGTCAGCCTATGCAATAGCTGAACGTTTGTTTGATCTGTCTGGTGACACTCAAGAGACGAGACGTCATCAAAGCTCTTCACCCGGAAGAGATAGAAACAGCCGACCGAATTCTCCCAAGGCTGCCAGTGCCAGTGAAAACAGAAGTCCCGGTAGAGACCGCAAGCCTTCCCAGTCCACACAAGGGACACTTGGAAAAGACGTGATGGTACAAACACGTCGAATCGTCCCATCAGTTGTTATATATGTAACGGGCCACATCTGGCAAGGGAATGCCCGGATAAATCGGCCTTCTATGCCTTTCAAGCTTCTTTGGCTGCGGATTCAGAAGACCAGCTGAGTCAACCAAAGAAGGAGGATGGGCAAGTGGAGGAAATCCAAAATGTCAGAGTGGGAGCCATAAGACTTTGTCGTCCCTTCAGAAGAAAGCGGGGGAGACAAGTGGAAGTACGAAAGGGGGTCTGATATATGTTGACACCTGGATCAACCGAAAGCGTGCAAGGAGCACTATGGTCGACTCCGGTGCAACTCATAATTTCATAACGGTGGCCGAAGCCAGACGATTGAACCTTCATTGGAAGAAGGATGCGGGAAAAATGAAGGCCGTGAACTCTACAGCTCTACCCGTCGTTGGAGTAGTGAAACGAGTGGTGATACAGTTGGGAGGATGGAGCGGCTTCGTCGACTTCGTAGTTGTAGGCATGGATGACTTTGACATAGTCCTTGGAATGGAATTCCTTCTTGGACATCAAGTGATCATGATGCCTGCAGCTAGATGTCTGGTGATCACGGGGTCTACCCCCACCGTTGTGCAGACAGACCTTCGGCAACCCAAAGGACTGAGAATGATCTCGGCCATGCAACTGAGGGAGGGCCGTGTTCAGAAGAACACAAGGTGTGTCGTGGAGAGATGTTGTGATGGGAAACGTGATAGTTTGCCCATGTCAGGAATTGCCTACGAACAACAATTGTCGTATGGCGCAGTCAGAGTCAACTGGACTCCAGAGACAATCAGAGAGATTGTCGAGGGCAGGATTCACTAGACCTGCAAAGACTCCGTATGAAGCTCAAGTCCTCTTACGGAAGGAAGAAAATGGACGGTTGTGTGTTAACAACCGTGTCCTGAAGCAAGCCCCGAGGAGAGGGCCAACTCTTGGGTCCGTGAGTGAGACCCAACCTACGATAGCCTACGCTGAGGCGTCTAATCATGCGGTGGGTGGTGTCATAGTGCAAAATGGACACCCCATCGCATTTGAGAGTCAGAAGAAAGGTCCCACAGAAAGCAGTTATACGGTGTTTGAAGAAGAAACGCTTGCGGTAGTACACAGTCGGAGGGATGGGAGACAGTATTCCCATAGATCAACTTTTGTCAGAGGGATGAGTAACGATGTTGCCAGCCCTTTCGATAAGCCAAATCTGACTTCAAATCAAGTAAGGAGACGGAGAGGTGTGTTCAAACTTGATTTTGGATCAGAATGTAGGAAAGGAGCGAGTAAGAGGAGCAATCATGGAGTTCCATATAGGTCGACTCGTACATGGGCATGTCAAGCTGATGGCTCAATGCGAGACGTGCCACAAGAATCCATGCCCGGAAACTCTGTCGCTCAAAATGGCATGAGTTTGACGAGGGTTGGTAAGTTAGTGCAAAGGAATGGGGGTCAGTCGTTGAAGGCAACCCAACCTTGTGTCACAGCTGGGAATAATTCGTCAACTGACAGAAGTCTAACAGAGAGTGTTGGTGGCGGACCACATGTATTGTCGCGCCTTGTTGATTTTCCCTGTATGAGAAAGGGTCCTCGATTTGTGGCGTTACAGAGAGGTGGAAGCGAAAGTCAGACATCGTTGGGATCGATCGAGAGGAAGCCTTAAAGTGGTGGGAAAAGTGGGCAGATAAGAAACATCGCCCCTCGAGTTTTCGTGTGGGAGACCGGGTCATTGTCAATCGACGACCTGAAACTGACTCGGTTATGAAGACACCAAGATCGTCACCTCGTGAGAAGACACGAGGAACTAGCAGAAGTCCTTGCTAAGGAAGCAAGGAAAAGAAGAAGAAGACCCATGGGGAGGAAATAGAAGTTCATGGTGAAGTGGAAGAGCCTCCTCGTGGAAGAAGCATGTGGAAGACGTACCAAGACCGTGAAGCATGGAAGCAGAAGATCGAAGGGTTCCAGCTTTGCCAGTCGACGGGGACGTCAACCGTTTAAGTGGGGAGTGTGTCACGGACATATTTTTCCAAAGTGTGTTTACCTTTGGTTATATGCTCCGATTAGCTCCCATTTATCTTATCTTTAAGCACCATAGTTAGTTTAGGCATTTGCTTTTCATTGAAGTCATAAAGCTTGGGTGTGACGTTTCGGCATTTTCATATGCAAGCCTACCAGAGCCAAAAATGTCAAAATGTACTATAGGGGAGGCACACTAGTTGAATCCCCGCCCAAGCATTAGTTGTACTCTTTGCAAGCAACCCTTTTTCCTTGCAACTGACAGTCCTTAATGCTTATTGTAACGTCTATTTCAATGTATTTCTTTCTTTCCCGCGTTTTATAAATAAAATTTCCCAAGAACGCGAAGGAAGGTTACGACATACGTCGACGTTACCCGCAACTTTCGGATTTTGATCGGCTGACTTGTTCATCGAGTTAGAACAAGTGCCGCACAATCGTCCGTCTCAAGGTTGAAACGCTACGATTGTGACACCAAGCACGCGGCCAAGTGAGGCGCACAATGTGCTTGTGTGTGAGGTTAGCACGCGGGCATGCCCAACGCGCGTGAAAAGCCTCTTGTGAGGTTCGCACACGGCAGCCAATGCCTGACCAAGGCCCTGCAGCCCACCCATTCGCGCCAGGTGTCACAATCGTAGCGTTTCAACTTTGAGACGGACGATTGTGCGGCACTTGTTCTAACTCGATGAACAAGTCAGCCGATCAAAATCCGAAAAGTTGCGGGTAACGTCGACGTATGTCGTAACCTTCATTCGCGTTCTTGGGAAATTTTATTTATAAAACGCGGAAAAGAAAGAAATACATTGAAATAGACGTATAATAAGCATTAAAGACTGTCAGTTGCAAGGAAAAAGGGTTGCTTGCAAAGAGTACAACTAATGCTAGGGCGGGGATTCAACTGGTGTGCCTCCCCTATAGTACATTTTTAACTTTTTTCAGCTCTGGCAGGCTTGCATATGAAAATGCCGAGGAGTCACACCCTAGCATATCGACTCGAAATGAAAAGCAAATGCCTAAACTAACTATGGTGCTTAAAGATAAGATAAATGGGAGCTAATCGGAGCATATAACCAAAGGTAAACACACTTTGGAAAAATATGTCCGTGACACCAGGCAGTGTCATATTGCGTTTTGAGTTGTTTTTGGTGATTTTTTGAGTTTTTTAAGTATACTTTTGATATTATCTTGGTAAAAGATAATTAACTGTACTATTTTACCATTATTTCAGGAAAGGAGAAGATCAAAAAAATTTATAAACCAAGGATTTGAGCTTGTATCTGTGAGTGGAAAATGTTTTATTTAAAGTGATTTCAAGCATGTTTTTAAGCCATGATTTATGAAGGATTTATGATAAAATGTTCAAGTTATGTTATGAAAAGTCTTTCAAGCATGTTATTGTTTAAAGGTATTTATTCAAGCATATTGTTTACTCTTCAAAATGCATACTATTCAAAATGTTTTCCTACTTTCTAGGTAGAGATCGTGTCCCCTGAGCTTGAATTGCTACTACTTGTCTACTGAAGGGTTTCATTTTGTTATCGTATGTGTCCTGTTATTTTGTACTAATGATCAATTAGTCTTTTGTGCTGTCTGACTTAGGCTTTTGGGAAGGTTTTATAAGGTTTTGTTCTATATAAATAAGATTACGTTTTGTCTATGTAAAACTTATCTAGAAAGTTGTTAAATGAAAAAGGTTTAACCCAATTGGTTTTAGTAAAATTCATGTGTTATGCTTCCGCTGTTGGTTAGAGTTTAAAGGTTCAGGTTAAGGGTCAGTTGGTGTCGTTCTTGACGTGGGTACTATCGATTGGCTTCACGCCACATCTCAGGATGGGGTGTGATAGCCTAAGTTGGCTTATTAAAGGTCAAAGTGTAAACTTGTCCATAAGAAATTGTCGGACAGGTCCCATGTAGACTGGTAAAGGTTGAAGAGCAAATGCTCTACCTAATCGAAGTTCCTGACTCAATTCGCTTCTTGGAAACCCGCCTTGAAGAAATTTTTTAGAAAGCTGATGCTATTAATTAAACCACCACCCAAAAGCATAAGCTAGTGATTAAAGGCAAATTTAATTATATATCACTAACACACCCCCACTTGTCGGTTCGAAATATCTGAAAGGTCCAACAAGTGAAAATCAATTTTAATTAGAAAGGAAACACCAACACATGGACTTGAACATAGGACCTTCTGAACCACTTGTTCTCATACTATATTAAACCACCAATTCACCCAAAAGCTTAAGCTAGTAGTTGAAGGTAAATTTAATTATATATTACCAAAGTATGAGGTTCCATCACCAAACCAATTGGCAATGACAGGAATAGTCCATCTATCTTATAAGGAGTCTGAGTCTCCTTGGTTTTTCTAATGTGGGACTCCACATATCTCAACATGCCCCTTCAAGATGGTGTCTCTTTGGTTTCACCTATCTTGGACCAAATATTCATTTAGGCTTAATGGACTCTAATACCATACTGAAAGCAATATACACGAAACCAAGGCTTACGTGAAAACACAAGAATCGAAAGAAAAGCATTGTGTTTTTCGTTTTATTATTTTTATGATAATTACAGAGGTACAATTGGTGGTTTAATATATATCACTAACACTATTGATGCAATGACCGATCATCTCGATGGATTACCCATTCAAGAGTTGTTGACAAGAGTTGACACTCTAGAATCAAAAGTTATAAGAACTAGATGTTGGAATTTATGTCCTAAAACTCGTAGTTTGTAATCATATTCTATTCAATAAAGTCGTTAGTGATACTATAATCTTAAAGCCAATAAACTAAGGACCCGAGGCTATTATTAAGTAAACTTGAACTTTATGTAGAGACATAAAAGTTGATCAAGTTTGAGTATATAGCCTAAATAGTATATATTGCACGAATACGGTTAGGCACCTTATTCTAGGATACAATGAATGCGACCCGCTTTGTAGTTAGTATAAACGATGTGATCTTAAATCCTAGAGACATGAAAGTGTGGACATCCTATGTAAAGTGACTATTTTAAGTTATAACACCGTTAACTTTGTAAAACTTACTATTTCGTTTATAGATATCAAAGATAACTTAATCTTAATACTGAGCTAACTATAAGCTTTTGTTCACACCAACATGCTTGTCTAAGGCGTTGTTTGTCTATGGCCACATGCCCAAATACCCCCAAATCACCTTGTCTTTATGTCTTGTATTTAGTTTAGTCTATTGCTTTCCTTTTTATGTCATAGACCTAGGGTGTGAAGTTTCACACATTTTCATATCGTATTCTTTATAATCAAATTTTTCTTTGCAATTGAAAGTCTTCAATGCTTTCTTTAATGATATTTTCAATGATATTCTCTCTCTCTCACGTTTTATAAAACAATTTTCTCAAGAACGTGAAGGGAGGCTATATCATATTGTGAGTTCGTTCGTGATTTTCGGATTTTACACAGCTGACTTATTGACTAAGCAAAACAAGTGTTCCACAATTGTCCGTTCCATGTTTGAAAGATTGTGATTGTGACACGCAGAGTGTCACAAGTGTGCCTGTCCAAGGCATTATTTGCCTATGGCCGCATGCTCGAATATCCTC
>JACWES010000133.1:11725-22488 GCA_025688845.1 Cucumis hystrix
CTTGAAAATGTTGAATTTATTGCTAGAAGAAAACTTTGGGAACTTAACCACACGGGAACCATTAGAGAGTATGTTAAACAGTTCTCCAGTGTTATGTTGGACATTCGAAACATGAGAGAAAATGATAAAGTATTCTAATTTATAGAAGGGCTCAAGCCGCAAGCCAAGACTTGTTATACGAACAGAAAGTTCAAGATCTTGCCTCTACTCTTGCCGCTACAGAGAGATTGTTTGGCTACAGTGGCGACCAAGAGTCCCTAAAGAAGAATGTAACAATACCGAATCTCAAGAATAGGGTCTCCAAGTCTAATTCCCCAAGAAACTTCATGAACGATAATAAACAGCAAAACTCAAGCTCTAGTACTCCTTGAAGAGCACAATAGCAAAATTCGAATTGGACAAAACTTATTTCTTGCTTCTTATGTAAAGGCCCCTATCGTGTAGTCGAATGACCACCCCAAGGCTTGTTGACAACTTTACAAGCCTCCCTACAATGTTTTCTAACAATTCGGAGGCAGAAACAGAAGTGGAAAGGAAGATGAGGGGGACACCCCTATAATGGGTGCGTTAAAATTCTTATTTAAAAGAAGGGACTCATGTTTGTCGATGTGGTCATAAACTCCAAACCCAAAAAGAGCACCATGGTAGACTCAAGTGTAACTGATAATATATTTTTTAATAAGAAGTACGTCGGTTGGAGCTGAAAATTAAAAAAACAAACAGGCAACATGAAAGTTGTTAATTCTGAAGCCTTGCCAATTGTTGGAGTATCGAAAAGGGTATCTCTAAAATTAGGCGAATGGAGAAGAGATGTTGATTCGGTCGAGGTTTGCATGGATGACTTTGATGTAGTACTCGATATGGAATTTCTCTTACAACATAAAGCAATTCCCATGCCACTAGTTCAATGTATGGTAGTAACGAGCAGTAGTCTGACAGTGGTCCAAGTGAAGATCAAACAACCGAGTGGGGTGAGAATGATTTTAGCCCAACAACTAAAAAAGGGGCTCAGTAGAGAAGAATCGACCTTTATAGTCATTCCGTTCGTAGATCAGCAAATGGAAACTGGGACTATCCCAGTAGAGATCCAGAAAGTTCTGAATGAATATGTTGATGTAATGTCACCTGAACTTCCAAAGTCACTGTAAAACAGTTATACGAGTTGTTGGCTGCAAGATTTATTAGACCTGCAGAAGCGCCCTATGGGGTCCTTATGCTGTTTCAAAAGAAGAAAGATGGGACACTCCAACTAAGTATAGTCTACAGAGATTTAAACAAGGTTACTCTTCGAAACAGGTATCGCCTCTTGATCATAAATGATTTGTCTAACCAATTGAATGGAGCTCAGTATTTTACAAAGCTCGACCTCCGGTCAGGCTATTACCAAGTTTAGATAGCACAAGGAGACGAACCAAAGACTCTACTTGCATAACAAGGTATGGAGCCTTCACGTTCCTTGTAATGCCCTTCGGCTTGACAAACTCCTCCACAACCTTTTGCACCTTGATGAATTATGTATTCCACTTGTATTTAGATCAGTTTATGGTGGTTTATCTTGATGACATTGTAGTTTTCAGTTCTAGGCTTGAAGAACATCAGGTCCATCTTCGGTTAGTCTTTGACAAGCTCCAACATAATCAGTTATATGTCAAGAAAGAGAAATGTGCTTTTGCTCAATAGCGTATCAATTTTCTGGGTCACATCATCGAATGTGGAAAGATTTGAATGGACGAACATAAGTTGTGAGCTATTAAGGAGTGGAGAGCCCCCACTTCCGTGAAAGAGTTACATTTCGTCCTTGGATTGGGTAATTCCTATCGCCAGTTCATTGAAGAATTCTCAAGAAGGGCTGCACCATTTACTGAGTTGTTGAAAAAAGGTATGACTTGGAGATGGCCAGAAGAGAATTGCAGAGAAGAAGAAGAGACCTCTCCGCTACCACCACCGCGAAAGAGGAAAAAGGCCATAAGGGTGATGTGGAAGCGAAGTCGCTTTCGCCTTGACACCCAATATGATGGAAGAATAGTTGGTTTTTGGTTCGTTAACTAATCTACTCTCTGGTGAATGTGTGGAGGTGCTATGCTGATAAAACTAAAACATGCACAACAGAAAAAGAATCAAAATTTTACCCTAATTGGGCTTAATTCACGAGAAAACCCTAAACCGAAAAAATAGGGTTTTTAGAATATTTACATTCGAAACTCCGTTTTTTCTTCGAACAGCCACTAAGGTTCACCTACTATCCTCTAGACTCAGAACCAGGAGAAAGAAATAGATGGAAAAAGAAATAGGCTTGGTAAATTTCCTTTTTTTTTATGTAAATAAGAAAAAGAAATCCAATTTGGTGTGAGAACCCAAATTCAATAGCCAACTCATCAAATGAGGTCAAAGGCCCTATTTATAAGGATTTTCCATGCAAAATTGCATGTCCATATAATACTAAATCCCAACAACTCAGTCCGCTTTCTCTACTGGATTTTTTATCTTCTACAAAAGACAAAACCTAGCCCATTAAAGTTAGTGGAATTATCCAACAAAATGTTGGACTTTCACATATACCTTGGTTAAAGGGCAAATTAGTCTTTTGGTCCAAAGTCAATGTTTGACTTTTTCAAACCTAAAGTCAACATTTTGACTTTTTACTATTTTGTCAATCTTGACTAATTTTGACCTCCCGAGCATGAATTCACATTCATTTTCTCAAAATTTAAATCATATTTGAATATATTGTCGGTCAAAGTTTGATTTTTCAAAGTCAAAAATTAACATTTTGATTTTTTTACAACTTTGATTATTTCCATCATTTTCGAGCTTTCGAGTATGAATCCATATTCATATTTATAATATTTAAATCCCATTTAAACATAAAGCTCTATTTCTAATCTGAAATCTGATGGCTATAACACATATACTTGTCGGTTTCTCTCTCTTCTCCCAATTCGAACAATTCGACTTATTCCATCACACTGTTCTAAGTTTATTCTATATGAGCTAGCAAGGGAACCTAATGGACCTATATATAATGGGCTCCAACGATTCAAGATTAACTAGCTAAACTCATATAGACTGAGTAAATCAACATTTGTTAACTAACGGGTCATTCCACTAAAGTCCCGCAGTTGCACTCCCATCACTATAGATATATTTGTGTCCATTTGATATAACCATGATCAGTAAATTAATCATTCACAAATTGTTTGTAACCCCGATTGGGTCAAATTACTATTTTCCCTCGAGGCTACATATTGTTCCTTAAGTCTCACTGGTCCACTATTGAACAATTAGTTTAAGGTCCAACCTATAAACTTAATCCCTCTCGGGCTAATAAGAGGGTGGGGCCCTTTGTTCAAGACTTGGATTCAGTGCTTAAGAGAACAACCTATCTACTAATCCTAAAACGGGTAGAAGTGAATTTTGTCTTGCATCCTATGTCCCCAGCCATCTACCCGATCTTACCCTTGAAATGGAAGGCTTATTCAAAGAACGATGATGAGCCACCCTCACCTATACAGATGTATGGATAATCTCATGTGAACAAGAGTTCATAGTTAGCTCAGGATTAAGATTAAGCTACATAGGTCATCAATAAGCAAAATAGTCAGTTCTAAACAGTAAACGGCGTTATAACGTAAAAGTGACTATTTCATGGATCGGTCTTATGTAAGTACTTTACATAGGATGCTCCCACTTTCATGTCTCTACATGAACAATTTAGGATCACCTTGTTTGTACTAATTACAAAGCGGGCCGCATCTATAGTTTCTCTAAATAAGGCGCCCAACCTTTATTCATATACTATAGACTATTTAGGTTATATACTCGAACTTGATCCACGTTTATGTCTCTACATAAAGTTCAAATTTACTAAAAAATAGCATTAGGACTTAGTTTATTGAATTTAAGATTATAATTTTTAATTTCTCAATAACGATTTTATTGAATAGAATATGATAACAAACTACAAGTTTTATGACATAAAAATCCCAACATATGTATTTTTGCCTATAATAATAATGTTGAAAGATGTTTGTTGTGGTGTCGTATGGGTGAGATCTCTTCTGGTTGGATATGGCCAGGTTTTGTAATGGGTGACTTTAACGCTATCAAGTTGCATTTTGAGGCTTTTGATGGGTCTTCTATTCCTATAGATATAGGAATTCGATATGGCCATTAGCGAGGTTTATTTAGTTGAACCTACGATACAGGGTAACTGGTTCACCTGGCTAGAAAGGTTCATGGGTCTGGTTTGATAAGACGGCTTGATCGTATTCTGGTTAATGATGTTGGATTACTGCATGGCCTAGTACGAGAGTTAGTGTGCGGCCTTCGGGTATTTCTGATCACTCCCCTTTTATTTTATCCCAGCTTTTAGTAGAGACAGTGGGTGGTGTCTTTTTGTTTCTTCAACCATTGGAGTCGCCATGTAGGAGTTTCTCTGATTGTGAGTTTCGTGAGAAATTTACATAACCTCAAGCCTACCCTCCATAGACAGTTTGGTAAGCACATTCAGAGCCTTAGTGAGGAGGTTCGTATTGCTAAAGAGTCCAAGAACCCCCTTACCTCCCTCACATTCGCTGGAAGAGGCTATTCTTTAATGGCTCTCATCTTTTCTGGATCAACCTCCACACCTTTCCCAGAAATGATGTGCCCCAAGTAGTCCACTCTAGACTTAGCAAAACTACATTTTTTTTATTTGCGTACAGCTTAATCTTTCTTAATATTTCCAAAACTGCCTTCATGTGGTTCAAACGGGTCGTTAGGTCACTGTTGTATATTAGTATGTCATCGAAAAATACCAGGACAAACTTTCTAAGATATGGTTTAAATACAACATTCATCAAAGATTGAAACGTTGCTGGAGCATTAGTTAACCTAAAGGGCATTACCAAAAACTCATAATGACCTCCATGAGTTCTAAATGTTGTCTTCTCCATATCCTCTAAACACATACGAATCTGATGATATTCAGCCTTTAAATCAATCTTTGAAAACATGGTAGCTCCATTCAGTTCATTAAACAATTCTTCAATCACCGGTATAGGGAACTTATCCGGCACAGTCACATTATTCAAAGCTCGATAATCAACACAAAATCGCCAACTCCCATCTTTCTTCCTTACCAACAATACAGGGCTTGACAACATTTCTTCTACCAACTTTTCCATTCCCGTTTTCTATTGGTATACATAGCGATATGGTCTCACATTCACCGGATCCACTCCCTTTTTCAAGTCAATATGATGTTCAATTGCTCTTGGGGGGGAGGGGCAATGTTTCGGGCCACTCGAAGACATCTTCAAATCTTTTAAGTATCACCACTACTGATTCTTCTACTGTTAGTTCTTCCTCCCACGAATTCTCTTCTTCTAAGGATTCACTTCTCTCTAAGGCTCTGCACTCTACTAAAAAGCCTTGATCTTCTTCCCCCAATGTTTTCATAAACTGCTTAAGACAGACCCTGGCCTTGGTTAGGCTCGGATCTCCTTGGATTATCACCTTCATAAACTTCTTAAGACAGACCCTGGCCTTGGTTAGGCTCGGATCTCCTTGGATTATCACCTTCATAAACTTCTTAAGACAGACCCTGGCGTTGGTTAGGCTCGGATCTCCTTGGATTATCACCTTCTTCCCCTGATATGTAAATGTTAACATCAGATTCTTCCAATCCACTTCAGTCGTTCCCAAGGAATACAACCACTACATTCCAAGTATGGCATCTACCCCTCCCAACTCTAAGGGTAAAAACAAATCTAGGGGGCTAAAAAATTGCTTACCTTATTACACACTTAAAAATATTAAGAAAAGTGGAGGGAAAAAACCAACCAATAATCAACAAATAAACTTCAACACAAATCGCCATAAATTTTCTTCTTTAAAGGTATCACAAATAAGTCCATCAGTAATAACAAAATAAAAAAGGGCAATGTGCAATTGAATTCTGCAGTCGTAAAGCTATGCTAAAGGCAGTATGAAATCAAACTTGAGCACTAACAAGAAAATTTGCAAAAAAAAAAATTACTAGACATCATTAACTAAAGTACCAGCACAACAATGAATGTGTAACCTCCGCAAGAGCAAACCTGAATGGAGAAGAACATGAAGAAATATATAAATAGAAGCATAGAAGACAAACATGAAACACATGGAAATGTACAAAGGGAGTGACAACTACTTTAAACATTTTATGGGAGAGAATTCCTTTGATATAATAAACAAAAGCCACCAAATGAATAATGATGAAAACCTGAAAACAAAACCGAGAACAAAAAGGAAACAATTCATCAACAAAACAAATTTAGGGGACTAAAGAAGTGCTTACCTTATTACACAATTAAAAATATTAAGAAAAGTGGAGGGGAAAAAACAACCAATAATCAACAAATAAACTTCAACGCAAATAGCCATAAATTTTATTCTTTAAAGGTATCACAAATAAGTCCATCAGTAATAACAAAATAAAAAAGGGCAATGTGCAATTGAATTCTACAGTCGTAAAGCTATGCTAAAGGCAGTATGAAATCAAACTTGAGCACTAACAAGAAAATTTGCAAAAAAAAAAAAATTACTAGACATCATTAACTAAAGTACCAGCACAACAATGAATGTGTAACCTCTGCAAGAGCAAACCTGAATGGAGAAGAAAATGAAGAAATATATAAATAGAAGAAGCATAAAAGACAAACATGAAACACATGGAAATATACAAAGGGGATAAATAAAAGTACAATTATAAAGTGATGAAGCACAAATAAAGGTATCAACAGAACCAGAATACAAGTCTTACCCTATCTCGACTGTCGAGGAGTGTTAACCAACAGTCGGAAGGTTGGTTTTATTTTTTAAAAAAAATTAATGTTGTCTGAATTTTTTTCCAAGCCACTAACCAGCCCCTCCTTATCTATGATCGGCGATCAACTCCTCAACCTCTAATTACATTTAAAAGAGTGATGTGAACATTGTGTGAAATCCCAAAGCTTTGATGGATCCCACGATCACTCTCTTTCTATCCCCTTCAAAACCACATTATTTTCAAGAGAGGCCTCAAAGCTTCTTCCAATTAACATAAAAGAAGAATGAAAGAGAAGGAGAGAAAGGGAAAGTGGTTCAAATGCTATGGAAAAAAAGTAAAAGAACATGGTCTACTCATTGGCACATCTTACACAGATGATAATGTTAGGGCAAGGCAATGAGAGACAAAATGCTTTTGGAGCCTTCTCCTCTACTTTCGAAGATTTTAACAAACTAAAATATGCAAATGTTACAAGAAAGATCTTTGGAGATTTGAAATAATCCAAAATAAAGAAAAGGAAAACCCCAATATGTACAAAGTTTAGAATTTGAAACTTGAAAAGTGATTGAATGATGAGATGTGTTTGTACAATCAATTATAGAGACAGTGAAATATTAAAAAAAATGAAACGTACCAAGATAAAAAGAATAGCAACAAGTATTATGACCTTTGTATGTCTTCAAAATACAT
Source organism: Cucumis hystrix (assembly GCA_025688845.1). NCBI lineage: Eukaryota > Viridiplantae > Streptophyta > Magnoliopsida > Cucurbitales > Cucurbitaceae > Cucumis > Cucumis hystrix. The sequence continues at coordinate 19,206 of JACWES010000133.1, forward strand.
ACATCAAAATGAATCAAGAGATCTACCACACAAATAATGGTATCAACACAAATAAAGCAATTGTTTTAGTAACAATATTTGAGTACAATTAAACTAAGCATGTTATTGTCCTTGACAAATTTACATTCTTCTAATCGAACAAAATCTGACCTTTAAATAGAGATAGAAACTGAAGATGAAAGCAAGTTTAGCTACAACTTCATTGTCATAGCTGCCAGCCACAGACCGTGATATATATGACCGAACCTATAAAAAAATGAAGAGAACCTAACTATATATACACAGAGGAGATCTGACGCTTACTAGCACATCGGAGGCTCAATCGATTTATATTTAATTGAAAAACAATCCCTATATTTTAATGCATTCACATTGAATAGCCCTTGCTTCAATCCAATTTACAAAACTACCTCCATAAAATTACATAATGGGGGAAGTTCGACCGGATGCACTATGCTTTACCAGAACCACATGAAATTATTGGAACATAGTTCATTCAATTAACTTTCTATTCAATAATTAAAACAAATAGAAAGAGGACAATTGAATATTAAATAAAGATGGATTTAATTGGGAACTCACGGAGTAATGATCTCAGGCGATTTGTTCGGGGGCTCACCGCTGGAGTTGGAAGAGAGAGAGGGATTAGAAAGGAAAGGAAGAGGAGCGTCTGATAATCCAGCGGATTCTTTGATGAGTGGAGTAGTAGTAGTGGTGGTGGAGGTTCCAAGGACATTGAAGTCAATCCGGTGAGAGTGATGGAATCCAGAAGGCTGAGGTTGAAGAGAGTGGAAATTGCAACCAAATTCGGTGAGGATGGTGGAATCGAAATTGGGAGGGAAGAAGAAAAGAGCATCACAGGTCGAAGTAGAGGAGGAATCAACACTGGAGAAAGAAGGAAGAGGAGGAGAACCTGCCATTAATGGAAGAGGGAGAAAGTGAGAGAGAAAGGAGAGGGAATTAATTAGTTAAAGAGAATTAGGGTTTGAGAAGAGAAAGGGAAAATGGAGTGTACGAAGAAAGAAGAAGAAGAAGAAATGGAAAGGACGCGCTAAGAGAAGAAGATGGAGATGGATCGGCGAAATGGGTATGATAGGGTTTCTTCCTTATAGAAACGGAAATTGGGAGATAGGCCAAAGAAGACCAGAGAGCAAGAGAGAAGGGTAGAGGAGAGGGAGACTTGGCCGTTAGAGACGAGAGAAATTTGAAATGAGAGAGACCGTACATGTACGGTTTTTATTAGAACGATTCAAGAAAAGAGAGTGAAGCCTTTTTTTTTTTTTTTGGAAATTTTGCTTAATTGGATGTAGAGAATTTTGTGTATCCAGTTGACCGACTAATATTACCGATCCATTGGTCCATCTGTTTTGTCATTTTTTGTTCAACTAAGTAAATGTTTTAAGCCATTTGCAAATTAGATTCGATAATCATATTTTTTTAGAATATAGGACTAAAAAAATAACTAATTAAAAGCAAGAATTCGAAATATAGTAATTAAAATAAAATAAAAATAATATATATATATAACAGTATTTAGTTAAATTACAAAAAGTATTTAGTTAAATTACAAAAAAAAATTCTTTTGAATTTTGTAGTTGGTGTAAAAAAATAATCTTAAACTTTCAAAAGTTAGAAAAAAATATTGTTTTGAACTTTTAAAAATTATTCAAAAATACATCTACATACGTAGGATGAAGGTATTGGCATGCTTCTCTAAAAACCTTTCCAAAAAGATGTTGTTGTGTGACTTTTGAAAAGAAAAATTACAAACAAGAAGTCGTTCTTAAACAAATTAGATATATAGAGCTATATTTTTTTAGCAGAGTCTATACTTTACTCTCTCACTCTTTTTTTTCTTTTTTTGAGGTGAGGGAATCAACCTTTCCTCTTCTTCTTTTTAATCCCTTTTACTTTTAATTTTTTTCTTTAATTTTTTTCCTTTTTTTTTTCACATACTATCAATCACATCTTACTTTTTTCTTTTTTCTTTGGAGCCCTTGCAAAAATAGCAAAAACATTTATGATCATATGACTCATGTTACTTCATTTTCTAAATTTAAGAATTAGCAAATTTAAAAGCCGATAACTCTATGATTCACTAATTTTGCCATATTCGCAATATGCAAAAAAATAAGTGTTATGGACTGTTTTTTTCTGAATGTTTTTTTGACATTTGATGCAATTAGCCTTTTTCTTTTAATGTTTTAATTTCTTTATATTATTTATACTTCTCAACCAAATTTATTTTAACATTAAAAATCCTAATTTTAGAATTAGAGTCAGTTTAGAATACATCTTCAAACGTTTAATTTAAAAATGAGTCATGTTGACAAAGTTAGACTTAAACATGCAAGCTAAGTAAGCTATTCACCACCCCCCACTTAAAAGCTAAGCACATATTCATCAATTATATCACAAATATATCCACAAACCCGAACACAATGCTCAAGGGTTGACAGTCATGCTTTTTATACAAGATCTAAGTAAGCAAAGAAGCTATAATGCTCGATATTTTAAGAAAAAAAATTTGTAAACTTTTTAAATTTGGGCAAAATTTGAAATCCCTCAAGTTTAGACTAAACATGCAAGCTAAGTAAGCTATTACCCCCACTTAAAAAATTGTTTTGTCCTTAAAACTTTTGAAAATCAAAGTAAAGGGAGAGAAAAATAAGGGGGAACAATGGACTCCCCTAGAAGGATTGACATCCTTGACTTGGGTTTGAAGTTTGCATGGATAAATCTCTTCATTTCTTTTTCATTGATTTGTATTAATAAAATGAATTGGTATATATATATGAATGAACACAAGTTTTCCTTATTTGAACCCAAGTGCAAATTCAAATAAGGTTTATTGGTGAGTCTAGAGTCGAACATGAGGACTTATACTAAAAATATATTTATATTTAAAATGATCTTAAGGTGATGAATAACATACCCCTAAGAACCATTGCGGTATCATCCACCTGTAAGGGGGGAGGGGAGTCATCCACTATAGATAAGGCCCACTTGTCTCCCTCACCCAACTCCATAAGGCTGCTAAAAGAGTTAGGCATAATCACATCCACACGTTTACCCTTATCTCGAACATAACCAACTCTTTTTTCTTCCTAGTAACGAGTAATTTCATCCCGATTACCTACCTTCTTTTCCTTAATATGCCTAATAGGGGAGCTATTAATCTTACCTTCCTCCAACTGTTTAAAGTCCAACACCACATCTCCACAAGACACAACTGTCAGTTCCTCCTCTTTGTTAGAAACCACCTTGCTCACATCCTCCTCTC
>JACWES010000133.1:24736-37093 GCA_025688845.1 Cucumis hystrix
TCTAAATAGTAATGAACTCAACCTTCTAGGAAGGTTGGGTTTTTACAGTTGGTATCAGAGCGCAGTCTTAGGTTCTGTAGACTGACTTACGATGTAAGTCGTTGATTTTAGCCCTATGGTCAATACGGTCCTTCGTCACTCGCCAGGTACGTATTAAGATATAATTTAAGATTGTGCATATGAACTTGCCTGAATTAAACTAGATAAGTAAGTAAGCATGTTATGAACGAATTCGTAGTAAAAGACTTTTAAATGGTGGAATTTAGGAAAAATGCCGCCACGAAGAAGTGTTCGCAGAGGTGGTAGATGAGGCAGAGGAGTTAGGAGTAGCCAGCCTGAGGGACAACCTGAAGGACAAAGCGGGGGACAGTCATCTGCACAAGCTGTCGACCCTAACGCACCTGTCACTCAAGCAGATCTTGCTGCCATGGAACAAAGGTATAGAGACCTATTGTTGGAAGTGATGGCACAGCGACAGCCGGCTCCACAGACCCAGACAGCCCCTACTCAGGCACCGACTGCAGGTGTTCAGATACCAGTCACAGGAGTGCAGGCCCCAGTTGTGGCCCAACACTTACCAGACATGCTATCAGCCGAAGCCAAGCACCTGAGGGACTTCAGGAAGTATAACCCTCAAACTTTCGATGGATCTTTAGCAGACCCCACCAAGGCGCAAATGTGGTTGAGTTCAGTGGAGACCATCTTTCGGTATATGAAGTGCCCCAATGACCAGAAGGTTCAGTGCGCTGTGTACCTACTGATTGACAGAGGCAGAGGCTGGTGGGAGTCCACAGAAAGGATGTTAGGTGGAGATGTAAGTAAGATCACCTGGGAGCAGTTCAAGGAGAACTTTGATGCCAAATTCTTCTCCTCCACGGTGAGAGAGGCCAAGTGCCAGGAGTTCCTAAAACTAGAGCAAGGCAACATGACCGTGGAAGAGTATGATCAAGAGTTTGATGCGTTATCCCGGTTTGCACCGGATTTAGTTAGAACAGAGGCTGAGAGAGCTGACAAGTTTGTCAGAGGTCTCAAGTCAGAGATTCAGGGTTTCGTTCGCGTCCTTAGACCGACCACCCAGGCCGATGCGCTGCGCATGGCGGTAGACCTGAGTTTGCATGAGAGGACGGTGTTGGCCAAGGCTGCAGAGAAGGGACCAACTCCAGGACAGAAACGGAAGTCTGAGCAGCAACCTATAGCTGCACCACACAAGAGTTCGAGGACAGATGGATTGTTCCATCGGCACAGACAGCAAGCGACTCAGGCAGGCCAAACCTTGAGGGTATTACCCGTATGTCCAAATTGTGGAAGACACCACTCGGGTCGTTGCCTAGCAGGGAGTGGAGTATGTTACAGGTGCAGACAACATGGGCATCTAGCTGATAAGTGCCCTCAGAAAACATACGGTGTTGGAAAACAAACCTCCCCAACCCATCAGGGGAGAGTTTTTGCCACTAATAGGCAAGAGGCTGAGAAAGCTGGCACAGTGGTGACAGGTACACTCCCAATCTTGGGACACCTTGCTTTAGTATTATTTGACTCGGGGTCCTCTCATTCTTTTATATCCTCAGTATTTGTACAGCATATGAATCTAGAAGTTGAACCTTTGAGTTATCTATTGTCCGTTTCTACTCCATCTGGAGAAATTTTGTTGTCAAGTGAAAAGATAAAAGCATGTCAGATAGAAGTAGCAAAGCACGTTCTAGATGTAACTTTATTAGTACTGGACATGCGAGATTTTGATGTAATATTAGGCATGGATTGGCTATCTGCTAACCACGCAAGCATAGATTGTTTTCGCAAGGAGGTAGTTTTTAACCCTTCCAAGGCAACTAGTTTTAAGTATAAAGGGGTTGAGACTGTGGTCCTACCCAAAGTTATCTCAGCCATGAAGGCTAGGAAGCTGCTCGATCAGGGTACTTGGAGTATTTTGGCTAGTGTTGTGGACACCAGAGAGCTTAAAGTATCTTTGTCATCCGAGCCAGTGGTAAGGGAATATCCCGATGTTTTTCCAGAGGAGCTTCCAGGACTTCCGCCCCGCCGAGATGTTGATTTTGTCATAGAGCTTGAACCAGGTACCGGTCCCATCTCGAGAGCCCCGTACAGAATGGCACCAGCGGAACTGAAAGAGCTGAAGGTCCAGTTGCAGGAGCTGCTGGACAAAGGTTTTATTCGACCTAGTGTGTCACCTTGGGGAGCACCAGTGTTGTTTGTAAAGAAGAAAGATGGGTCGATGCGTCTTTGCATTGACTATAGAGAGCTTAATAAGGTGACAGTCAAGAACAAATATCCGTTGCCCAGAATTGAGGATTTATTTGATCAGTTGCAGGGGGCCACTGTGTTCTCTAAGATCGATTTACGATCGGGATATCACCAGTTGAGGATTAGGGATAATGATATATCTAAGACGGCCTTTCGTTCCCGATATGGACATTATGAGTTTATTGTAATGTCATTTGGCTTGACAAATGCTCCTGCTGCTTTCATGGAATTAATGAACAGGGTGTTTAAGGATTTCTTAGACACTTTTGTGATAGTTTTTATTGATGACATCTTGGTCTACTCCAAGCAGAGGTTGAGCATGAGGAGCATTTGCATCAGGTGTTAGAGACTCTTCGAGTCAATAGGCTATATGCCAAGTTTTCCAGGTGTGAGTTTTGGCTAAAGCAAGTGTCGTTCCTTGGTTACGTAGTATCAAGTGAGGAAGTTTCTATGGACCCAACAAAGATTGAAGTCGTTACCAGTTGACCTCGACCTTCTACAGTCAGTGAAGTTCGAAGTTTTCTGAGCTTAGTAGGTTATTACAGAAGGTTCATGGAAGGTTTCTCTCGTATAGTTAGTCCTTTGACCCAACTGTCCATAAAGGGGACTCCTTTTGTTTGAAGTCCAACATTTGAGAGCAGTTTCCAAGATCTGAAGCAGAAACTTGTTACTACATCAGTCCTTACAGTGCCAAATGGATCTGGGAATTATGTGATATACAGTGATGCCTCTAAGAAAGGATTGGGTTGCGTATTGATGCAACAAGGTAGGGTGGTTGCTTATGCTTCTCGTCGGTTGAAAAGTCATGAGCATAACTACCCTACACATTATTTAGAGTTGGCACAGTGGTTTTTGCACTTAAGATCTGAAGGCATTATTTATATGGTGAGAAGATTCAGATCTTCACGGACCATAAGAGCTTGAAATACTTCTTCACGCTGGAGTTAAATAGGAAGCAGCGCAGATGGCTTGAGTTGGTTAAGGACTATGACTGTGAGATTTTATACCACCCAAGTAAGGCGAATGTGGTAGCTGATGCTCTTAGTAGAAAGGTATCACATTCTGCAGCACTCATTACTAGGCAGATTCATTTACATAGGGACCTTGAGAGAGCTGGAATTGCAGTTTCAGTAGGGGAAGTTACCTCGCAGTTAGCTCAGTTGTCAGTACAGCCAACTTTGAGGCAGAGAATTATTATCGGCCAGCTTACTGACCCTTATTTGGTGGATAAACGCCGCTTAGTAGAAGCAGGGCAAGTCGAGGGGTTCTCCATATCTATTGATGAGGGGCTCATGTTTGACAAACGATTATGTGTGCCAGCAGACAGCGTAGTTAAGACCGAGTTGTTGACCGAGGCCCATTGTTCTCCATTTTCTATGCATCCAGGCAGCACAAAAATGTATCAGGATCTGAAGCAAGTTTACTGGTGGAGAAATATGAAGAGAGAGGTGGCAGACTTTGTTAGTAAATGTCTGGTATGCCAACAGGTGAAGGCACCAAGACAGAAGCCGGCAGGTTTGTTACAACCCTTGGGTGTGCCAGAGTGGAAGTGGGAGAATATATCTATGGACTTCATTTCTGGACTGCCTAGAACCCTGAAGGGTTATACAGTGATATGGGTTGTTGTAGACAGGCTCACAAAATCAGCGCATTTCGTTCCAGGAAGGTCCACTTATACGGCCAGTAAGTGGGCACAATTGTATATGACGGAAGTAGTAAGATTGCATGGGGTACCAGTATCCATAGTTTCTGACAGAGATGCCCGTTTTACCTCCAAGTTCTGGAAGGGACTTCAGGCTGCCATGGGCACGAGATTGGATTTCAGTACAGCTTTTCATCCTCAAACTGATGGTCAGACAGAGCGTTTGAATCAAATTCTGGAGGATATGCTGCGAGCTTGTGTGTTGGAGTTCTCAGGGAGTTGGGACTCCCATTTACACTTGATGGAGTTCGCCTACAACAATAGCTACCAGACTACTATCGGCATGGCGCCGTTTGAAGCGTTGAATGGTAAGAGTTGTAGATCCCCCATATGTTGGGGTGAAGTTGGTGAGCAGCGGATGTTAGGTCCTGAAATAGTTCAGACCACCAACGAAAGCCATACAGAAGATTAGAGCTCGCGTGTTGACAGCACAAAGCAGACAGAAGAGTTATGCTGACAAACGACGTAGGGATCTTGAGTTTGACGTGGGGAACATGGTTTTTCTGAAGGTAGCACCTATGAAGGGTGTTCTGAGATTTGAGAAGAAGGGAAAGTTGAGTCCACGTTTTGTGGGGCCATTTGAGATTCTTGAGAGGATTGGCCCCGTAGCTTATCGTTTGGCGTTGCCTCCATTATTGTCGGCAGTTCACGATGTGTTCCATGTCTCCATGCTAAGGAAGTATGTAGCAGATCCCTCACATATAGTTGATTATGAGCCATTGCAAATTAATGAGAACTTGAGCTATGAGGAGCAGCCAGTTGAGATTTTGGCAAGGGAGGTTAAACTGCTTCGTAACCGGGGCATTGCTTTGGTTAAGGTTCTATGGCGAAACCACGAGGTTGAGGAAGCTACTTGGGAGAGAGAGGACGACATGAGAATTCATTATCCTGAGTTATTTGAGGATTAAAAAAAAAAAAAAAAAACCTTTCGAGGACGAAAGATCCCCAAAGGAGGGAATATTGTAACACCCCAAAAGAGGTGAGATAAGGGTTATTAATGAAGAGANAAATATAAAGAGAGAGGTGGTAAACTTTGTCAGTAAGTGTCTGGTGTGCTAGTAAGTTAAGGTACCAAGATTTGCCAGCAGGTTTGTTGCAACTTTTGAGTGTGTCATAGTGGAAGTGGGAGAATGTGTATATGAACTTCATTTCAGGGTTGCCTAGGACCCTGAAGGGTTATACAGTGATATGGGTTATTGTCGACAGGCTCACGAAGTCAACACACTTCATTCCAGAAAGTCCATTTATATTGTCAGTAAATGGACACAGTTGTATATGACTGAGGTAGTGAGATTGCATGGAGTGCCAATATAGATAGTTTCTGATAGGGATGCTCGTTTTACTTTCAAGTTTTGGAAGGGACTTCATGCTGCCATGGGCACGAGTTTGGACTTCAGTACAACTTTTCATCCTCAGACTGATGGTTAGATAGAGCGTTTGAACAAAATTCTGGAGGATATGTTGTGAGCTTGTGTGTTAGAGTTCTTAGGAAGTTGGGACTCTCATTTGCATTTGATGGAGTTCGCTTATAATAACAGTTATCAGGCTACCATTGGCATGGCACCGTTCGAAGCTTTGTATGGTAAGTGTTGTAGATCCACTGTATGTTGAGGTGAGGTTAGTGAGCAGAGGATGTTAGGTCTCAAGCTAGTTCAGATCACCAATGAAGTCATATAGAAGATTAGAGCCGCATGTTGACAGCGCAGAGTAGACAGAAGAGTTACGCCGATGAACGGCATAAGGAATCTGGAGTTCGATATAGGGGACATGGTTTTTCTGAAGGTAGCACCTATGAAGGATGTTTTGAGATTTGAGAAGAAGGGAAAGCTGAGTCCAATTTTTGTAAGGCCATTTGAGATTCTTGAGAGGATTGGTCCGGTAGCTTATCGTTTGGCCTTGCCTCCGTCATTGTCTGCAGTTCATGATGTGTTTCATGTCTCCATGCTGAAGAAATATGTAGCAGATCCTTCACATATAGTTGATTATAGCCATTACAAATTAATTGAGAACTTGAGCTGTGAGGAGCAGCCAGTTGAAATTTTAGCAAAGGAAGTCAAACTACTGCGTAATAGAGAAATTACATTGGTTAAGGTTCTGTGGCGAAACCACGAGGTTGAGGAAGCTACTTAGGAGAGAGAGGACGATATGAGAGCTCATTATCCCAAGCTATTCGAGGATTAGAACTTTCGAGGACGAAAGCTTCTCAAAGGAGGGAAGACTGTAACGCCCCAAAGTTTAAGGTAATTTTACATTTAATTATCTTAATTGAATTTAAAATTTATGATAGACTTCGTTGGACTTTATTTAGGTGTGAGCTAAGATTTGATAATTTTTGGTGGAGTTGTTTGGATGAGAATAATTTTATTTGTAGGTAAATTATGTAATATTTTGGAATTGGAATAATTATGTTGAGATGATATAATTATTTAAGAATTTTGGGTAAATTGTGTGTTTGTGTATATTTAATTTATAAATGTCGAGAAAATTATATTATTAGGAGTAATATAATTAAATAGAATGGTTTTGGGAAGATAAAAAGTTGGAATTGATTGGTAATTAATGGAGGAAGTAGAGAATTTATTGTGTTATTGAAAAAGGAAAAGGAAAAGATAATAATAGTAATAATAAATATTATTATTATCATATAATTAAACCAATTCGTGGAACGTGCGACACTATTCACCTTTCTTCTCCACAAAAAAGCCCTAGGAGCAGCCGTCGCTGACCCCACTCCCTCCGGCCATCCCTTTCTCCATCAATTTTTTCCTTGCCGGCATCTGCACGTCATCGTTCCAGCACAAACGAAGTCGAGGATACCCAGACCGCCAGCCGCCACGTTCTTCCTTGCTTCGCGTCCGATCCTCACCGAGTCGATCGGAGTTCTTCGTGCTGCCCATCGCCACCCAGCCAAACAGAGCACGCATTCGCTGACCATCTCCGTCTCCGCCCAGTCGCCGTCATCGCCGATCGACAGATCTTGCGACTGAATGTTCCTGCCCGAGTCGTGGACGTCTGCACAAGCCGACTTCCCTTGCACCCGAGCCGTCCCTACGAGTCGCACGCCTCCCTAGTTGAACGTTAACCACTCACGCTAGATCCCTTCTCTCCAAGCCGTTCGCCCATTCACGAGTCGTTTACTGCAGTGAGCCAATTTTGAGCCAATCCCCTATTTTTTGTTTGTTTTTGGTGAGTATTTGATTGGGTTTTGGTATACCCATCAAATAACAATTTATTTATTTGATGTAAGCAACTTAATTTTGGATAAGATGAATTTTTCTTAAGTTGGATTTTGTTCTTTGAAGGTTGAATTGGCTTTTGGAGGAATTGAATTTTGGAATTTCTTCCAACCAAGGTTGAATTGGAATTCCACCTCAACCTTGGGTAAGTTGACTTGAGTGGTTTGAGATCAGTAGCAAATTGCTAAATTACTAAATTTAGTTATTATTTTCTTGTTGTCTAGAGAATTGGAATGTTTGGATTTTGACTGTTTACCAGGATTTTAATTTAGCTAACTTACAGGTAAGGGATTTTTTCCTATTGGACCTCATATTAAAGTTGCATGCATGTTCTATGTTATGCATTGATGTAGTTAAGAGAGAGGCATGTTGTGATTAGATAGGCTATGATTTAGTTATGTTTGACTAAGCTATGATATTTATGATACGATATATTCGTATAGGTTAGGATGTTTTATTAGATTTGTGTGACATTATGTGTGATAGCCTGACTCTCCTTGTGTTTCCTTCTAGGTCACCGAGAGCCAGATGTGTCCCTAGGGGATCACTAGATAGTGTGCCTTCGGGAGCACTATACGGTACCTTCTTACGGGACTCTAATGGATGTGTCCCTAGGGGATCACTAAATAGTGTGCCTTCGGGAGCACTAGACGGTACCTTCTTTACAGGACTCTAATGAAAATTTAACCGACATCTAGCGGGACTATTAGTGGATCCCTTACTAAGTATAAATTTATTTTAACACTCATGTTTACTTTTGGTATTTCTTTTATTTTATATTTTATAAAATTTTATAAGGCCCGAAATAGTATTTTAATTATTTTTTCTATACTTTTACTATAAATTTTAAGTTGAATATTTGGAACGTTTTTTCCTTTAAATTTAGTATTTTCTGACTTTCTAAATTAAAAAGTCTGTATATATTTAAATACTAATGACCTCAGTTATTCGAAAAGTTGGGTCTTTACATTGGTACATTCAACAAATTTGATATGTTTGATGTACACGATATGTTTTATACACGCGATGCACTGCAAATACACTTAGTATTCTTCACTTATACATTTGATTGATTAAATACACTTGATATACTTGAAGTCCTACCTATACACATATAAATTTGATTCATATACTTGATAATGATTCACTTTACTGATATGTTTTAACAATATATTATTGATATACTTGATAATGATACACTGAGTTATATCATTCATATACTTGATAATACTATAATAAATTGCATAAAGTTTGAAAAAATGAAAATCACGTAGTAAGTATATAAACCAACTAATATAAACAAAACTGAAACAAAGTAAAACCAAAACAAAATCAATGTAAAATAAAATAAAATCATTTGAAATCAGATTCAACTCAAAGTATGCATCAAATAAAGTAAAAAAAATCACAAAGAAAGTTAAATTACTCTGATCAATAAGCATTGTATTTCATATATTGCAATTATTTTACTATTAATATTTTAAAATCAAAATTAAGACAGAAAGAACAAATATTTTTTCTGAGAATAAATAAATAATGAGTAGGGCATTAAAAAAAAGATAAATAAGTTGTTGAATAGTTTAGAAATAATAACAAATTTAAGATGAAGAGTATTTTTATAAGTGAAAATTTTGCCATATTTGCAAAATTCTAAAAAATGTGCTATATTTGCTATATCTATAGTATATATAAAAATATGGATGAGGAGAAATTTTTTGTTTCCAATTTTACCATTTTTCTTAGTAGATTTGTTTTTTCTTACTTTGGTTTTATTGTAATTTACTTTTTATTTATTTTTTAATTTAAAATTAATTATTAATAAATACATATATATTAATAATTTTAACTTTTTCTTTCCAATTAATTATATCATTAACATTTTTCTAAAACCATTCACATCTCTCTATCTTCCACCTATTCACATCCCTTTATCTTCCACATATTCACATCCCTTTATCTTCCACCTATTCACATTCCCTTATCTCATATTAACTATTTTGTAATTATTTCAACCTTTCAAAAACAAATCTTTAGGTATAAATATTTCATTTTTTTTTTTCATGTTCAAGTCACAACAAAAAGTTGGTATGTGAAGAAATTAGTCTTCCAACACGTTCAAATGAAGATTTGTGAGTCAATGCTACAAAAACCCTTTGTTTTATGGTTTATGCTGAGGTTACACACAATTTGAAGGTGAGGGGCTGTCTTCTAGGTTTATGCCATCATTTAGGTGCAGCTTGCAAACTTGAAGAGAGATTCCTATGTTGTTTCTTAGTCACTTTTGTTTTTGTCTAACATTATAAATAGAGAAGAAAAAAAAAATTGGATAAGCGAGAAGGGAAAAAAGAATATTGTTGTTTAGGCCTTATGGAAATTGAATAATAAGAAAATTTATTTTTTGTTAGCTGATTATTTTCTTTTTATCTATTGGTTTGGTCATCTTAATGTGTTAAAATGATCTTGATTTAAGTGAAAAACAAGCTTTTCTTCTAGAGCGTATTATTCAAAATTTAAATTTTAAATGGTTTTTCTTGATCAGTCATCGAATTTATCCCAAAATTATTTTTGCTATTTTAAACATTCGATATGTAATTGATACATGAAAAAAAGTCATACTTATCAATCTAAAGCTTGATTGAATGGATTGTTTCATAGTCATACTATCAAATTCTTTATATCTTTTTAGCTCATTCTATTTATACATGAATATAACAAGTCTTGAGGAAAAAATCTCACTAGAAATAAAGTTCAAAAATGTATTTCCAAAAATTATTTTAAAAAATCATTAGTAAATAAATATAGTTTCATTCTATTTGTGTGAAAATTAACGTGCATAGCACGTGTTACCAACTAGTCATATATAAAATGATGGAAGTGGAGAAATTTTTTAGCCCCATTTTACCATTTCATTATAACTTTTTTTTTTTAATTTTGCTTTAGTGGCAATATTGTCATTCACATAGAGTTAATGTTTGTGTCATTTTCATTATAACTTTTAATGATTACTTTAGTGTAAATGATTTTTTAAACTTTTCATCTCCTTATTAAAACTTTTCTCAAAATTTATAAAATTTTACTCTAATTAATTATGTCATTTAAATTTGTCCAAATCCATTCACATTCCTCTCTCTCCCATAATCTCTATCTTTCAACTATTCACATTATCTATCTCTTTCAACCTTTCAAATTCTTTATTTTCAAATATTGGTTATAAATATCTCTTTTTTTTTTTCACAAGTCACAACAAAATGTCAAGAGTGAAAAGAAAACAAATCATGTTTTTCTATTATCTTTTAATTTTTTTTATTGTCTATTTTTTATATATATAAAAGTATGCTTGTGTTAATTCCTTCATTTATAGGTTTCTTTTTTAGTACACAACATAAGCTGGGAAAACTTGAACCAAATGTCTATATGTAAATCGTAATATTGAGAATCATTTTTTAATGTAATCATGAGAATCTTACTCATGTTTTTTTCGTCATTTAATTTTTTTTAAAACTATTTTATTAATGAAATGGTTGAGTGACTTATACTTTGATTTTGTTAAAATAATAAATATTGTTGAAATTTATTAAGTATAAATAAAGGTAATAAAATGTGTAAAACAAAAAAATATTAAAGTTTTTTCTTTAATTTTTACCTATAAAATCATTAAAAGAAATTATGATTTCATATTTATAATTTCATAATTTCAAAAGAAATATGATTTTGGTGGATGTTTTATCATTTCATTATAATTTTTTTTAACGTTCAACAAGATAGAAGTTAGACTTTGTTAACTTTTTCATCTTTCATAACTAATATTACATAATACTACTTTCTATGTGAATATAATCATCATGTAAATATAAAAATGATATAAATATGAAAATATTTAAATGATGGTTCTAATTTTATAAAATTAAGTTGTTTACTAGTACTATCAAAATGCTATCTCTACTATTTCCCTTTCTTTTTCACTCTTTCTCCTTTCTCTCTCTTCTTCTCCCCTCGATTTCTTCTTCCCTATCCATTTTTCCTTTCTCTCTCTTCTCTCTTTCTTCTCTCATTCTTTCTCACACTCTCCCTCTCTCCGTTGCTCCTTCTTCATTCCCATTCTCCACCAAAAAAAAAAAAAAATTAAAGATTCATATTCACGAAGTTTATCATATGACGAAACAGAGAAAGCTTGACGTAGATGCTTTCGTTCACTGACAAAAAAGGCTACGAGGGGTAGTGACCATTTTTTTCTCTCTTTGGTCGTAGTAAAGACATGTGTTTCTCTGTTTTTGTTTGCCTCTCCAACCTTCAACTATTTATAAGGGATGACGTGGATCATATCTCTTAGATTGTTGAGATTAGTTGATTTTGTTGAAATCTTCCAGTAGATCTCCATGAGATTGAGAAGGTATGCTGAGTTTACTCTTGGTTTGGAAACAAGGATTGTTTGTGGGAAGGATGATGTTCTAAGATTTTCTTATGGTAAATAATTTCTCTTATGTTTTCTAATTTTATCTAGAGAATAATAAGTTTGGGTATCTCTCCTCGTCTTAGTCTATTCACTGGTTTGAAACATAAATCCTAAAAGAACGAGTTCTAAAAATCTTGATAAATGAGTGGTAAACCTTCAAGATCTGAACGAATTCTTTTAATATTTATGATAAAATCATGAGGATATTCAAGGCTTGAGTCGATTGATCGATCGAAAAACTTATTATAATTTAGAAAAAATTCGTTCTCATAAAAGAAGGTAATTCCATAATGAATCTTAACTCATCATCAATAATCCAATGGATTCTCTCTCTCCCCTTCTTTCTACGATCTCCAATCTTCTATCCAAACTCTCTCCACACTCCCCCGTGATTATTGACACTACTTCTACTTCTTCTTCTCCTTAAAAAAATCTTGGATCTTCAAAATCAAAAGATGAAATCTCAAAGGCTATTGCCAATCATAACTACACGGAAGCTCCATATCCAAGATTAAGTGAGATATTGAGCAGTCGACCAAGTACTTCTTCAATCAGATCTGAGAACTCGATCTCAAGCTCTTTCATAAGAACTGGGTCAACAAGAGCAGCGGTGGATTTCTCTCAAACAATCCCCAATGTTCATTATGAAAAAGAGGACGAATCTCTCTCTCCTACACAATCTGATATGGAAAGAAGAACCGAACCAG
>JACWES010000133.1:38026-51818 GCA_025688845.1 Cucumis hystrix
TGATTTGAAGTCAGATTTGGCTTATCGAAAGGGCTGGCAACATCGTTACTCATCCCTCTGACAAAAGTTGATCTATGGGAATACTGTCTCCCATCCCTCCGACTGTGTACCGCAAGCGTTTCTTCTTCAAACACCGTATAACTGCTTTCTGTGGGACCTTTCTTCTGACTCTCAAATGCGATGGGGTGTCCATTTTGCACTATGACACCACCCACCGCATGATTAGACGCCTCAGCGTAGGCTATCGTAGGTTGGGTCTCACTCACGGACCCAAGAGTTGGCCCTCTCCTCGGGGCTTGCTTCAGGACACGGTTGTTAACACACAACCGTCCATTTTCTTCCTTCCGTAAGAGAACTTGAGCTTCATACGGAGTCTTTGCAGGTCTAGTGAATCCTGCCCTCGACAATCTCTCTGATTGTCTCTGGAGTCCAGTTGACTCTGACTGCGCCATACGACAATTGTTGTTCGTAGGCAATCCTGACATGGGCAAACTATCACGTTTCCCATCACAACATCTCTCCACGACACACCTTGTGTTCTTCTGAACACGGCCCTCCCTCAGTTGCATGGCCGAGATCATTCTCANCATATAACCAAAGGTAAACACACTTTGGAAAAATATGTCCGTGACACACTCCCCCACTTAAAGAGTTGACGTCCCCGTCGACTGTCAAAGCTGGAATCCTTCGATCTTCTGCTTCCACGCTTCACGATCATTGGTACGTCTTCTGCTTGCTTCTTCCACGAGGAGGCTCTTTCGGTTCTCCAAGAACTGTGTACCCTCTCCGTGGGTCTTCTTCTTTATCCTCACTTCCTTCGCAAGGACTTCTTCAACTTCGGTTAGTTCCTCGTGTCCTCTCACGAGGTGATGATCATTGCATCTTCGTAACCGAGTTATTTCAGGTCGCAGCTTCGCGATGACTTGACCTTCCATACGAAGGCCCAAAGGTTGATGCTTCCCATCTGTCCATCTTGTCGGTCGCTTCAAGACTCTCTCTAGACCGACTCGAACAATGTCTGGTTCTTGCTTCCATCGCTTGGTAATCTCGCGAGTCTAAGGACTCTTACCGACACCAAAGGGGTCAATAAGGCGCGACAGTACAGGTTGTCTGCCACCCACAATCTCGACCTGTCTTCCACCTGCCGACGAACTCAACACGCCACTGACACGACATCTGGTCTCCTCCCACAACGGGATCCCCTTCTTTGGTCCTGTTCCACTGACCCTCGCCAAACTCACACCATCCGGAGTCACAGAGTAACTTTTCAAGGATTCCTTTAATGCGTCCCACATTAGGCCGTCCACTTGACACGCCTGTATATGGGCCAACATGCACGGAACCGCATGGTCATTACTCCGATTAAGGGCATCAGTTGCCCGATTTCTCACTCTCCTACGTGCTGACCCAAAATCAAGATCAAATAGGCCTCCTTGCCCCTTAGCTTGACTTGGAGTCAGTTCCAACTGAGTACCGAGGTGGTTGGCAACTGTGTGGTTCATCTCTCTGGCATGGGTAGACCCCTGTGAATACAGTTTCACGTCCTTCTGACTGCGTACCATGGCAAGCGTTCCTTTCCCAAACATTGTATAAGTGCTTTCTGCCACACTCTGCTTCAGACTCTCAGATGCGACGGGGTGTCCACTTTGCACTAGGACACCACCTGACGCATGATTAGACGCCTCAGCGTAAGCTTCAACAGGTTGGGTCACACTCATGGACCCAAGAATTGGCCCTCTCCTCGGGGCTTGCTTCAGGGTACGGTTGTCAGCACACAACCGTCCATTCTCTTCCTTCCGTAAGATGGCTTGACCCTCATACGGAGCTTTTGCAGGTCTAGTGAATCCTGCACTCGACAGTCCCTGTGCCTGTCTCCGGAGTCCAGTTGACTCTAACTGCGCCATACGACAATTACTCTTCGTAGGCAATTCTGACATGGGCAAACTATCACGTTTCCCATCACAACATTTCTCCACGACACACCTTGTGTCCTTCTGAACACGGCCCTCCCTCAGTTGCATGGCCGAGATCATTCTCAGTCCTTTGGGTTGCCGAAGGTCTGTCTGCACAACGGTGGGGGTAGACCCCGTGATCACCAGACATCTAGCTGCAGGCATCATGATCACTTGATGTCCAAGAAGGAATTCCATTCCAAGGACTATGTCAAAGTCATCCATGCCTACAACTACGAAATCGACGAAGCCGCTCCATCCTCCCAACTGTATCACCGCTCGTTTCACTACTCCAACGACGGGTAGAGCTGTAGAGTTCACGGCCTTCATTTTTCCCGTATCCTTCTTCCAATGAAGGTTTAGTCGTCTGGCTTCGGCCACCGTTATAAAATTATGAGTTGCACCGGAGTCGACCATAGTGCTCCTTGCACGCTTTCGGTTGATCCAGGTGTCAACATATATTAGGCCCCCTTTCGTGCTTCCCTTTGTCTCCCCCGCTTTCTTCTGGAGAGACGACAAGAGTCTTATGGCTCCCACTCGGACATTTTGAACTTCCTCCATTTGCCCATCTTCCTCCTCTGGTTGACTCAACTTGTCATCTGAGTCCGCAGCCAAAGAGGCCTGAAAGGCATAGAAGGCCGCTTTATCTGGACATTCCCTTGCCTGATGTGGCCCGTTACATATGTAGCAACTGACAGGACGATTCGACGTGTTTGGACTATCACGTCTTTTCCAGGTGTCTCCCGTGTTGGATTGGGAAGGCTTGCGGTCTCTACCGGGACTTCTGTTTTCACTGGCAACCTTGGGAGAATTCGGTCGGCTATTTCTGTCTCTTCCAGGTGAAGAGCTTTGATGACGTCTCGTCTCTTGAGAATCACCAGACAGATCGAACAAACGTTCAGCTATTGCATAGGCTGACGTGAGGTCTTGAACTTTCTGCTCATACAGCTTAGTCCTTGCCCACGGCTTTAGCCCTTCGACAAAACTGAAGATTTTGTCCTTCTCGGTCCTATCTGATATGTCCAGCATCAGCCCCGCGAATTGCTTCACATACTCCCGAATGGTTCCAGTGTGTTTTAACTCTCGCAGTTTTCGTCGAGCCAGAATCTCGACATTCTCAGGGAAAAACTGCGAGCGGAGTTCTCTCTTCAAACTGTCCCAAGTATCTATGGTGCAACGCCCTTCCTGAATGTCCACATACCGGGATCTCCACCACAACTTTGCATCTTCAGATAGACGCATGGTTGCCAACGTCACTTTGGCTTCTTCCGTATTAGTGTTCGTGGCTTTGAAATACTGCTCAATGTCGAAAATAAAGTTTTCCAGTGCCTTTGCATCCCTTGCCCCACAGAAGGGCTTGGGTTCTGGGATCTTTATCTTGCCAACTGTAGTTGCTCCTCCAGCTGGAGCTTGATTTTCCAACGCTCGCATTGTAAGGTTCACCTTCGTGTTCACCTCTGCGATTTGGCTCGAAAATCCTCTGTCATGCCGTTTATCATTTCCATTATGTCCTTCTGAGAGTTATCTAGCTCAATAACTCGTTCTTCCATTTGGGCAGCAGCGCCCGACGAACTGTCCCCACGCTCGTAGGTGACATTTCCAGTTCTTATAACTCGTGACTCTAGAGTATCGACTCTAGCTAACAAATCTCGTATGGGTAATCCGTCCAGACGACCGGACACCGCATCGATGGCATCGGCTTTCTTGGCGACTTCATCAAGTCGCTGCTCAAGAAATCGGATGGAATCAGGAACTTCCATCAGGTGGAGCATCCGCTCTTCGATCCCCACCAATCGTTCTTCATGGGTCTTACCCGTTCGGTTTACAGTCGACATCTTTCTGTCTCAACTGTCGCTCAGCCAACTTAGGCTCTGATACCACTTGTTACAATCGTAGAGTTTCAACTTTGAGACGGACGATTGTGCGGCACTTGTTCTAACTCGATGAACAAGTCAGCCGATCAAAATCCGAAAGTTGCGGGTAACGTCGACGTATATCGTAACCTTCCTTCGCGTTCTTGGGAAATTTTATTTATAAAACGCGGGAAAGAAGGAAATACATTGAAATAGACGTTACAATAAGCATTAAAGACTGTCAGTTGCAAGGAAAAAGGGTTGCTTGCAAAGAGTACAACTAATGCTTGGGCGGGGATTCAACTGGTGTGCCTCCCCTATAGTACATTTTGACATTTTTGGCTCTGGTAGGCTTGCATATGAAAATGCCGAAACGTCACACCCAAGCTTTATGACTACAAACGAAATGCAAATGCCTAAACTAAGTATGGTGCTTCAAGATAAGATAAGTGGGAGCTAATCGGAGCATATAACCAAAGGTAAACACACTTTGGAAAAATATGTCCGCGACACCTGGCAGCAATCTCCATCAACAAAGAACCGCAGAAGCAGATGGAAAGTCATAAAATCTCAACAAATAGAGTTGAGAACCCAAAAGGAATCAATATGATTAAAAGTGATTCCTTGCCTCAACCTTCTACTTCGAAGATTCTTCCAGTAGCTCAATGGGTGGATATGAAAAACCACTATCCTCAACCATCGCCTCCCGATCTGGGATGGGATGACCTCCATCATGAGAAGCACACTTATGATGGTATGTCCTTAGGTACTTGGAATATCGACGGATATTTCGAAGCTCAAATGATGAATACATTTCAAGAAATGTTACTGGCTGCATCTGCCTTCAGCGCCAGGAAGACCATTCTTGAGACCGCCCAAATCCTCATTTCCGGCTTCATTGGAAATCTAAGGAGCTGGTGGCACAATCAACTGGTTGAGCAAGATAGATACCGCATCTTAATTGCCAGCAGAACAGTTGTCAAAACGGAAAATATTTCTACGCCTGTCCAAGTCGAAGAACCGGACATGGTCAACTAATTGGTCTACACAATGACAAAACACTTCATTGGTAGTACTCAAATCCACTTTAATCTTGCGACGGAGTTCCTTTTCGGATTACGTTGTCACAAGATGAGCATATATAAATGGTATAAAGATACGTTCATGGCACGACTTTATACCCTGACAACATGCGGAGCCGACATCTGGAAACAAAAGTTTGTCGAAGGACTTCCATATTACATCTCTCAAAGGTTCTATCAAACGGTGGCAACTGCTTCAGTTACCAAGCAAATTGATTGGGCTGGATTAACCTATGGAGACATCTCAGCCACAATTCAAGCACTATGCATTAATCTCTGCACAGAGAATAAGCATACAACAAAGGTGATTAAAGATTCCGACTACCGAAAGGAATTAGGCACCTTTTGCAAACAATACGGTCTTAGTCAAGGACCGAAGGAGGACAAGAAGAAAAAGAAAAGGTCTTCATCAAAAAGACTCTTTAGCAAAAAAAAAGCTAAAGATCCAGAATTTCCCAGAAGGAAGAGGAAATTCTATCCCAAAGGAAAAGCCAAAAGGTATTCTTCTTCAAAGACCAAAACGGTGGTTTGCTACAAATGCAACCATAAAGGTCACTATTCCAACCGTTGTCCGTTGAAGGATAAGATCAATGCACTGACCATGGATGAAGAGACCAGACAATCTCTTCTCTACGCTATAAGGTCAAATGATTATACATCTTCTCAAACTGATTCTTCTTCCGAAGAAGATGGTATCAACATTCTCATAGACGAAGGTTCCTCTAGTGAAGAAGCCTTCTTCTCTCAAGACAGTTCAAGCGATGATGAAAGAGCAATTCCTTGCACAGGAAAATGTGCTGGAAGATGTTCAGGTCATATTAATGTTATTACAAAAGATCAAGAGACTCTATTCGATTTCATCGAACAGATCCCTGATGAAGATTCAAAGCGAACCTGCCTTCTCAAGCTCAGACAAAGTTTAGAAGAGCAGAATCCCCAAAAGGCAATTCAAAGTCCGATTATGTATTCTTTCCAGGATATATTAAATCGAATCAAAGGCGAGGCAAAGAAGCCTATTCAAATTGAAGACCTTCAACATGAAGTAAAGGGTCTTAAGAAGGAAGTTGCTGATAATAAGCAACGGCTTTCATATCTTGAACAAGCCTTCCAAGCATTTCAAGAAATTCAAATCACTAAGGAATTCCCTGAAACTTCCTCAAACAATCCCGAAAGTCGTTTTAGAGGAAAAGCATTGCTGATCAAAGATCCCGAAGAAACCGGTAGTATCAATTATATCAGCAAAGTCCATAATCAGAAATGGATGTCAAAAATAGTCTTTAAAATTAAAGATTTCCAACTCGAGGCTCTCGCCCTTATCGATTCGGGAGCAGATCAAAATGTTATACAAGAGGGACTTGTTCCTTCAAAGTATTTCGAAAAAACAAACGAATCGTTGAGTGGAGCCAGTGGAAATCCTCTCAATATCCAGTTCAAATTATCCAAGGTGCACATTTGCAAAGGAGACGTGTGCCTAGTCAACACATTCATTTTGGTCAAAAACCTTAATGAAGGAATCATTTTGGAAACTCCATTCCTAACCAAGTTATATCCATTTCATGTTACTGATAAGGGTATAATCTCAAAAAATTTCGACAAAGAAATTACTTTCGAGTTTACTCATCCAGTAACTCCTAAGTATATTTCGAATATTGAAGAAGAAATTCATCAATTCATCAACCGTATAGCAAGGAAAGAAAAGCATATCGAATTCCTTCAAGACGAAGTCAAAACCTGCAAAATGGCATCGCAAATAGCAAAGCCATCTGTTCAGCTCAAAATTCAAAGCTTTCAGAAGAAACTTGAAAAAGAAATCTGTTTAAATCTCCCAAATGCATTTTGGGACAGGAAGAAGGATATGGTATCCTTGCCATATGTCGATGATTTCAAAGAGGCCCAAATACCTACAAAGGCCCGGCCCATTCAAATGAATAAAGATCTGGTAAAAATCTGTACAGACGAAATAACAGATCTTCTCAAAAAGGGCCTCATAGGCCCATCAAAAAGCCCATGGTCGTGTTTGGCTTTTTATGTCAATAACCAGGCTGAAAAGGAGCGTGGTGTCCCAAGGCTTGTTATCAATTACAAGCCCCTCAACAAAGTTCTCAAATGGATTAGGTATCCGATTCCTAACCGCCAAGATTTACTAAAGAGAATTACTCTTGCAAAAGTCTTCTCAAAGTTCGATATGAAATCTGGATTTTGGCAAATTCAGATACATCCTCTAGACCGACACAAGACGGCCTTCAATGTTCCATTTGGACAATTTTAGTGGAATGTCATGCCATTCGGATTAAAGAATGCTCCTTCCGAATTCCAAAAGGTCATGAATGATATCTTCAACCAATATCAAGAATTCACAATCGTCTACATCGACGACGTCTTGGTATTTTCAAACACTGTAGACCAACATTTCAAGCATCTACAAGTGTTTCTCAAAGTCATCAAATCTAACGGTCTTGTGGTTTCCCAGCCAAAGATCAAGTTATTTCAAACGAAGATAAGATTTCTTGGTTATGATATTAATCAAGGAATAATCAAGCCAATCCAACGGTCTCTGAAATTTGTTGACAAATTTCCAGATATATTACAAGACAAAACACAACTACAGAGATTTCTTGGCTGCGTCAACTATATCGGCGATTTCATCCGGAATCTCCGCTCAATTTGTCTGCCACTATATGACAGACTCAAGAAAAATCCAAAGCCTTGGACCGAAGAGCATACACGAGCTGTCCAATCAATCAAACATTTGGCCAAAAGCATTCCGTGCTTATCCATAGTAGATGAACAGGCCAAACTCATCATTGATACTGACGCCTCCGAGATCGGCTACGGCGGTATTCTCAAACAGGATATGAACGGAAAAATTTCTATTGTCCGTTATCATTTCGGAATCTGGAATAGTGCTCAGAAAAACTATTCTACAGTAAAAAAAAGAGGTGCTAGCAATAGTACTTTGCATTCAAAAGTTCTAAGGAGATCTTATCAACAATGATTTCCTTATCTGAACTGATTCAAAAGCAAGCAAATTCATCTTCGAAAAAGATGTCAAGAATCTTGTCTCGAAGCAGATCTTCGCCAGGTGGCAAGCCATCCTTTCCTGTTTCGACTTCAAAATCGAGCCTATAAAAGGCAGTGAGAATTCATTAGCTGACTACCTCTCAAGAGAACATCTCTTGAAGAAAGTCTCTCCAGCTCTGAATCCTTCTCTTCAATCTCCCGATGGAACCCCCTCCAGGCTGCCAACGGCCAAAACCACCGAGACCTCGGCCTCCCGATTCAAAAAGTGAAGTCTCTTCACCTCAATCAGTAGCTTCCTCCTCAGGAACTACTCCTAATCCTAAGGGAAAACAAGCCTTAGCTCAAACATCTGCACCCTCTCCTATGAGTGCAGAACATTACGCCATGGACTTGCAGTTCCAGCAAGTATCCAGGCACCGTCAAGGTTCAGCCCAAAGAACCCTGACCATTCAATCAGGCCCAGAGAATTCAATTCCAGTGCCTTCTCCTAGACTGTTGCGTCCCACTGGACCGATTACTCCAACTAAACGTGCCGCTTCTCCAGCTACGGCACGATCTCCAACTCCGAAGAACCCCTCTTCGTTTTCTAAAATTGTCAGGCCAAAACCCTTTCAGCCTAGACCTCCTATTCAAGGTTATTTCACCAAGACATCAATGGTGGATTTAACCATCGAAACAGAATTTGACGGACTTTCTGTCCAAGAAATCTGTAATCAAATATTTCCTTGAGGTTTTAACTTCTTACCCAAGGATCTTTCAAAAACCAGGACATTCTATGAGTATATTCTAGTAGACTCTAAATCTGCTGAAATAACTCATGTTCCTGACACCAATGATCCTTCAAAGATCATTTACTCAAAACTGAGAATATTTCGAGTTCTCACTCCTTCCTATTGGAAACAAGGATTGTTTGTGGGAAAGAAATTCTCTCATCCTTTCAAACCGCCATCTTACAATTACCGTGACTATACAAGGGTATGGTACTTAGTATTTTGGCTTCAAGCCTACAACCACTCTTGGTTTGTGACATTCTGTAAGCAAGCTTACAAGATGCACTTTCCAAACTGGTTTCAAAATTGGTGGAATTACTTTGGAATCTTTGAGGAGATTTTCCCAGTCTGTAAATGCTGGCCAATTTAACACATATCTCTTGTGAAGAGTAATCCTGAAAATATGTGGATAATGAACACCAAGAAGATGCATTCAAACGAGCAGAATCAAAACGTTCCATCTAAGTCGATGGTTTATCATGGAAAACTCTTTGGTTTCTTTCAATCCAGATTTCAACTAAGAGGGCTTTTACTGCATTTAACCACAACAAATCAGCTGTCTTCTTCTTCAAGGCTGGACCAGCAAGAATTTGAGTCACATTGCTTTGAAAATCATGATAAAAATCCCAACAAATATTGAATGCTTGGAGAAGATGGAACCAACATTTAGATGCAAAGACACAATCAATTAAAAGGTGCTGAATATTTTTCATGTTATCAACACAAATGGGGCAGACATGAGGTGAGAGGACATGGGAGGGAAGTTTTCTTTGAAGTACTAAAGCACAGTTTAATTTTTCAAACAACATAATCCATGTGGAGATATTTATCCTTCTTGGACCTTATTTAAGACTAAGACGAAAAGATCTAAGAATTTGTCGACCTTGACGACTTTCTTCAAAACCGCCCCCTATTTATTTATGGATGTTCATTGAACCGAAGGACTCATTCATTCCTCTAAAAAAAGCGGGACTTCTCTTTCGTCTCTGAAATAATAGTCTTTCTAAAAGATTTAGGGAGTCGAGCCTTCCTTATTCTCTTATGGAGATTTTTTCGTAAAGGTCGAGACGGTAATTCCTTAATTATTAGATTCCTTCATACTAGGCCTAGCCCGATTTATCAACCGATAAAGAAAGAGCCAAGAAAGAGGAAGATAGATTGCCAAAGCCTTTTGTACAAAGAAATTTTGAAAGGAGAAGATGTCGAAAGATGCTTAACCAATGATTTTACCGAGAAGGAACCTAAGATTTCAAGGGACCAAAATCTTCCATCCCAAAAGGAGGCTGGCTGTGAGGAGGAGATCTGAAATAACAAGGACTAAAAGTCTATTATTTCCTCATCATTAAGCAATTTTCTGAAATAAATGGACCAAGAGCTGGTAGAAGAGTCTCAATGATCTGAAACCAATCCATTTGGATTAAGTGCAATCCTAACAAGTCTTGAAAATTTACACTCCAAAGTAATATTGTGCATCCACGGGTGCTTCCAAAATAAAATTCTGCTGCCATCACCTAATTTGAAGAGAGCCAATGAATCAATTTTGGCCATTGCCTTAATATGCTAATCCAAGGACTTCTTAGACTCACTGTTTCTTTTCCATTTGAATGTCAATTGAAAGTACTGCTACCATGAATGCTTCTAATCACTTGACACCAAAGGGAATTTATCAAATTAACCCATATTAGAAAAGGTTTTTTTTTTTAATTTTATAAATAAGGCCCTCTCAATAATTGAAATATGGCACGTATTGAACAATAAAAAATCCAAACTGTTTTGAGCATATAAAAGGTGCTAAACTAGCATTTAGATGAGAAGAGGCATATAAAGATTAGATGCATTAGTTGTTAATTGTCCTTCAAGCACAGAGGACACACTTATGGCAACAAACTATTATTAAGAAGTTTCCTTTGCAAAGTCTCAGACCCATTAAGAAGACCGAATGCCATAACCCAAACCAGAACATTTATTGTCCTTGGGCTGCTGGATTTTCCAAAGGGGAAGAAAGAGAGAGGCGATTCAAAAGGGCTTAACTAAGAAATGACCCGAGGTCGCGAATGACCAAACTCTTCTATCTTCCAAATCGGTTAAACCTTTCGAAGAAATGCAAGTTTAATATGCATTCGAAATCTTTTATTTCTTCATCTTTCATCCGTCTTCGAAAAATCAAAGACCAGGCAGCAACTGAGTCATTGGGCAGCTGAGCTAATCTGAAAAGATTTGGGAACTGGGTTTGAAGAGAAAATTCACCAACCTATGAATCTATCCAGAAAGCTACTCTTCTTCCATTTTCAACCTTGAAAGGAGCTCACTTTTCCACATTATTCCATTCTTTAGATATACTAAATCAAGGACTTTCAATTGGGCTTTGGGGAAAAAAGAAAAAAGGTAAGTGTTAGAATTAGTGGACTTGTTATATGTTCAAATCTCGAGAGTTTGTTAAGATTTATAGTGCCATAGTTATCTTTTATTATTTTTATTATGGGTTCTAAACTATAAATAAATGCTCCCTCTATCATTATGAGATAGATAAAAATAATAAGAAAATAGCATCGTGGTTTTTCTCCCTGTTCTAGGGTTTCCACGTAAAATAGTTTGTCTTTCTATTTTTCTTTCTTCAATCTCTTTGCCCTTGCGCTG
This sequence comes from Cucumis hystrix, assembly GCA_025688845.1. Classification (NCBI taxonomy): domain Eukaryota; kingdom Viridiplantae; phylum Streptophyta; class Magnoliopsida; order Cucurbitales; family Cucurbitaceae; genus Cucumis; species Cucumis hystrix. The sequence continues at coordinate 49,342 of JACWES010000133.1, forward strand.
AGGTTTATCATTCTTAAGTCTTGATAAGTGATTCACTACTTGGTTCTTTGTGCCATTAAGGTCAATAATCTCTATGTCAAATTCCTGAAGCAATAAAATCCATCAGATTAGCCTTGATCAGTACAAAGTAGCTTGCTTAATGGTTTGACAATCTGAGAAAACCCCTGGATGAACCTTCTATAAAATCCAGCATGACCTAGAAAGCTTTTGATTGCTCTTACATCGCTGGGTGGCGGTAACTTGCTGATTACCTCAATTTTTGCCCATCACTCAGATAGGCGAAGATAATGATCGTTAACGTCTCCTTCTCACTTAGGAATGCATACTTCAAGTGGTGCGGTAACTCTTTGAGTTCAAGCTCTGGTGGTCGCTCAATTAATGGTTTTGTATCTTCATCTTTCCTATTTTTCAAGTCCAGGTTCAGTACTCTTTTCGCCCACTATGGCGTTCACTTCTTCAAGTGAACTTGACTCTTCTTCAAAGTATTCTTTCGTGCTAAACAAATCTTGGTACCCTTCTTCATAATAGTCCCAGTCGAGGTCTTCTATGGCGTTACAATTGTCAAATAAGTAGGAAATTTCATTGCATTAATGACATTGAATTTCACTTCCTCCACGTTTACACGCATGGTCATTTCCTCTTGGTGTACATCTAGGAGAGCGCGGCCTGTTGCTAGAAATGGCCTCCCTAAGATGATTGGCACTTCTCTATCAGCTTCATAGTCCAGAATGACGAAGTTAAATTTTACCAAAACATCTTCAATCTTACCCTCTGGCTTAGCTATGGATCTATCCTCGAACTGAAGCCTCATTAGCATTGGTTGAATCTCCCCTATTTTCAATTTCTTAAAAATAGAGAGTGGCATCAGGTTGATACTTGCTCTTAGGTCGCAAAGTGCACAGCCTAAATCCATTTCGCCTATCGAATAGGGAACACTGAAACTACTAGGGTCTATCATCTTTGATGGTGTTCTTTCTTTACATATGTTGCAACTGATTTCAGTTAAAGCCACTATTTCTAACCCAGTGATTTTTCTTTTCTTAGCTAAGATATATTTCAGAAACTTGACATAAGATGACATTTGCTCTAGTGCGTCCACAAATGGTATACTGATGTGCGACTGCTTTAAAACATTTAAAAACTTATCAAACTATTGTTCATCACCTTTCTTTCTTAGGCGACCGAGAAATGGAGGGGGCGGCAATGGATTGAAACTCTTTGCTTTATCAGACGCATCTTTTCGTGGTTCTTCCCGCCTCGAATGCTCCACTTCCCCGCTCACCACATTCTTATTCTACAAGGAAGAATTATCATTAGTTAAAGAGAATTTATGGAATGAGAATTATTACTTGAGTTGTCACTCTCAAAAGCATTGGTAGAAGTATGATTTCTACGTTCAGATTCTGGTTCGCGGATGGAAAGGTTCCTTTTGTTGCATAATATAACTGTCTGACACTTTTCCTTGCCCGAGCCTCCCCTTTGATTTGGTAGTTCTGTATTGCTAGGGAGGGCCCTTTTGTCTCTCAGCTATGTCATTGGCCAATTGTCCTAATTGTAACTCAAGACTTTTAATAGATGCGACTTGGCTTTGCAAAAGATTGTCATTCATTTGCATATAGTCTTGAAACGGTGCTTCCATTAGGGGGTGGAGCTGACGATGAAAGGTGTGATGGGTTAGGTCACTAAATGGGTTGTGGTGATAGTTCCTGATATTGTCTCAGGCGATACCCAAGCATCTCGCCTCTGTGGTTAAATTGATTGCCCTGTCACTATTCCAAACAAAGTTAACTACCGTAGAGAGTCCAATCCAATAATGACCGTGTCTATCGCATATGATATTCTCGCGAGTTCTCGATAAGTTCTCTACGAACTTCTCAACACTCCCTTTCCAATCTCCACTGATGTAATATTTACTGCATCTTCTCCTATATAACATCAATGATAATTACACAAAATTAAAAGCTTCAAATAAAAAAAAATAGTTTAATTTAAGATTTTTAGTTAAAAAAGAATAGTTACAGTGGAGTTTCACAAAAGATGACTAAATCTTGGGTTGGAGCAACTACAACGCCATTCCCAAAATGAAGATCTCGATCCAGAAGTTTAGTGTGCAAGACCACCGTGGGGAATTGACGACCTGTGGAGGAGAAGGGGAATCGTGCGATTAGAAGGGGAAGAAAAAGAAAGAAAAAAAGGTTTTTTTTTCGTAAAATTGGGGGAAATGGGAAATTGGAAAAGAAAGAGGGAAAACTTTTTTTTTTAATTGAGAAAAGAAAAATATTTCAAACACTCTCATTCTTCTATTCTTTTCTTTTAATTTAAAATAAATATTTATTTTTTTTATTATTTATATTACATGACAGTTAAAAGTTGTCATAGATTTATAACACAAAAAAAACTGTCATAAATTCTTGAAATCCAAAAATTTTCGTCTTTTCCCGCCAAAAACACGAATTTTGGCATTTATGACAGTTTTT
>JACWES010000134.1:0-29606 GCA_025688845.1 Cucumis hystrix
GAAAAAAAAAGTTAAAAAATATATTTGAAAAACAAAAAAATAAAAGAAAAACAAAAAACTAGAATAGAAAAAAATAGAAATGAAAAAAAGGGGGAAAAAAGAAAAACAGAGAAAAAAAGGTAAAAAAAATTAAATAGAAAATAAAAAAATAAAAGAAAAATAGAAAATAAAAAAAAAACAGGAAAAAAAAAAGAAAGAAAAAAAAAGAAAAAAAAAACGGAAGAAAAAATAAAAGAAGAAAAAAATAGAAAAGAACTTGAATTTTTTAAAAAATTCTTCTTTTCCTTCGCCTGCCACCGTTCCAAAAAAAAAAGTTCATCATTTCCATGTTTAAACACAGCAATCCTAATCCTCTGTTCAAATAGTAAACAGTTCCGTCATTGGTCATAAAAAAATAAAAACTAAAAAAAAATTAGAGAAGTCAAATACATGAGTAATACTCATGATAAATGGAATAATTTTTGTTTTCAACTTTCTTCTGTATTTATAGAGTAGGAAATGTGTCAAATCTTAATCTTCTCCTCCAACTTTTCAACAAACTATTAAGATTAAGTTAGGAGTTCGATTAGTTCCTAACCTTTTTCTTTTTTAAAAAAAAAATAACAAATAAACTAATTAAATAAAAAAAATATTTCTTATAAAAAGATATTTTCTAATTAAATCCATTTTTTTATATTTAAACAAAAAATAATAATAAAATCTCCAAATCTTTTTTGGTTTTGCAAAAGTTTTAAACTTTACCACAAAGCATTAATTTATTTCAAATTCAAAATAAGTAAAAAAAAAAAAAAATCAAAACTTTGACTTGAATTCATATTTTGATGAGTTGGCAATATTTTAATTTTATCAATTTTAAATCTCAACTCTCTCATTAAATTCATTGGTAAAAAAAAAAAAGCTGGCCATATTCCAAATAATTTTCAATGGAAACAAAAAAATGTGAATTAAACTTAAAATTCACGAAACTTCATATAACATTTTAATCACACTTATATCCAAATGCATAGTATGATTAAATTGACATATTAACTGGAGCCAAATCCAAAAACAAATTCACTTGTATTTTTTTGTTTCAGCTTATCATTTTCGAGATTCACCCATCATATAAGCATGCACAAATCTCAAAAAGGGGCATTTGTTAACCAAGAAATTTCGACCAATTAAATTATGTCATGTCATCACAACAAAATTGTGATATTTATAATTTGATTTGATTTTGGGTAGTCAAGTTTTCTCATATCCAACCCAATACAAGCCCCTGATGAAAAATTGGGCCAAACACTGAAGCCCGAGCCTGCCAAGAAAATGGGTCCAAGCCTAAGCCCATCAAGCAAATGGGTCCAAGCCCACTTAAAACCCATGAAGTTTCTCTATAAATAGAAACATTTGTCACTCATTTGAGGGGTCTTTGATTGAAAGAAGAATGAAAGCTCTGAAGTACTGAAGCTCTGAAGAATTGAAGATTCAAACTTCTACAAACTCTCAAGAAGATCAACAGCTTCTAAAAGATTGAAGACTTGAAAGATTAAGCTTTCCTTGAATTCTAGAAGATCGAAGTTCAGATTAACTTGCAACTAAACATTATGAAGACCGAAGACCAAAGACCAAGAAATTTTAAGTTTTAACTTATATTCGAGAGAAAGCATCAAATGAGTCATTACTAGAGAGTGTATCCACTATATTCATCAATATACAAAGTTCAATTCCACGAATTACATTTCTTCGAAATCTCGTGTGAACAATAACAAAATAAATTAAAATATTTACAAGCTATAGCAAAATTTTGGATTCTATCAATGATAGTCACTGATAGACTTCTATCACTGTAGCATATCAATGACTATCAGTGATAAAATTTAAAAAATTTGCTATAGGTTGTAAATATTTTGTAAAATTTGTTATTTTTGAAACCTCCCCTATTATTATTTTCCTTTTCTTTTTCTTAATAAACACCATTCTTTTTGTTTTCCCCAAACTCCAATAGAAATAACACCCAACATTAAGTGAAAAATCTAATAAACAAGATAACTTAGCTTGAAGAAATACCTCAAAATTTTGGGATGTTATAAATTTATTTCGCCAAATCATATGATACAAATTTATTTCAATAATAAAATATTGAGTCTAAATCAAATTATTTCAATGCATTAGGCGATCAACAAATATTTATAAATCGCATGGAAATCATTTTCTTTCAAATAATGCGTAAAGGCTCAGACCACGCAGAAACACATTCTTCATAACTCATCATATGTACATATCGCATAATCATTCTGCATATTTAATTATGTCTTTGTACCCTTCCTCCGCTCAAATGTTTACCACACTCTTTTGTTGAGTTGCAGTTGTGCGGAGTAGTCTCAACGAAATCAACAAGTTTTCATCAATTCCATCATGCATTCTGCTTGGGGCTTCTCTTGTGGGATCCAAATGGCCAATTCTACATGGGTTCTTTTCCCTTTGAGTTGTTTGTGCTTCCTTTTTGTGCTATGTTAGTTTTAGTTGATGTTGTATGGTATTTTGTGTCAGGCTTTAGGCCTTAAACCATGAAGTCCTTCTCTCATTTAAGTAATCCAATAGATTTGCAAAATAAATAATCAAATGGGTCCAAAATAATATTTTATTTTGGAGGTTTAATTTAAATATTGTAAATGAAAGAAATATTTAGAGATTTATTATAGTTTTAAAAATATTTATTATAATATTGTAGTTTTTAATAGTTTTAAAGTATTTTGTCTTTTCTTCCTAATGTCATTGTTTTCTCTCTCCAATGTCTTGGGTTGAACCCAAAATATTGCTTTCTGTCTCTAATTTGGTTATTTTGTAAAAATTTAAACTAAATTTGGTTATTTTGCTTTCTCTCTCCAAGACCGCGCTTTTTAATATTTTGTGAACTTTTAAATTTGGTTATTGTTCCTCCTTCTTTAATACTTTTTGAAAATTTAAATTTGGTTATTGTCTTCCTCCTTATTTGCATGGATATTTTTAAATAATTAAATTGTAACGACTCAACTTTTCTACTAATCTGAGGTCATTACCATTTAAATAAAGGAAAATTTTCAAAAATAGCAAATTTTACAAAATATTTATAACCTATATCAAATTCTATCACTGATATTCATTGATATGTTATAGTAATAGAAGACTGTCAGTGATAAAATCCAAAATATTTTAATTTATTTTGCTATTTTTAAAAATGTACCTTAAATAAATATAGACTTTTTACTTAAAATAAAAAAATACTAAATTTAAAGAAAACGTTTCAAATATTCATTTCAAATTAATAATAAAGTATATATAAAAACATAAATAAATAAAATACTAGTTCGGGCCCTATAAAAATTAAAAAAATAAAAATAAAAGAAACATCAAAAGTAAACATGAGTTCTAAAATAAAATTTTGAAAATTTATTACTGAAAACACAAATGCAGAAGAAATACCTAAATTGTCTTTTATGGCGAACCACAGTCACTTCTTGTCATTCACCAGCTTGTCTTTGCCTGAAAAATTAAATATAGAAAATAATGAGTATAAATTTATACTAAGTAAGGGACCCATTATTAGTTCCACTATGAGTCAGTTAATTTTCCGTTATTGTCCTGTAACAAAGTAACGCATAACTATTGTGCTCCCGAGCGCACACTATCCAGCGATCTTGTAGGGACACATCTGGGCTTTCAATGAACCCAAAGAAATCACCCTAAAGGAGAGTCGAGCTATAAGTGATTCCGTCGAATCACACATCAAAACTAGCCACACAGGCCTAAATAGGTGGTGATCCCAAGGGACACCCATATGGTACGACTCTAACAGGTAAATCTAACATAACATCATAGCCTATACATATATATCGTAACATAAATATCATAGCTTAGTCAAATATAACTCAATCATAGCATATCTAATCATAACATTCCTCAATCATAATGTATCTTAGTCATAATATCTCTGTCATACATAACGGTCATCTAAGTAGCCATTTATAAAGTCATCTCTAATAATCATATTATGTCTCTTAGCTACATTAAAGCATATTAAAGAACATACATGCAGCTTTAATGTGTGGGTCTAATAGGAGAATCTCTTACCTGGAGATTTGCTAAACCAAAATTATTCTAGCTTTCCAACAGACAAATCCTAAACAATAAGAAAAACCCAATAACTAAACCAATATTTATAAAAGTTGGCTATGGACCAAAATTTCTCTCAAATTACTTACCTAGAGTTGGGGTTGAATTCCAATTAAACCTTGGGCGGATAAATTCCACAATTTGAATCCTCCAAATTTAGCCAACTAAGCCTTGAAAGCAACAATTAACCCAACTTAAATCCAATCCGACTGAAAATTTAGTTAAGGACCAAAGAATATTTGTTTAGGCGTACCAAACCCAACACAAACTCACCTAAATGGCTCAAATTGGTTGCAAAAAGGCTAAAACTGAAGGTGGCTCGACTAGAAGAGGCTTAGGCTCAGGTCTTGGGACTCGTGACTCACGTTCGATTGAGGGAGGTGTGCGGCTCGAGTGCGAGAGGTCGGCGCGGGCGTGAGGAGATCGACTCGGTGAAGGAAAACAGTTGCACCCGACTAGCTCCGATGAATGCTCCGACGATGACACGTGTGATGGAGAAGGAGGTTAGGCGACGATGCAACGTACGATGGCGGTGAAGCAAACGAGGAGAAGACATGGCTGGAGGAGATCAGATGGAGACGCAAAGCGAAGAAGAAACGCGGCACAACGACTTCGTTCGGGCATTCGTCGTCGTGTAGAGGAGTTGCATCGGTCGTAGGATTCACGACGACCGAAGATGTACAGTGAAGAGGGGTGGGGGCTAGGGTTTTTCCTTGAGAGAAGATGGGGAAGATGGAGTGCACGTAGAACGAGGAAGCCCTATTTAATAATAATTATATTATTATTATTCTCTTCTCTCTTACTTAAATTAAATTATTCTCTCTCCTCATTAATAACCCATTCCAATCATCTGTTTTTTTTTATCTTTCCAAAAATACATATATCAACTTAATAATTATATTACCTTTAATATTATTATTATTATTTCCAAAATTTAAATATAATACGTTAACAACATAGCCCCTAAATATTTATATTATCCCCAATAATATAATTATTTTTATCTTCCATAACTTAATTAATTATACATATACATTTATACATATGATTAACCAATACCCTTAAATAATTATATTATCTCAATATAATTATTTTCATTCCAAAATCACATTAATTACCAAATCCTAAATCAACTTTAATAATGCCAAAACAAAATCTATCATAAAATTAATTCAATTTAGAATAATTAAATTTAAAATTATCTTAAATATTGGGGTGTTACATAAATAATTATAGATTTTTGCCTTTTAAATCAAATAATATTGAAATTTTAATTCTTTTATAGATGATGTATTTTATCTTTCATTCATTTGTTACTAATTTTATGAAAATGTAAAATTGTATGAAAATTTATAATTGTACTTTTTAATTATTAAAAATATGATGGATTTTTTTAATTATTAATAATGACCTATAATGGAAAAAGTTAAATATAAATTAAAGTATTTTTAATAACAAAATTACATTAATTTAAAAGATAAAAGAAATATCCAGTTAGTTAAATATTGTAGTGGAAGATTTATTGTAGTTGGAAAAATATTTAATTTAATATTGTATATATTGAAATGGGTAGGTGTTGAAGACTTGACTAATAGTAAAAAAAATAAATGTCTCGTGTTCAAAACCCGACATAGGCCTCAACAAATGATAATATATTTTTCCTCTTCCTCTGATCTCCTTCTGCATTTTGTATGATAAAATAATAAAAAAATTATTTTATCGAAAAATAAATTAAATCAATCCTTCATTTTTCTTTTACTTGCATATTTGAGATTGAAAAAAAAAGGGAAGAATCATCATCAATTTGAGAAAAAAGCTAATCGTTATTCAATTTGTAAGTTTTTTTCATTTAATATTGATTTATAATCTTATGATAAGAAAATTATTAATTAGAAGCATATTATTAGTATATCTATGGTTTCATTTTGATATTAAAATAATGTTATACACATATTACTACATTATTTAGGATTTTACATGTTATTAGTGGATCTATGATTTTATTGTTATGATATTAAGTTATAAGAGTTATACTACTAAATCTATCATATTTTGGGCATGTATATTAAAAAAACATATAAATGTTAGAAAGAGGCCCTAATATTAAGTTAAGTTTAAAAATTAGATATATAACTTTTAAAAAAATCCTAAAGATGAGACTTTTAAAATTGAAGGTAAATTAAATCTTTATGCAAAGCATCGAAGCGAGATGTTCGTAAAATTGCTGGTCCATTGATACTTCTTCAAATATGGACTTTGGGAACGATTTCCACAATAGCTCCACAACTTAGACATGCAAACAATCATATACTACCTGGACAAGCACACAGTTCACGGTATGCTATTTATTTTATAAATTTAGATAATTTAATACTATATGGGTGATATAATTAATTCAAAATTCAAAATAATAGTTTATTAATACATATGAAGAGACCAATTTTGTGTAATCAGATTAGCTACTCATATAGTTAGTTAGTATAGATTCCTGTTTGACCTTCTTCAGCGTGATCAGATACATTAATACTAAAATTTCAATTTTTTTATACATTAGTATACATATATTTATTTTTAATGTAATGTATGATGTTCAATATCCATTTGCACAATGTGCTTGACTATTCAAATGTAGATGGTTTGACACAGACAACAACAAAAACCATAAAACACATGTGGAACTAGGCTACAAGTCAATCAACACGTTCCGTTTTTTGGTTCGCTGAGGATCAGTAACGCCCTGGAAAAATTAAGATAATTTTTAGAGATAATTATCTTAGTTTTGTTTAATTATGACTAATTTATTGAGCATTTATTTTGAAGATTATTTGATTTTGTGGACATTGGAATTAATTAAATATTTGTCGGTTGAATATTTAATTAATTAGAGGATTTGAATTTATGGTGTTGTTGAGAATTTGATTTAATTTTATGTTATGAGATTTAAGTAAAGTTGTGAAAAATGTTTGGTTTTATGGAAATTGGAATTCATTTAAATAATTTGGATGTTATTTAATTACAATGAAGGGTGGAAATTTTTGTTAGAGATTTGATAATTATATGTATATATAATTATTATGAAAAATAGATAATTCTATTTGTGAAAAATTAATTATTATGGAAGATAATTGATAATTTGGAGAGATCGAGATATTTGTTTAAAAAGAAAAAGAAAATAATAATATTTTGAAAAAAATATAATTATTTGTAAAAGTATAATTCAAAATATAATTATTTGTAAAAGTATAATTATTTTGGTAAAAGAATAAAGTTGATTGGATTTGATAAGATTTAATGAAGAGAGAGAAGATTTTATTTTTGAAAAAGGTAACTATTTTTGGAAGATAAAAGTTGATTTGATGGAAGATTTTATTAAGGAAAGATATGAGAATAAAAATATATGTTTATATTGGTGTGTGTATATATATATATATATATATATTCTATGAGGAAAGGAAATAATAATGATAAATATTATTATTTGGGTTTACAAAAAGCATTGGAATGCTCAAATTGACAAGAGAAACAGAAAAAAGAAAAGTTTCTTTATCTTGGAATTTATTTGGTTGCATGCCTTTGGAAAATCCGTTTGGCAAATCTTAAAGATTTAAATGACGAATTTTTTCGGGTTAAATTGGTTTCAACCTCAATTTTTGGGTAACTTACTTTGGGAGAGTTTTTGGATGAAAGCCAATTGTTAATTTTTATTAAGTAAGGTACTTAAATTTCCTTTTATGATTATGATGGGATTAATTAGAGAATTTTTATTGTCAGCAAAATAATACTTTTAACTAATCTCAGGTAAGAGATTCTACTATTAGACATTCGAATTAAATTTAAGAACTGCATGTATTTTTCATTATGCATTGATGCAACTAAGATGCATAATATGACTGATATAGATGACTGGGTGTTATGAGTGATGTGCTAAGACTTATATGTTCTAACTGATATGACTATGTTTATGATGCATAAAATATTAATCACATGATAATAAAGACGTTATGATTCATATTCATGTCATGTTATAATATTATGATGTTTATAATAGGCTACATGCTATGGACTGTGGTGTTCTGTTAACTTTGTCTATTAGAGTCGTACTCATATGGGTGTCCCTCGGGATCACCCCTTTTTATGATTGATGTGAGTTCAATGGGACTTACTAGCCTGTCATGTTATGTTATGATTGATGTGAGTTCGACAAGACCTACTAACCTGTCATGTTATGTTTTATGAGTGGTTCGACGGGGTCACTTACAGCCTGACTCTCTTAGGGTGTTTCCTTTGGGTTCACTGAAAGTCCAAATGTGTTTCTATGAGATCACTGGATAGCGTGTTTTCAAGAGCACGATAGTTTTGAGGTACTTTCTTACGGAACCCTAATGGAAAGTTAAAGACACCTAGCGGGACTAGTAGTGGATCCCTTATTAAGTATGTGTTTATACTTATCATTTTCTATGTTTAATATTTCAGGCAAAGGTAAAGATAGAGGAAATCTGGTGAGTGAGACAGAAGGGACCCGTGACATACCATATGGGGACATAGTTTTGCTTCCACTTTTCATTGTTTGTTTTCAGCGTTTTCAGAGTTTTGAGCTTAAATATTTTTATCTATTTGTTTTTATTATCTTTAAAATTTGTAAAACCTGTTGCAACATATTTTCATGGTATTTTTAATGAAAATTTAGTCTCTCTTTGCAAGAAATTGTCAAAATTGTTATTTATCTTTAAGGTAATGACCTCAGCTTAGTATAAAGAGTTGAGTCGTTACAGGTGATTCTCGCAACCTTGACACATGTTTTACCTCAATGACCCAAAAAATGGGATCAATTGAAAAATTGTTTAAGTGGGTACAAAATAAACTTGTATAGGACGTGCTAGAAGTGAAAGATATTGAGAATGGACAACTAATTAATGAATTGGAAATCGTCGTCGAACGTCGTGTGGATGACACTCTGTTCAGGACTTTGGGGAAACCTTATTTTGACATCGTGTCGAGACATCATTATCCGACGTAAGGAGGTAACGTCGGGCTTACCCGAGAGCCAACATCATCTTCAAGTTGACATCGACGACATCGAGATAAGACACACCCGACGTTGTCTCTTTAGCGTGTCGTCCAAAGTTCTCCCGACGTTTTACTTTCGACGTTTTGGCTGACGAGGTTTCCGAACTCGTGAGAACTTTTGTCGACGTTTTTTTTTTCATTTTTCTAATGCACTACTGTGTCGGCAATATCCACTATCCTTGTAGTGATATTATGATTCAGGGGTTGGTCCATCTTCTTCATACATGGATGTCGGTCCATCAACTTCTTACATACATGGACACAGACGTGACCGTGGAGAACATAACGAATATTTGTATTATGAAGCACTTGCAAAGGTATTAGATCGACAAGAGTACCAACAAAAATTAGAGAATCAAGAGGAGCTAGGACAACACAAAGTTCAGAGTCAACGATGACAACTAGCTCAAAACCGACAATGTTCAGGTTGTGGAACACGTTGATTTTATTTTATCTTTTAAATAAATGTAATTTGGTTTTTTAAAAATATTTTAATTTACATTTAATTTTTTTTCAATTACGGATCATTATTATAAAAAAACTGTTCAACAATCATATTTTTTAATAATTAAAAATGTTCATAAAATTCGTGACAAATGAATGAAAGATAAAATACATTATTTATAAAAGAATTGAAATTTCAATATGGTTTGATTTAAAAATCGTGACAAATGAATGAAAGATAAATTACATAATCTATAAAAGAATTTAAATTTCAATATGGTTTGATTTAAAAACAAAAAATATTTCATTATCTAATTATTTAAATTTACATTTTTTTAAAAAAAAAAAAAAAGAAGGGAAGGTTTTGGGTTGAAAGCCCAACCTTGGAGAGAGAGAATAAGAAGGAGAGAACAAGAAAGATGAGCCAACAAGAAAGATGACAAATGAGGAGGTTTACTTTGGAAAAATAGCAAAATTATTTTTAAATTGTCAGAATAGCAAAATTGAAAAATCTGAAAAATAAATAAATAGAACAATAATGTCTCAAATGCCCCTACCCAATTCAAAAACCTAGTCCTAAATATAATTGTTCACCTAAAACTCAAATACCCTGTAATTAAATAACACATCCTTGTTGAAATTGTTCAGGTATTCAAATGTTATCACTATCTTCACATCTTGGAAACTATCTTCCACTTTCGTAGATTCCACCGAAAAAAAATCCTGAAACTATTCGTCCCCTTCAAATCTTCAAAGTCTTCAATCAGTTGCAGAAAAGATTGGAGCTTCAAGCTTCATCCTCCTTAAAACCTTCGAAGTCTTCATACATTCGATGCAAATCAAAGGATTATCTTCTTGCCGACCATCTTTTTCATCAAACCGATTACAACCATCGATCTTCCTTCATCAAACCAATTATAGATTCTTTTTCGTTTGACACAAAGTGAGCTTCTTCAAGAGATTTTCTTCTTTGCTCGTTTGAGCTTTGCTTCTTAGGGAATTTTATTCTCAACACGATTATACTTCTCAATCGTTACACACACATTCAGGTGATCTCTGAAATTTTGTCAAGGTCAGAAAGAAAAATTGTAAAGTGTAATATTTTTTTAGTTTTTAATTATAGGTTATATATATAGACACATTGTGAATATAAGTTATTTTTTTTTATTTAATTATTCTTTCAAATTGCAGCAACAATATATTCCCTTGATTTTAGGACAGATACAGTGTAATTACATCCAAATACATTGTATTCGAGATCAAACATCAACCACATACCTTGTATTCTACATATTATATCACACATAAGTCGTGCTTTCCCTTTCCGTCTTCTATCCTCTTTGACCTCTTCAAAAGATCTAAAAATTAATATTATTTTAACTCCAAGGGATAATTAAGAAAAACTACAACAAAACCCCAAACTCACTAAAATCCGGCAATTGACGGCTGCTGGAAGCTTTGGCAAATAGTGTAATTACACCTAAATACAATGTATTTGATATCAAACATCAAACATCAACCACATACCTTGTATTCTCCCTTTTCGTCTTCTATCCTCTTTGGTCTCTTCCAAAAGATTTAAAAATTAATATTATTTTCACTCCAATGGGTAATTAAGGAAAACTACAACAAAATCCCAACAACCACAAAGTCACTAACATCCAGCAACTGACGGCGGCTGAAATTTTTGGTAGAAACAGCGAACGGATGGTGATGAAGGATACCGACGTTGTTGGGCGTGCAGTGCGCAAAGGAACAAGCGGAGGAGACGTTTCCTTGCAGCTAAGTTCTCTGTCATCCGAATGGAGGGGATGACTACGAAGGTGGAGATCTCGACTGGATGGAGAACACTCAAACGAAGATGGAGGTATCGTCGGCGACTAGGGTTTGGTGAGAGTGAAGAAGATGATGAATATTGGCGAGAGGTATATTTATTATTATTATTATTATTATTATTCTTTTCCCTTAAATATCTTCCTTTTCCTTTTTTCTTTTCCAATTTAAATAAAACAAATCATTTCTTCTCAATTAATTCCTTCCGAAAATAAAATATTCAAATTCTTTTCCAGTTTGTTATCCATTATTTTGTCATTCTCACGGTTTTCTCATGATTTTATTCTCCTAATTACGATGCATTTAATGTCGGTATTATTAGTTTAAGAAAAATTTTATCATCCATAAATATCGTTATAATTGATTGATTCCCTTTAAATAATTTCAATTTATTATTACGTTAAATGAAGCGTTTTATGGAATCATAGTTACATGCATAATTATAGGGAAGATATAATCTTAATATGAAGTCCGAAATTTTTAAAATCTTAATTGCAGGGAAGATCTATAATCTTAATTGTAGATCTTTCAACTAAAATTTTAAAATCAAATGATAAAATAAATATTTATTACTATATATATATATAGTCCGAAAACAATGAAGGATAAATATGAAAAATTGTGTATTTGAATGATATAATAAAATGTTATTAAGAATTAACCAAACTTATGAAACGTCAATGGATAAATTATATTATCAATAATTATATGAAAAATTGTGTGTTTGTATGATAAAATGTTACTAAGAATTAACCAAACCTTATGAAACATAAAATGAATACATTATATTACGAATCATTTTATGGATTGCAAAAAGAGTATGAATTAAATAGCTATTAGTACATATATATTAATAAAAATAAATTGTTAATTATTTGATTTAATACCTACAAATTCGAAAATCTGGTATAAATTGAAGGCATAAATCTAAGAGATGTTGATTAAATGAGATCAATCTCGAAAATAAATATTTATTTAATATTTTTGTAAACCTGAATGATTTGCATTGTATTTGTGATTCTGGATTATATTTCATTATTTTAATATGCACAAATACACTGCATCTGAGAAAAAGAAGTTTCTATTTATGAAGGTAAAATCGACTGAAAATTTGTAAAAATATCTACTTTAGACGGTTTTGCTATAAATCAAAATATTTTTGGAATTTGCTATTTTTCAAACTGTTATTATTTTTTTTTTTTTGTCATTCTCACCATTTTCTCAAGAAAGATTTGAGTGAAGAGAAACCCAAGACTAATTATCTATGGGTAGAATGATGAAAGAGTCAATCTCTGTCTTCTCACAATCGTTGGGGGAACAAAAAATATATAATTATCTTTATTTAGTTATAAAGATTAATTCCAAATATTAGAAAAAGAAATAGTATAGTATAAAATATATTATATAATAAATATATAATTGGTTAAATCTATATATAAATTATATAAAAATAGCCTAGTATACTCTAACCTAGTATTAATAGCCTAGTATAATAGGCCAAGTGGAAAGAAGAGAAATTTGCTGATCTGCGAAGAGCCTGAGAGAGGATGGCGAAGGACTAGAAATCCATTATTTTTCATGAGTGGAGTCTGAATGGCTTTCCCGGCCGAGTCTCATTCATCTGAATTAGTAGTAGGGTCGGTGCCCACGTAGCGGTATGAACTTAAGCGAGTTCTAGAAGCAAGCTAGAATACGAGACTGAGCCCACGCGTCTTTTACCTAAAAAAGAAATGAACCTTCACCAAGGCATCTTTAATCTTGCATCCAGCGCAATATTCTTTGCGCCTCCGCTGATTCACTCAATGAATTCAGTCTTGTTCCGTAAATATTATATTCCAAAAAGAGAAAGTTCGAAACAAGTGGGATTTTTTTGGAGATTGGATGCAGTTACTAATTCATGATCTGGCATGTACAGAATGAAAACTTCATTCTCGATTCTACGAGAATTTTTATGAAAGCCTTTCATTTGCTTCTCTTCGATGGAAGTTTAATTCCAGGGCGACCTTATGAAAATTTAGAAATACGATCTTTTGATCGAGCAAGGTGTTCTAGTTGAGGCTTCATCTTCAGGGAGCATGTTCAGTAAGAAAGAAAGCTTTAGCAGAATCATGGATAGGGAACTATACTAGGGACCTACCTAATTTTTTGAGATCGAAGGAACTTTGGATCATGTTTGGAGAAGTACGAGAGTTTTCTCTGTCCCTTGCTTTATTTGCTTTTCTTCTTCCCCTCGTAAATGGCTTAACCATAAATTAATAAGTGAAGTAGGCTACGCTACGACAGAAAGAACGCAAATCTACCATATTTCTATAAATATTTTTGAAACTACAATATTTTTTTTAAATATTTTGTAAACTAACTATATTTATCTAAATTTACCTTTAATTTTGGTTAAAAATTATATTTAATTCTTGTACTTTCACAATAGTAACAATTTGGTTTAAAACTTTAAAAGGTAAGATCTAGTCTCTATATTTTGAAAATGGTAAGAATCTCCTCCCTTTAAAGTAACTCATAAGATCCAACAGAATGGAAGTGTGATGTGGTTGCCATCTAGGATTATGCTATTTAAATAATAGAGATAATAATAAAGCAAATAAACTACCAAATTTCTGATTTTTGAGCTCTAATTCATTTTCATTTTCATTTTTTGAGGGTTTTGATTTTAGAAGAGTTTTTTTTTCTTCTTGTTCTTATTTTCTAATGGGAGATTGGAAATTAAAGAATGAAAAATGAGTTTTCATAAATGGTTGGAGGAAATATTTGTTGAGTTTTTTTTTTTTTTTAAGTAATAGAGGGAAGGGTTAGTATCGTGGGATCAGATGCTCCGTCTCGATATAAAATAGCTTCGGGGAGTACTTCTGATAAACCAAAAAAACAAAAATGGATAAAATCCCTTTTGAAAACTTAACTTTTGGCACCTAATTAAAAGAAAAAAAAACCAAATAAATGAAAACCAACCTCAATGACAAGATAAAAAAAAAAAAATCCAAAATAACTTCATCAAATTTAGATCCAACCAATTTTCTTAATTGATTTTGAAACAAACAAATCTCTTCCATTTCTCTTTCAACACTTTTCAATCAATATTAGATTACAATGAAATGAAAAAACAAAGTTTACATGGATCTAACTATTCTCCACATTTTACTGAAAGTCATAGATCTTTTTGAACGATAATTTTATCTATATTGTTTTCAATGGGTCCAAACTTGTATCAACCCAAGAAAAGTGTTGAACACGTGGACCTAGATGACACCAACCTCATATTTCTGTTAGGTTGATTTTAAAGTATAGACTAAATGGTAACCATCTTGGAAGTATGGAGACCATAATGTGGACTAACTGTGATACTTATTTATTTTTAATTTTTATAAAAATAACAAACAAATAAACAAAAAAAAAAAAAAATCAAAATTACCACTACTATAAATAATATGATGGCGGAAACATTCTTACACAGTTGTTGGTCGGACAGAGGGTGCTCTCTCCCTCTCTCTCCCCCTCTTCGATTCCACAATGTAAAGCGAAAATTCCTGCTTTCACCTCTCCCTCTCTCTACACTAATAAATTTTCCCATTTTGTCGCTGTGAAGATCTCCACTTCTCTGGGAATCTACTTACTAACTGGTAAGATCGATTAATTTTGCTTCTAGTCTCTCTACTTTCCTTTTTTCCGGTTTCATGTTTCGATTCTTTTCTATTTTGATTCTCTTCGCTTCATATATGCTTTTTGAGTGTGGTGGGAGAGAAGACACATATATATTACCCTTGCTACTGGTGAGTTTTTAATTGGGTTTCGTTTTGTTCTTCAATTTGTCTTATGTGCTTGCGAATTGGGATTGAATGAATTTGATTCCTTGTCGCGCGATCTTTCCGTTGGTGTTCCTTAGTTTGTAATGTGTGATTGATTTTGAATTGTTAGCTGGAGTGGTGTTGAGGGCTGATTCTTACTTTAAATGTTACACTTAGGTTCTAATTTTTAATGCTTATCTAGTTTGTTTCAGCCAGCTATTTTGACATGACCTAGTTTCCGTCGCTTACTTGTTTGTTTTTTTTTTTTTTTTTAATTTTTTTTTAAAGTTGCATCTCTATTTAGGCTAGGGTTCTTTATTTGTTTAATAAAAGACTGCTTTCATTTTCACCTTAGGATACTGTTTTATGATTTCAGTAGGATGCACCTTTGGTACAGTTTATTTCACTTCACTTCTTTGACTTAAGTTTTTTACCCACAGGTAGTCTTTTTTTTTTTTGCACTTGAGGATGTTTTTTTTTACGACTAAATCAATAGTTGTTATTGCGATTTAAAGTGGTTTTCTAAATTCACATGGTATCTCTATTTAAAGTATAAATGGTTTTGGTGACTACTTCAAGCTGCGTGCAAGTTGTCACAATCTGTTTTTGGTGCCCAATTTCTTTAATGGTGATTTTTTAATCTTGGTTTTTCAATTTTCTTGCACATGATGTATGGAATAGAAGTAGTTTGATGCTGTTCCATAAAAACTAAAAGAGAGGGCTCAAAATTGGAATGGTGGTTTTACCTCCCTCATTAGGAAACAAGACTTTCATTAAAAAGGTTGAAACAGAAAAGTTGCCTACAAATGAAGCTTTCTTGGCTGGCTTCCTTTTGATGTATATATTGTTCTATTTCTTATTTGTTTGGTGTTAGATTCTTAGTTTTTTTTTGGTTGTTTAGTAGATACTGGGGTGGAACAATTGAGGTGAATAAGCTCTGCCAGTTGATTGTCAATTCAACTCGTATGCTTTGGACTGGGAAATATGTCAACCGGAACGGTGAGAAGGATCCCACGTCAAGATATTCAACTGGTAAGCTGGTTTCTAAATTGCTCATTATTCTTAATTTTTTTCTATCAACCCAATAGATCCCACAGAACTGGATATTAGTTGTATCCTTGTAGGAATAGATGCGAACAAAGTTTTAGACCTTCATAAGTAGTTTAGCCGTTACCCTGAGGAGCTTACCTGTGAGGTCAGATGACATGAATTTATAGGCCAATTAAATGAATTCCTTAATTTCCTTTCTGGATTAAGGAGTTTGAATTTGTGGAACCATATCTTGGATTAAGTTCAAAAGAGATTGTCTTCTTGAAACAAAGTTTCTCTCTCTATCTAAAGGGGGAAAACTTGCACTCATCCATGCCGTTTTGGCAGAGGGATCCCTAACTACTTGTCACTGTCTAGGATTCTGGTCATGGTGAGCAAGTCCATTGAGAAAGTAATGAGGAATTTCTTCTTGGAAAGTGTTAATGAGAGTGCATTAAATATTTTATCCCATCAATGAAATTATTCATTTGTTTCTCAGAAAAAAAAAAAAAAACGAGGGTGGATGATCTCACCTGATCAAGTGGGAGGTGGTATTGAAACTGGTGTATCTACGAGATCAGCCATTGGGAGCTTGTGACGTTTCTTCTTGGACCCTAACACGCTTTGGCATTGGGTTATCATGAGCAGGGCCTTCACCCTCTCATGTAGTGTGAGGGTAGTGGCTTCGGGGGCTTTAATGTATGGAAAACTATTTCTTCAGTTTTCTTCCTTTTTTCTCATTTATGAGTTCTCATTGAGGTGGCTTGAAGAGCTGTTTTTGGGAAGATTTTTTTTTCTTAAGAACAACTTCTATTGAGATAAAAATGGAAGGATACACAAGGCATACACAAAAAACCAACCCACAAAAGAAGGGTGTTCAGCTAAAGGAAGAGACTCAAACTATACTAAATAGAACCCATAAGATAATTACAAAAGGCCTTGGAAAGCACCCAGAGGCAAGCCTTTGTGCGTTATGTTTTTGCGTTTATTTATCTTTTGAACAAAAGGTTACATTCTGTGGCCTTGGTGTTGCCGTCCCTCGGTCCTTCCATACTTTTCCTAAAACTTATGGTGGCCTATATTTGATAAAGAGGCAACAAATATTGTGTCTTCTCTCCATTGTCTGACACTTTAACGTGTATCTAGGGAGAATTGATGTTTGTGTTATGATATATATATATTTATATATATATCATATGTCCTTTATTGTAATTGTACATAGTCTCTAGGGTTTAGTTTATTCTCTATATAAATATGTAACATTCCTTTGACTAAACATAATAAGAAATATACATCTCTGAATTCGAGCTTACATGGTATCAGAGCCAATTAGGGTTTCGAATGGCCATTAGCTTCCTCCTCCATTAGGTTTGAGTTTAGGTTACCTTCCGCTGACCTTTTGTCGACACCACCCATACCATAAGAAGCCCCACCTCCAGACGCCCAAGTTTGTCTTCGCCGATCGTCGGAAAACACCGCGCGTGGCCTTCACGCGCCGCCGGAATTTCCTTAGTCGTCACCCACGCACCGGCGCGTGAGAGCGCGTGAGACGTCCGATTTGTCCTCCGTTTTCTGGGCTTGTCTCGAACCATTGTTTCCGCTCAGTCTGTACCATTGGGTCTATCAAATAGCATTCGGGTTCGACGAAAACCGAAGGTTACGCTATTAGTTTTGGGTCCTTTTCCAATTTTATAGCTGTTTGGATTGATTCTCTCTTTGTTTGTGTGGACTACAATCATTGTGACTTTAATATGGCCGACATAAAAAATTTGGTAGTCTCCAACGTTATTCCCTTAGCCTCTAAGATCACAGAACATAAGTTAAATGGATCTAATTATTACGATTGGCGTCGGACAATTTTATTTTATTTGAGAAGTACTGATATGGATGATCATATGACCGAAGATCCCCCAGAAGATGCAAAGCAAAAGAAGGATTGGCTTAGTGATGATGCCCGTTTATATCTTCAGATCAAAAACTCAATTGAGAGTGAGATAATTGGATTGGTTGATCACTGTGAGTCGGTTAAAGAACTTCTGGAATTTTTAGAATTTCTATATTCAGGTAAAGAGCAACTGCATAGAATGTTTGAAGTTTGTATGCAATTTTTTCGTGCGGAACAGAAAGCTGAGTCTGTCACCAGCTACTTTATGCGGCTTAAGAAGATCACCGCCGAGCTTGGCTTGTTGTTACCTTTTAGTCTTGATGTTAAAGTTCAACAAGCTCAACGAGAGAAGATGGCTGTCATGATTTTTTTGAATGGACTTTTACCTGAATTTGGAATGGCAAAGACACAGATTCTCTCTGACTCTAAGATTCCATCATTAGATGATGCCTTCACTCGCGTCCTTCGCATTGAAAGCTCTCCGACGGGTGTGTCTATTCCTCAACCCAATAGTGCTCTCTTTAGCAAGAACAATAATCCTCGGGCAACTCAGAGGAATAGTATTGATCATCGAAAACCAGATTCTGTAGAGATTGTTTGTAACTACTGTCGTAAGCCAGGCCATATGAAACGTGATTGTCGAAAATTGTTATATAAGAATAGTCAACGATCTCAACATGCTCAGATAGCCTCCACATGTGATATACCAGAGGCTTCTGTTACTATTTCCGCAGATGAGTTTGCTAAGTTTCAGAATTACCGAGATTCATTACAAGCGTCATCTTCCTCTACTCCGGTTGCATCCACTGTTGCCCCAGGTAATACAAAATGTCTTCTTACATCATCTACCAAATGGGTCATAGACTCTGATGCCACAGCTCATATGACAGGTAATCCTCACCTATTTTCTAGACCGTTGTCCCTGCCCCTTTTCCATCTGTTACATTGGCCGATGGCTCCACATCTTCTGTTCTTGGCTCTGGCACTATTCACCTTACCCCATCATTTTCTCTCTCTTCTGTGTTACATTTGCCTAACTTATCCTTTAATTTAATTTCTACTAGTCAACTTACTCATGACCTCAATTGTGTTGTCATGTTCTTTTCTGGTTATTGCTTGTTTCAGGATCGTGTGACGAAGAAGATTATTGGTAGAGGATATGAGTCGGGAGGCCTTTATCTCTTTGATCATCAAGTATCGCAAGCTGTGGCGTGTCCTGTCGTTCCCTCTCCTTTTGAAGTCCATTGTCGTTTAGGTCATCCATCTTTGTTCGTGTTGAAGAAACTTTATCCAGAATTTAGGTCTTTGTCCTCTTTAAGTTGTGATTCGTGTCAATTTGCTAAATTTCATCGTCTTAGTTCGAGTCCTCGAGTCGATAAACGAGCAATTGCTCCATTTGAGTTAGTTCATTCTGATATTTGGGGTCCGTGTCCAGTTGTATCTCAAACAGGATTTCGTTATTTTGTTACTTTTGTTGACGATCATTCTCGTCTAACTTGGTTATATTTAATGAAAAATCGTTCTGAGTTATTATCTCACTTCTGTGCCTTTCATACTGAGATAAAAAACCAGTTTAATGTTTCTATCAAAACTTTCCGTACTGATAATGCGGGTGAATACTTTTCTCATTCTCTTGGCTCTTACTTGTGTGAACATGGCATTATTCATCAGTCTTCCTGTGCTGACACTCCATCTCAAAATGGTGTTGCAGAACGAAAAAATAGGCATTTACTTGAAACTGCCCGTGCTTTATCGTTTCAAATGCATGTTCCAAAAACCTTTTGGGCGGATGCTGTCTCTACAGCTTGTTTTTTGATTAATAGAATGCCTTCCTCTGTTCTTAATGGTGAGATTCCCTACCGTGTTCTTTTTCCTACCAAGAATTTGTTTCCTATTGCTCCTAAGATATTTGGTTGTGTCTGTTTTGTTCGCGACGTTTGTCCTCATCATACTAAGTTAGATCCCAAATCCTTGAAGTGTATCTTCTTGGGTTATTCACGTGTTCAAAAGGGTTATCGTTGTTATTGTCCTACCCTTAAAAGGTATCTGGTTTCGCCTGATGTTGCATTTTTTGAGGATACACCCTTTACTTCATCACCATCGAGTTCGTGTCAGGGGGAGGATGACAATTTTTTTATATATGAGGTTACCTCTCCCACACCATCCTTGTCTATTGATGTGCCTCCTTCCCGCCCGTTGATTTCTCAAGTCTACTCACGACGACCTCCACCACAACCTTCATACTCATGTCCTCCATCAATGCTTCCTTCATCATGTGATCCGGGGCCAAGTGATGATCTTCCCATTGCTCTTCGCAAAGGTAAACGTAAGTGTACTTACCCCGTTTCTTCCTTTATTTCCTATCACCAGTTATCTCCCTCCACATATGCTTTTATTACGTCTCTTGAGTCCACATCTATTCCTAACTCTGTTCATGAAGCTTTATCTCATCCTGGCTGGCAAAATGCAATGATTGAGGAGATGACTGCTTTAGATGATAATGGTACTTGGGATTTGGTATCTCGTCCTGCAGGAAAGAGGCCATTGGTTGTAAATGGGTGTTTGCTGTCAAGATGAATCCTGATGGAACAGTGGCTCGATTGAAAGCTCGCCTTGTTGCCAAAGGTTATGCTCAAATCTATGGAACTGATTATTCAGATACATTCTCTCCAGTTGCCAAATTAACTTCCATTCGTCTATTTCTTTCCATGGCTGCTACCCATAAATGGCCTTTGCATCAACTTGACATTAAGAATGCTTTTTCTTCACGGTGATCTTCAAGAGGAAGTTTATATGGAACAACCACCTGGGTTTGTTGCTCAGGGGGAGAGTGATAAAGTATGTCGCCTTCGAAAATCTCTGTATGGTTTAAAACAGAGTCCTCGTGCGTGGTTTGGTAAGTTTAGTCAAGCTCTTGTATGCTTTGGTATGAAGAAGAGTACATCTGATCATTCGGTTTTCTATCGCCGATCTGATAAGGGTATAGTTCTACTAGTTGTATATGTTGATGATATTGTTATTACTGGAAATGATGCATTGGGTATTTCGTCTCTCAAAACTTTTCTTCAGGGTCAGTTTTATACGAAAGATTTGGGCCAATTGAAATATTTTTTGGGTATTGAAGTGATGAGAAGCAAGAAAGGTATTTATTTGTCTCAACGAAAATATGTACTTGATTTGTTGTCTGAGACAGGAAAATTAGGAGCCAAACCAAGTGGCACTCCGATGACGCCAAATCAGCAACTTGTTAAAGAAGGAGAATTATGTAAAGATCCTGATAGATATAGGAGATTAGTTGGGAAGTTGAACTACTTAACAGTGACTCGACCAGACATTGCTTATTCTGTAAGTGTTGTAAGTCAATTCATGTCTTCCCCTACAGTGGATCATTGGGCTGCAGTAGAGCAGATTTTGTGTTATCTAAAAGCTGCTCCTGGACGTGGGATCTTATACAAAGATCATGGACATACGAGAGTTGAATGTTTTTCTGATGCTGATTGGGCGGGGTCTCGTGAGGATAGGAGATCAACTTCTGGATATTGTGTCTTTGTAGGTGGCAACTTAGTATCATGGAAGAGTAAGAAACAAAATGTTGTTTCTCGTTCGAGTGCTGAGTCAGAATATAGAGCTATGGCACAATCTGTGTGTGAAATAGTATGGATTCACCAACTATTATCTGAGATAGGCTTCAGTATCACCGTGCCAGCTAAATTATGGTGTGATAATCAAGCTGCACTTCATATTGCATCTAATCCAGTATTTCATGAACGAACTAAACATATTGAGGTGGATTGTCACTTCATTCGTGAGAAAATCCAAGATGGGTTGGTGTCCACAGGATATGTGAAGACCGAAGAACAATTGGGAGATATTCTAACTAAAGCTTTAAATGGAGCAAGGATAAACTATCTGTGCAACAAGCTGGGCATGATCGTCATATTTGCTCCAGCTTGAGGGGGAGTGTTATGATATATATATATATTTATATATATATCATATGTCCTTTATTGTAATTGTACATAGTCTCTAGGGTTTAGTTTATTCTCTATATAAATATGTAACATTCCTTTGACTAAACATAATAAGAAATATACTTCTCTGAATTCGAGCTTACAGTTTGGTTGTGGTCTCCTGATCCTTCTGTCGTTCTATTGAAATTCCAGTTTTGTTGGTCAATTCTTCCTCCCTGCTACCTCTATTTCTCCTCTCCTGGATAGGTTAAAATTTCAAAGAACATCAAGATTTTTGCATGACAGCAGGCAGGTTTTGCACAGGGGCGTGGATACCTTGAAACATGTCTGAAGGTATTCTTCCATTGTTGTGTTTATGCAGTGATGCACTCTTTGCAGGAGGCATGGGGACGAGGAACTTGATTATTTGTTGTGAGATTGCAGTTTGTTTCGTTTTTTGGGATTGTTGGAGAACCTCACTTGGCTTGTGTGGTGCTCACAGCAAGGATGGTGGTTAGTTTTTGGAGGAGTTGCTTTTGACCACTTTCTAAAGGGAAAAAAATTATGGCAATGCAGTTTGCTTGCTGTGGATATTTGATAAGGAAAAAATAATAGAATATTTGAAGAGGTTGAGAGATCGGGACAGGTGATTCGAGAGATGTCTAGGTTTAATGGCTCCCTTTGGGCCTTGTTCAGTAGGTCTTTTTGTTACTATGATATTGGTCTTTTTCGGATTGGAGTCATTTCCTGTAGTTTGGTTTGGACTCCTTTTGATCAGGCTGTTTTTTCCTTCTCGTTTTACTATGCTCTTGTATAATTTCATTTTCCTCAAGGAAAGCTTGGTTGCTTACAAATACCATGCTCTTGTATGTATATATGCCAGCTGAAACATTTTGTCAGCCATATATGTAATGAAGCTTGAATCTTTTAGGCAAGTTGTCAATGTCTGTCAGTTACAATATGGACGCTCAAAAACTCACTCTTTTTGGAATATTGAGGATTGAATCTTTAGTTTATCTAAAAGAATACTGGTTCACGGACATGTCAAAGAATATTAGAGAAGTGGAAAAACTTTAAAGGAAAATATCATGCTTGTTTATAAAACATATTGCAGACATTTTGATTTTGAAATCTCCTCATCATTTAGGATATGGAATTATTTGGTATTAACATCGATATGTAATTTTGTTTTTTGATTTCTCATATGTAGTGATTTTATCTTTTTAATATACTCTATCTTGTTTTTGGAATATTGTTCAGCATACAGCTTCTTGGTGGTGCACAAATTACACCAAATTCTTTTGTAATTACAACGTTTCTATGATTTTTAGCAATTGGAAGACTCTTATTCAGTAGCTCTTTGTGGGGGTCGTCTCAACCCCCTCCCTTAGGTTCTCTTTTGTTCCTCTATGAATATATGTTTCTGTTTCTTATCAAAAAAGAATTGAAAAACTGTCTTGTTTAAAATGCAAACGTCTTGGTGCAAAAACTTTGGAGTTATGTAGAACATCGACTTTCATCACTCTAATGAATGGTGTGGTGTGGCTTCCAGTGTGCACTTTCAAGCGAGTAATCTCATCCAATTATTTATATCTATATTTTAGGTGCGAAGTCTTATAGAGCGATGCCTTCAGCTTGATATGAGCCGAAAAGAAGTTGTGGAAACACTTTTGAATCAAGAAAAGATTGACCCTGGTTTCACCGAACATGGTAAAAATATAGTCAATGTTTTTATTTTCTGACATACTAATGCTTGTCTTTCTGTAAAAAAAATGCTAATTTGTTTGCTGGTTTGTTCTATTGCTGATAGATGTATGGTCATTATTATAGGTTTGGTTTTTTATTTTTATTTTTATTTTTAAAATTTTAGATTTTTTATTCAATTTGTAGAATGATATTCCAGTTTGTTTTTCCTCCCTACGACAAATCTCTTAAGCCAAACCGCACATTAATCTGACTGCAATAAGGACCCATGGTATAAAAACTAAAATCCTATGTTCATTTGTTATCATTTACATGATCGTATAAGGAATTTGTGAGGCCCCCAATTATACACACATATGTTAGGAAGGGTAAGAAGGGAAATTCACCAACAATTAATGAGGGAGAATGAGTGGGAAAGAGAGAATGTGCATGTGGGTCCCACTGGGTAGGAATTTGAGGGAGACTATAAATAGGATGGATGGGAAATAGGGAGGTAGGTATCTTTTTGTCATCTTTAGGTTAAAGAAGGCGGCTGTAGCCGTAAGGGGGCTAGTATCCTTCTTGTAAAGGGTGCTGGTATGTTCCTTTGTTATTTCTGTTTCTTTATCATATTTCATATTGTGGTTGTATCTTTTGGCTTATATATAAATAAAGAATCACATAGTATTGTCTCTGTTTAGCCATTGTTGGGTGTTTGATTTGATATTGTTGTTAGAACCCTGACATTTGGTATCAGAGCCAGAAAACTGGGGGTTGTTACGCGTCTCATGGCCAAAGGCAGATGGAGGAAAGAATGGAATGAACCGAGAAGGAGCTATTGAGCATGAAAGAAATGTTACTGGAGATGAAGATCTATGGAAAGACTAGCGGAGGAACTAAGGGAGAATCATAGCTATAAAAAAAGCGATGAATCCAGGACATCGGATGGATCAATCATGAAGTTAAAAGGAAAAATAGAAGAATCGAAAGTCTATAATGAGGTTAACGGAAGCATTGTGGATCGAAGTAAGTACAAAAAGTTAGAAATGCCTATGTTCTTATGTGAAAATCCAGAATCCTGGGTATATAGGGCAGAACATTTTTTTGAAATCAACAATCTGCCAGAAACAGAGAAGATCAAAGTGGCTGTGGTCAGTTTTGGGCAGGATGAAGTGGACTGGTACCGATGGACACATAATAGGAAAAGAGTAGTGTCATGGGAAGACTTGAAGGGAGGATGTTTGATTTCTTCAAGGACTCAGGACAAACGAGTCTAGTGGCACGTTTGATTAGGATTCAACAAGACGGATCCTACAGTGATTATGTGAAGAAATTTGTCACATATTCAGCCCCTCTACCTCACATGGAAGAGATTGTGTTGTGCGATGCTTTTCTGACCAGCTTAGAACCCAATCTTCAAGCAGAAGTCGTTAGTCGTTATCCTCAAACGTTGGAAGAATGTATGAGAGAGGCCCAACTAGTCAACGATCGGAATTTAGCAATGAGATTGACTAAGACCGATGGTAGGATAATGGAACCAAAGAAAAGAGAAGAGTATGCGGGAAAAATCCAAGAAGGAACAGACAAGGGTTACGTGAGGAAGACGGACTTTCCCATGAAACAGGTAACTTACCTATTAAGGGTAATTACCAAAAGAGTGAACCCCCTATCAAACGCCTTTCGGACACAGAGTTCAGATCCATACTGGATATGGGCCTATGTTTCAAATGTAATGAGAGGTATACACCGGGGCATAGATGTAGAGTGAAGGAAAAAAGGGAACTGATGTTATTCATCATGAATGAAGAAGAGAGCAAGGAAGAGGAAGGCAAGATAGAAGAGGAACCAGGAGAAATGGTGGAATTAAACCATGGGATGGCATCGAAGGGAACGATGAAGCTGAAGGGACTTATAAAGGGCAAGGGAGTGGTGGTGCTGATTGATAGTGGAGCCACCCACAACTTCATACATAATCGGACAGTAAAGGAAAAGAGTATAACCTTGGAAAAAGGTACTCCATTTGCAGTTACAATTGGAGACGACACTCGATGTACAGGCAAGGGTATTTGCAAGAGAGTAGAATTGGAGCTACAAGGTGTTGTTGTTGTGGCTGATTTTTTAGCAATCGAGTTGGGAAATGTGGACGTAATCTTAGGGATGCAGTGGCTGGACACAACGGGCACAATGAAGATAAATTAGCCATCCCTAACAATGACCTTTTGGTAGGAGACCCATCCCTCATCCAAGCAGAATGTTCCCTGAAAACCATTGAGAAAACGTGGGAAGAGGAAGATCAGGGTTTTCTGCTGGAACTCCAAAATTATGAAGTAGACACTGATGTGGAGATGGAGCAGGTATTTAAAGGGTATGAAGAAGATGTCCCAATGATCAAATTTTTGTTGCAACAGTATGCAGACATCTTTGAAGATCCAAAAGGGCTGCCCCCTAAGAGAGAAATAGATCACCGTATATTGGTTTTACCAAATCAAAGGCCCATCAATGTCAGACCCTA
This sequence comes from Cucumis hystrix, assembly GCA_025688845.1. Classification (NCBI taxonomy): domain Eukaryota; kingdom Viridiplantae; phylum Streptophyta; class Magnoliopsida; order Cucurbitales; family Cucurbitaceae; genus Cucumis; species Cucumis hystrix. The sequence goes on from JACWES010000134.1 coordinate 26,329, forward strand.
TAAATATAGCCATGCACAAAAGGATGAAATAGAGAAATTGGTCGTGGAAATGCTACAAGCAGGAGTGATCAGACCCAGTCACAGCCCCTACTCCAGCCCTGTTTTATTGGTTAAAAGAAAGATGGAGGGTGGCGTTTTTGTGTGGATTACTCAGAAACTCAATCAAGTTACCATATCTGATAAATTTCCTATCCCTGTGATAGAATAACTGTTGGATGAATTACATGGAGCCACGGTTTTCTCGAAATTGGATTTGAAGTCCGGTTACCACCAAAGAAGGATGAAGGAGGAAGATGTTGAGAAGACTGCGTTCAGAACACACGAGGACCACTATGAATTTCTTGTCATGCCTTTTGGACTTACAAATGCCCCAGCCACCTTCCAATCCTTGATGAATCAGGTATTCAAACCCTTCTTAAGACGATGTGTATTGGTTTTTTTTGATGATATACTTGTATATAGCACGGATATTTCAGAACATGAGAAACACCTAGGAATGGTATTTGCGGTAATGAGAGATAACCAACTATTTGCGAATAAGAAGTGTGTCATAGCTCACTCCCAAATCCAATATTTGGGACACTTAATCTCTAGTAAAGGAGTGGAAGCTGATGAGAAAATCAGAGACATGGTGAAGTGGCCCCAACCGAAGGATGTCACGGGTTTGAGAGGGTTTCTGGGCTTAACGGGTTACTATCGAAGGTTTGTTAAAGGATATGGGGAAATTGCAGCTCCCTTGACCAGATTGTTGCAAAAGAATTCATTTGTGTGGGATGAACAAGCATTAATTGCTTTTGAAAAACTGAAGATTGCCATGACTACAATTCCGGTGCTAGCTCTACCGAATTGGGATCTACCGTTTTTGATTGAAACGGATGCCTCAGGGACAGGATTGGGAGCTGTACTATCACAGAATGGTCACCCCATAGCCTTCTTCAGCCAGAAATTATCGAACAGAGCTCAGGCGAAGTCCATTTACGAAGAGAACTTATGGCTGTAGTATTGTCAGTACAGAAATGGCGTCATTATCTATTAGGGAGGAAGTTTACGATTATATCTGATCAAAAAGCATTGAAATTCCTCTTGGAACAGAGGGAAGTATAGCCCCAATTCCAGAAATGGTTAACCAAACTCCTAGGTTACGATTTTGAAATACTATATCATCCCGGTTTGCAAAACAAAGCAGCCGATGCCCTTTCTAGAATTGAATACCCGTTGGAAGTGAACTCTTTGACGACTAATGGCATTATGGACATGGAAGTGGTAGACAAGGAAGTCAACCAAGATGAAGAATTACAGAAAACCATCAAGGAGTTGAAACAGAATCCGGAGGGAATCAGCAAATTTAGCTGGGAGAATGGGAAACTATTCTACAAGAAGAGAGTGGTATTGTCCAAGACATCTTCATTGATCCCCACCTTGTTGCATACATTCTACGACTCGATCTTGGGAGGACACTCGGGATTCTTGAGGACATACAAGAGAATGAGTGGGGAACTATACTGGGAGGGAATGAAGGCGGATATAAAGAAATATGTGGAGCAGTGTGAGATCTGTCAAAGGAACAAATATGAGGCCACGAAACCAGCAGGGTTGTTACAACCAATTCCTTCTCCGGAAGCCATATTAGAAGAATGGTCCATGGATTTCATAGTGGGCTTACCTAAGGCAGGAGGGATGAATGCGATAATGGTGGTCGTGGATAGATTGAGCAAGTATGCATATTTCATCACTATGAAGCACCCATTCACGGCTAAACAGGTGGCGACTACATTCATCGAAAAGGTGATTAGCAAGCAGGGGATTCCAAAGTCAATAATATCAGACAGGGATAAGGTATTCATTAGTCATTTTTGGAATGAACTATTTGCAGCTATGGGAACTAAACTGAAAAGAAGCACGGCGTTTCACCCACAAATAGATGGACAGACGGAAAGGGTAAACCAATGTGTGGAGACATACTTGAGGTGCTTCTGCAATGAGCAGCCTCAGAAGTGGCATAAGTTTATTCCGTGGGCTGAACTGTGGTATAACACCACTTTCCACTCATCCACGCGTTCAAACCCATTCCAGATTGTATATGGCAGGCAACCTCCCCCTCTTTTATCATATGGAACTAGAAAAACTCAGAATGATGAGGTAGAAGTAATGTTAAAAGAGAGAGACCTGGGATTGAACGCCTTGAAGGAGAATCTTCACTTGGCTCAAAACCGGGCAGACACCAAAAGGGAATTGAAGTTCAAGGTGGGAGATGAAGTATATCTGAAGCTCAGACCTTATAGGTAGAGGTCCTTAGCTCGGAAAAGATGTGAAAAGCTAGCACCGAAATTCTATGGACCGTACACAATCATTGAAGAAATAGGAGAGGTGGCATATAGATTGAAACTTCCACCAGAAGCGAGTATTCATGATGTGTTCCACATCTCTCAGTTGAAGCTCAAATTGGGTAAGCAGAACGTTGGCAGCAGCCAATACTGACAACAGAATTCGAGTTACAACTATGGCCAGAACAGGTTTTGGGAGTTTGCTGGAACAAGGATTTGGGAGTTAATGAATGGCTAGTCAAGTGGAAAAATTTACCGAAAACTGAAGCCACATGGGAAGCTGTCTATCAAATGAATCAACAGTTTCCCACCTTCCACCTTGAGGACAAGGTGAATCTAAAACCGAGGGGTGTTGTGAGGCCCCCAACTATACACATATGTTAGGAAGGGTAAGAAGGGAAATTCACCTACAATTAATGAGGTAGAATGAGTGGGAAAGAGAGAACGTGCAGGTGGGTCCCACTGGGAAGGAATTTGAGGGAGACTATAAATAGGATGGATGGGAAATAGGGAGGTAGGTATCTTTTTGTCATCTTTAGGTTAAAGAAGGCGGCTGTAGCCGTAGGGGGGGTAGTATCCTTCTTGTAAAGGGTGCTGGTATGTTCCTTTGTTATTTCTGTTCTTTATCATATTTCATATTGTGGTTGTATCTTTTGGCTTATATATAAATAAAGAATCACATAGTATTGTCTCTGTTTAGCCATTGTTGGGTGTTTTATTTGATATTGTTGTTAGAACCCTGACAGAAGTTTGATCAAGTATTGTGTTTTGTTGTTACTTGTACGCATAAGTCATATCTTTCTCCTTGTCTAATTGATGTGGGAATTTGGTCAAGGATGTTCTCCTCTTCATTCTCACAGTTATTCTTTCATTTTTTTTTCTCAATCAAAGTGGTTATTCTTGTAATCTCGAATTCAGAGAAGTATATTTCTTATTATGTTTAGTCAAAGGAAT